>VXAU01000547.1:262553-318612 GCA_013399695.1 Formicarius rufipectus | reverse complement strand
CAAAAAACCCAAAAAAAAAAAAAAAAAAAAAAAAAAAAAGGCATGTCAGGGTTGACAGATGAGGGTTGGTTGAGGGTTGGTGCGGTGGGAGGTGGCGGGAGCGCAGGAAGCGATCGGGATCGGCTCCTGGAATTGCTGCCGTTCCCTTCCCAGCATCACTGCTCTCCCGGCTCTGCAGCCCGTGCCTGGGTGTTGGCTGTTTACAGCTGTTTACACGGGCTGTCTCAGCTCCAGAGGCACGGGAGCCAGATCCTTATCCCGGGATCACGGTGCCGGTACAGGGGTGATGAGGTCAGAGCCTCCAAGAAACCCCAAAAACAGTGGAGCCCACGGAACATGGGCCATGCTCAGCCTCTGGCTGCGCTGGGGATGGACAGGGAAATGCAGCCACAAGTGATCTTGGCCACAGATGGGTGCCATCCTTGCCCAGGGCTTGTCACCCCTCTGACTGTCACCTGGCCCTACATGGCTCCAGCAGTAAGAGCAGGAGCTTCTCGGCCACCCTGCTGCTCCCAAAGCTGAGGGATGACACCTTGGCACATTTGCTCAGCATCTCTGTTTGCTGCTTTGCAACTGCAGCTTCCACCAAGGCTCAGTGGAAGCTGCTGATCTCCCACACAACATGGGCAGCAAAGCAGGGACATGAGGGCACCTCACCTGGACCTCCCCAGACTGCCTGTGCCCTCCAGTGCTGCTGCCTGTGCTGAGTTAGCTCCATAAAGCCCAGCTCAGGGATGCTGCCCATGGGGGACTGTGGGCTGGGACACAGCCTGGGGCAGTGCTGCTGTGCTGCCTCACCCCTTGCAGTGATCCCCAGCTCCGATTTCCACGGACACCGAGCACACCTGATGCTCCCATCCTGAGCTGGGACCTGCTGGTGTTTTCCTCAGCAGCGCTGCCAAACCTCTGGCCCGCAGTGTTTCTGCATCTGGAAGGCTGAGTGGAGCTTGCATAGTCACATTTTCAAGCCTGATCCTTCCAGTTTCCTTCCCCATAGTTACAGGGCAGAGTTTGTAGATCTCCGTTGTTGATACCAGGGCAGCTGCCCAAATTGCCATTAGCGGCGAGGTAGACGGGGTGTGGTTGGAAATCAGATCCTCTTGGGAAGAGTTTCATGAGAGAGCAGAGAGTACCTCCTACATGTAACTAACCTCCTGGATGGATCGGTATCTTGTGGCTTTCTGCTCATGCCTGACTTTATTGCAGAAGGGGAGAAGTCTGATCGAGAGCAGGGAAAGGAGGGAGGAACATCTGGCACGAAGACAACCAAGATGCCAGAACGCCACCAGGAAAATATGATGAGATCTGCTAAATATGTTAATTTTAAATCATTAGGAGATGTTATTATGTCTTAAATAGCAAGGGACTGCCTCTATTCAGTGGTCCAGGAGGTCCTTTTCAGTGCCATGGTGTTCCATGATTAAAATGTCCTCTCCAAGCACAGCTGGGTGTCAGGCTTGCTTTCCAGCAGGAGAAAGATGAGGGGTGGGAACTCTTTGTCCCCAGAGTGGGCCTCTGAGGAGAACACATGGAAGTCTGAGGCTGTAGCCCTAGGCTCCCTCTATAGTCAATGAGGAGAAATAAACATCTGGGTATGATTCATGTTATCCTGAGATAGGTGTCTGAGATAGGTCAGATGAATTGCTCCCTGGAGATGCCGATTGCTCTCCACTGACTACAAAGGGAGCCTGGGGTGACTAGCTCAGACTTTGACATCTAACTTTGGAAGATGAGATCAGGCCTATCACAGAGCCTGTGGAGAGAGATTGTTATGACACAGCAAGAAAAAAATACAGAGGTGACCTGTGTCTCCCAGGGATTATAACTGAATTTTAAAGTCTTGCTCCATTCTTTTCTGGGGAAAAACTCAGGTGGGTTTCACTAGACACAAGATGAGCTTTCTCATCCACCTCATCCACAGTGGTAACAGGGACAAAAAATCAACCCTTGAAAACAGCTTTGCTTTGTCTTTCTTGACAGATATGATACATGGGGCTTCTCCCCAAAAATAAATAAGTCCAAAATAAGCCTAACTTTAATTGAAGCTTAGTCCAAAATCAGCCCAGCTGCAAAGGTAACCATGCCCAGCATCCCACATGGAACTGGATGTGATTTGAATGCCACGTCTCTCAGGAGTCAGGCAAATGCCTGCTCTGCCCTTCATGTAGTCCCTGGGAGCAAGAGGCTTCTCATCAAGAGCCGGTCTCCCTGGATTCCCTCAGTGATTGATGGAGAGATGTAGAAACTTCAGGGTGTGAATAATTTAATCCTAACTGTCTGGAATACAGCAGATGAATCATGCCCTGGAGGACCCCAGCAAGAAATGGAACTCCTTCGACCTGTCTCGCTGTCTGGCAGAATGGACCCAAACTTTTGCTGGCCCACTGCTCTTCTGCAGGCCCCAATTTTAACTTCTGGGGAAGTCCGAGTAGCAGAGAAAATGATCAGTTCTAGAAGAGCTCTTCTGAATCTAGCAAAGGAAAACAGAGTGGCTGCTTGTCAACACCGGAGCACCGGAGGAGACTTGTAAAAGAGGAGGCTGTCTATCCCCTGCTCATATGTCAAGGCAAGATGTCCCTTGGGAAGAGATGTTGTAGTCAAATTCAGATTTTGGTTTCATTCCAGAAGTCTGGAGGGGAAATTCTCCAGTCTGCATCATGCAAGAAGTCTGCTTGGATAATCTGACAGTCCTGTCAGGCCATAAACATTCATTATGTGCTCTGCTGTGGGAAGGAATGAGGCAGCTGAGATCCAGAGATCTCAGATCTCTACCAATAACACACAGTTATTGCTGCCCTTTTCCATTGTCAAGTGGCCTTCAAAGGGGTTATTCGCTGTCCTTTCCTGAAGGACACTCTGCCACGTCTGTAAGGCAGAGTCATCTACAGGGACATCATGAGGGAAGAGAATAGTGAATTTTTAGGTCTCTCTGGGTAACATGAGAGGGAGGTCCCATCCCATTCCATCCCACCTTGATGTGAGATGGAAGTGCTGGATGGCAAGACATCAACCCAGCTGAGTTAACAAACCGAGTGGTGCCGAACGCTCCGTATTTGCCCCCTGTGACTGCACAAACAGGACCTGCACCAAAACGAGCATCCCTTTGCTGGCCAGGGCCAGGATTAAGCCAGGGGGGCACGAGCAGTGGGTCACCACCCCACTCCTGTGACGTTTGCCTCCTGGCAGAAGGAAGAAATAAGGAATTTATGCCCCTGAGCCTCCGTGTCGCCCACCAGGCTCTCCCTTGTCCCGCGGGGAGGTGGATCTGTGTCCTCTGAGGGCACATCCGATGGGTGCACACACTGGACAGAGCACTGGGGGACACACCCGCCCCCTCCCCCGGCTCAGCCGCCCCTCCCACCCCCACCCCGACGGGCAGGAAGGGCCGGAGCAGCTTCCCAAGGCTGCACGAGTGTTAAAGTCTAATAAACAAGCCCCATGGGCCAAGGCTGAAAGAATCGGAGCCCTCCCCAACAAAGCATTTAATCCAGTTTGGCGTCACCTTTGACATTATTAGGGATCGCAGTGACCCTAATCCAATCAGATTGATTAACTAAAGCGGAGACCCCATAAGCTGACCCCCCTCTGGCCTCTGCTATTTAGTCCTGACCAAACAGTGGGAGAGTCGTGCCATATTTACACCACAATGGGGCCGCGCTGAGAACCTGTTTCATTACAGAGCGACTTAAACTCCCATTACTCCATCAATGTATCATTCTTCAATAGTTCATTAAAAGCTGCTCCCCCACAATAACTATTAACCATTTCTCAGCCCAGCTGGCAGGTTTAAAGCCCTGGCCAGTCTTTAGCAGAAGGAGGTGGGAGTGAGTGAAAGAAATAGATAGACAAGGGCTCCCTTTTTACATTTAAACGAACTGGGGACTTAAATAGTTTGAGGTAATTTACTTTTATTGAATTGAGGGGGGGGGGAAGAGAGGGAGGAAACTTTTATTTTGACTTAATTATGTGCTGAGGTCCTTTAAAGAGACAGGACCATGATAAGGTTTTATCGTATTACATCTCTTGAGATTGGTTCATATTTCTGCCCAGAGGAGTTTCAAAGAGAGCTCACAGAGTGTGAAGAGACTCTAAAGTGCACCACAAGTTATCAATGGCCTCTTCAGTCCACAAAAGCTTTTAACAGGAAAGAATCACAATTCCCAATACATGGCGCTGAGGCTGGAGATGGGAAATGCCTGTCAGGATGCACCATTCCCTTTCTGTTGTCAGTGATGGCATGTCCCTCTCCTACATCACCAAAGTTTTGTCCTCTGTATTTTTAGAGGCAACTCAGAAGTCTTCCTTTGGCCTTGGTAAACTGAAAGATGCAACACCTGCCTACAAACTGCCAAACCTCTCAGGTGAGTGGCTCTGTCTGAGATCATCATTTAAGGGCACGTGGCTATGGCCATGTTTTTCTCCATTTCAGACAATACAGGTGAAGAAACACATGAGAAGAATTTTTTTCCCCTTTAGAAATTATTATTAGAAAAGTTCAAGAGAAGAGTCTTTCATGTGTCCAGAAGTTGAGATCTGAACTTCCAGGGTACTAAAAATTACATGAACTGTAGCCTCTTATATGACTGGTAAGAAGATGGGCAGGTTTAGGAAAAAGAGAAGGCTCAATTCTTTCCCTGTTCAGGCATCCTGTTCTTTGCATTCCCAACAGTCTCAGCTACCCAAGGCACCTATTCCTAGGGATTTGCAAGGAAGACCCAACAGTGGCATCTATCTGAGCGTTTCTCCATGAAGCTGCACAGCTGCCATTATACTCCCAAGACCACAAAGGAGGAGAAAAACCCTCTCACATCCATCCTGTAGCAATTCCACCTGTGCTGATTCCTGAATCATTCCCTGTGCAGGCATTGCAGCAGGGAAGGTGACTCTGTTCCCTTTGGATAGAACCACAGAATCAAAGGATCCCAGAATGGTTTGGGTTGGAAGGCATCTTAAAAAGATCACCCATTTCCAACTCCTGCCATGGACAGGGACACCTTCCGCTAGACCGGGTTGCTCCAAGCCCTGCCCAGCCTGGCCTGAAACACTTTCAAGGAACAGGGAGTTTACAACCTCTCTGGGCAACGTGAATAGGAAATATTTATTCCAAAGCCAAGGACCTGCAAAAAGAGTAATCAAACAACTATATGGGATAGGGGATTTCTGCTCTTCACATGTCCTGAGGGACAGACAAAGAGCTAGAGGGACACAGGGCCAAGCCTGTCAAGTGTTGCCTTCAAGCAGCAGCAGATCAGGGTCCTCTGAACATCACTGATCCGTCAGAGCCAAGCTCAGCGATGCCATTCCTGTTTAACATGTGATTCATTAAACCTGGCTAATAAAACAATGAACATACTTAAACACAGTCTTAGCTAAAACATGATGGGGCCACAAAGAAGGATCATGGGGGGGAAAGAGTCTGGTTTGAGATGAGATATCAGAATATGGCTCCTAAAGGAGCAGAGCCTGGTGACAGTTTGGCACTGCTGAATCACAGCTCGAGCCTAGTCCTGCATGAGCAATGAGGCACCACAGCAGCAAGGGCAGCCCAGCCAGCCAGCCAGGCAGCCCCAGCAAGATTTGGGCCTGGAAAGGATTACCTGAAGGCATTAAAATCGATGCTTTTCAATGAAAGAAGTGCAGATAGTCATGTGAGGCAACAGGAAGATGCTGTGAGAGCTTTAGGTTTGTGCTGAAGGAGGATGGGGTCCCCGCTGACTTAAAATCCGAGCTTAAAAGAGAGTTTTCCTTGCTCGTTTTCTTTCTCTCCTTTTCTCCTTCTCTCTTTCTGGGTAGAAGCTCAAATATGTTCCTACCCTGGGGGATCTGCCGCACAAGAATGCGACCGAGCTGTTTTTTTTTTCTCCCCCCTCCTGCTGTAGGTGAAGGAAAACTGAAGGGTGGTTTGATTCTCCCTCAAGGAACAACATTCTTCAGTTATGAAATCGTCCCCGTCTCCCTTCCCTCCCGAGCCTGGCTACTGAAGTGCTCCAGTCTGGGGCAGGGACAGACCCTCCGTGTCGACACTGTGGTGGGATAAGAGCGTTGGGCAGCTGGTGGGATTGGGGTTCCTTTGGTCAGCAAGGAGGTGAGGACCTCTGTCCTCATGCACAGGGACATATGGGCTGTCTGGAGCATGAGGGGGCTCCACTTTGTCCAGAGAGGTCATGGACTCCCCTCCCTGGAAGTCTCCAAGACCAAGTTGGATAAGGCTTGGAGCAACCTGGGCTGGTGGGAGGTGTCCCTGCCCATGGCAGGGGGTGGAATGAGATGGTCTTTAAGGTCCCTTCCAACCCAAACCAGTCTGTGATTCTGTGTGTCCTTGAGGACATCCATGTGTGTGACAAGGCACGGTGGGTTATCGGGTTCCCTTCCTGCCTGTGCCCAGTGGATGTTCTTGGAACAGTCATGTTGTGTGGGGGAAAAATACCCCTTCTGGCTGTGCTGGCCCAAATCAACTACAGGAGTGAAGAACCCAGAGCAGGGCTTTAACTGCATGGAAAACGCTGTGGTAGGAGACTTTCACCTGGGCTTGGGTGCTCCACCCTGGGGGTCTTACTGGGAGTGATTTTGGGATGGTCTCTCCCCACTAAACCCAGATTGTGACCCAGGAAGGGAGGAAGGGAGGAAGGGAGGAAGGGAGGAAGGGAGGAAGGGAGGAAGGGAGGAAGGAGGGAAGGAAGGAAGGAAGGAAGGAAGGAAGGAAGGAAGGAAGGAAGGAAGGAAGGAAGGAAGGAAAGAACCATTAATTGGTGGTGATCTCCCCAGGCCTTTGATCTTCACCGTATTCCATTCCAGTACAAAACCTAGTGTTTTCTGGTAAGTCCATCCTCAACAGCCCATCATTGCCCCTGTATCATCTTCTAGAGAGCTGAAAATACAGCATGAAATGCCATGGGATCAGAAAAGGAGCCAGATGTTCAGTTTGACCACAGCCAGCACCATAATCCCTTGGGTTTCTTCCAAGGGGCAGAGGATTGTAGGATAATTCATACTGAACGGGACACTGGGAGGACTCTAGTTCAACCTCCTGCTCCAAGAAGGGTCAGAGATGACCCCACTCTCTGAGGGCATTTCCCAGCTCTCTGGGTCACCTGTACAGTCCCAGTGGAGGTTTGAGGTAGAACTAGTGGCAACCACCGTGCATGGATGTTGGCTGCGCAATGGAGGTGGAGGGTGACCACCCTCCTGACACTGGGGAGGCCCCCAGGTGTTTGCTATCCCTACGAGAATCACCTTCTTCTCTCTACAAAAGACCTTCTGGATCAGGTTTAAAATGCTTGGATGGGGTCCTGGGCCAACAAACCTTTCCCTGCCTGTATCACATCCTTATCCAGCTCAAGACCTGTCTCCTGCCCCCTGTTTCACATGACACTTCCCAGAAATGAGCTCCCAGCAGCTCCCTCCCGGTGTCTGCTGCTGCTCCGCGGCGCATGCTGCCGCTCCCAAACCCGTGGCACCACACTCACCTTTATCCAGCACGGGCCCAAAGATGGCCAGGCTGTCGTTGACGGTCGTGCAGTTCCACCTCCTGCCTCGGAACTGGTGCTGGCATTCCTGGATGCCAATCTTCACCCCTTCTGCCACGCTGGGCATGATCTCCACGTAGTTCCGACAGAAGCGCAGCTGCTTCGGCACCAGGCCCGGGATGCTCCCGCAGAGGATGGGCTGAGTCCCCAGTGAGGAGTACTGGTGACCAATTGCCAAGGACCTGGGTGAAGAAACAAGGAAGAAGAGGTGCTGTCAAGCCTGGCTTTCACCTTGTTGCTTGATTCCCAAGGACAGGGGCAGAAATTCAAACTCTTCAGTTCTACCACATTCCTCTCACCAGAAAACGTCATTTTCACTCTCATCCCTCTCCCCAAAACATCATCTCTCTCTCTCTTGAGCTTCCTACAGGCCCAACAAGGAAAGAAACCCTACTTTTAATATCTTCCTGCCCTTTTCTTCATCCCCTCAAAGCCTCAACCTGTTGTGCTGCTTCTTCCCAAAGATGCTCAGCTCATACGGAGTTTTCTTGGCAAGCAGGGGCTCAAACCCGAGTGTCTCTCTTTGAGAGCCAAGCACACCCATATAAGATGTTTTAGAGGGAATTTTGGCAGCTGAGGAAACCTAAGGAATAGCCAGTCACTTCTTTCAGAGCTACACAGAGGAATAACAGCAGCAGGAGGAGACACCAGTCTTTGGAAGAGGAGCACCAAAAATCCAGGAAGGGGAACACCATCGTTCTGTGGTGCTTTGGTTAAAGTGAGGAGGGTGAAATTAAAGCCAAAGCAAAACAACAACAACAACAACCACCACCAAAAAAAAACACCCCCAATTGAACTTGAGTGCAAGTTCTCTGCTCTGCCCAGTGGAAGCCTTGAAGGAGTGTCCATGAACCATCCTGCTGGTGAAGCCTTGAAGACAAACAAGTCAGCTCTGCAGAGAGATCAGCAGATATGTAGCTAATTAGATAGATTTTTAAAGTGTTTTTACTGGTGCTTCTAATAATAACCTTGATTACTAAAACTGAAGGGATTTTTAGATCATGATTTCCTTTTCTTCTAATTAAGTCTCTTGATTGTCTTTTCTACCCTGACTTAATGACAAAGAGGAACCTGCCTGGGCAGTGTGTATTCTGTTTACATTCATTTTTTGCTGTGTGGTTTTCATTTGGGAACAGCCTGGTGTGTTTGGATTATCAGCAGGGCCATCAGGGAATATGCCTTCCCTCTCTTTTGCTCTGACTAAATAAAAGCCCAAGAATTCTGTAATTACTGAAGATCAGATGAAAATTAGCTTGACTTCAGCACTTCCCTAGGCTGGGATAAAAACTGTTTTGAAGTGCCTGTCCTTTTCATGGGAGAAGGGTCCTGGCAGGCACTGAACTCCCTCCCTGGTGGGGACCCCATCAGAAGCGGATAGAAGAGAAAAGGAGGTGGACATTCACATGGTCAGGTGCCACATTTCAGTGGCTTTGTTAACTATAGACCAAAGCTTTGCCAATCAAGCAGTGCCATCCATTTCTGGATCCCAGGTGGCTCCAGGTAAGAGTCTAAAACCAAGATAATCAGCTCAGCCAAGAATGTGCCCTCCAGTAAATGGACTTTTAGGTGGACAAAGGAGGTGCCTGGGAAAGCAAAGGATTTTCCTAAGCTTAGATGCCTCTTTCAACCTCGGCTGAACTTGTGGGAGATGATTAATCTCAACATTAGAGGACAATTCTTCCTACCCTAGGGAGGGAAAAGGAGACAAATAGGACGAGCTTCCCTCTTGAAGTTTCCCTCTCTTTCCATCACACTAAAAGAGGAAGGAAGGCAGCTCACTTTGCCCAGGTGTTCATGTCACCCACCTTCTGATGTCTGTGACGTGGACTTCTCCAACTGATCCACCCACCCAGCCTGCTTTTGTAATCAGCCCGTGGAGAGAAGCAGACACTTCCACGTCACGGATCACCTGCCCATTGCAGAGGTTTGCTCCGGGCTCAGGTGAGTCATGGCCTTGTCCCCACTGGTTGTGTTGGCCAGACTGTCAGGACAGCCTGGGTGACTGCTGGAGTGGGGTATGTCTGCATTGTGGAAGCCTCCAGGTGAATCACACCGTGATGCCCAACAACTGGGATGGACAAGTTGCTTGGGAAGGTCCCAACCGGGAGAGCTGTGTGGAAGTCCACACAGAGAGCTCAGCTGGAGGAAGGAGGCAAGTTCCTGCAGGAGGCTGCAGGAACCCACAGGAGAAGAGCAAGGAAAGGACTCTTAAACTTGTTTTCCCTCTCTAAGGGGCTTGATATGGGGGTTTTTGAGTTTTAGATGAATTCAGGGTATAAGTATTGGCAGAAAAACCTCTGTGAGATGAAGTCCATGCCAAGTGTGCTTTTTTTTGTTTCATACAAAACACTGGATTGCAGTTTCTGGGCTAAGGACACCTTCTAAAACACAATTTCAGGCTTCAGAGGACTTCTTGACTGTGTTTCCTCTGTGGCCTTGCTGGGAATGGAGTTTTAGGGTGCCACATGTCCAAATCTCACTCCACTGAACCCCTCAAGGACTGGGACTTAGGAGATATTCACAGGCGCCAACTTTAGGATGGGGCATAGGTGGTTCTATCTCTGCAGACAATGTGGAAAGATGCCTTCAATGAAGTCTTCAGAGAAGGCCACTAATTTAGTTGGAGAGCAGCCCATTGACTGCAGAGTCCAGAACGTGGACACTTTAATTTGCTTTAATTTGTCTTAATTTGCTGGAAACATCTGTAGAGTTCGTTTCCATATCAACCAGTCACCAACATCCTTCCCAAAGCTTTCAAAAGCTCTCTGTCCAATTCCCAATAAAGATAAAGGACCCACTGAGCCAGACTCAACCCCTTGCAGGCTCCATCCATCATGCTGTGAAGCCAGGAGGTCTCTTTTGAGCTATTTCAGTGGGAGGTGGATGAAGTTTTAAGATTCCAGCCTCTTAGACTTTGACCATGTGAACAGCCAAACTAATGCCTGTCTCTGGGGTTGGTTTTTTTGTTTGTTTGTTTGAGGTTTTGTTTGGTTTTTTTTGTTTTGGTTTTGTTTGTTTGTTTTTGGTATAATGAAACTACCGGTCGTAGGAAGAGGAGTTTATAGGTTGGTGCCCTCAACTATTCATTTCCATTGCTGGGAAGATCATTTAAGATTAAACAAACAAACAAACAAACAAAATACCCCAAAAAACCAAAACCAAACAAACAAAAAACAAAACAAAACAAAAAAAACAAACAAAAACCACCACAACAAAAAAAAAAAAAAACAACCAAAAACCCCAACATGAAACCACGTAGAAACACCTCTAATTACTTTTTCACACTGCTCCCTTCTCAGGCCAGCAGGGAAACAGTCACACCTGGCTTTGATGTGTGTTACAGTCTGGGAAGGTTAAACTGCAAGGGACAATCTCCAGCAGGAGTCTTGTTCTCCACGGGGAACACCAAGCTGGTGCTCCATGGAGGGGTGTCCAGTGACCCGACTGTCAGCTGGAAGGGCAGTCTCAGAACATCCCTCCACGAGCAGTGGCTCTGCTGTGAAGCAAAGCAGGGGCCTCCTGCTGGCTCACCTGCACCCTCTGGGCTGTGATAACATCTCTCCAAGCACCCTCTCTTGGTTTCTGCTTTGCTACCGGCTGTAAACACTTTCTCCCTTGCTGAAGACAATTTGTCTTTTGGAGAACCTGGTGCTTTCAGCTCCCTGTCATTGTTATTGATCATCAGGAATGAACCTTATGAAACTCCCAACCTTCTCCTCCACCCAATAAAACCCCCAACAACAACCCAACAACCAAAACCTTTAGAAAAGATTGGGAAAGTCCATAAAGATCAGAATCTCATTTCAGTGTTACTCAACTCTCTAGTAGCTGCCATCATTCATTTTTTTTCTCCCTGTTTCCAGTGATTAAACCTGTCATTTGCATTTTTCCACTCTCCCTCTCAACCATCCCCTGCATGTGGGTCATTTTGAAAATGTGGTGGCAAGAAATGGGTCAGGTGTCACCTGTTGTGGCCTAGCCAGGCATCACCTTTGAATTCCTTAAGCACCAACACCTCCTGAATGCATCGATACCAACCTCTTCTTTTCTACTGGAGAATTCCCAAAGCAGGAATTTTACAAACACACTCATCCCCAGACCAGGCACTGCTCAAGTCTGAACTGAGGGAAAAGGGTCAAAGTGCTGTTCCTTTCAAACCAATTAGGCTTTTTCTTCCCATTAGCACAGGAGGAGCCATGAAAACACGATTTTGTATGCCCACAGCCTAAGTTCTTGGCTTATCTTTAAGCCCTGCATGCCCTGAAGTGTTTAATTCAACCTCCAGTGTGCATTTTTCTTTGCCAACACACCTAGAGAGCTCTTCATTTCCCTTATCTCCATCTATCTGCTCCTTCAGCAGGGCTGTTGTAAATAAGAACCTGGCCACCTTCTCCATAAATGACATGTACCCTCCCTCCTGGAATGGATACCCCAGCCAGCTCAGGAGGGAGAAATATGCAGGAAATACCTGCTCAGGGCTTTATCAGAAAAAGGGAAAGCTGCAGTTCTGGATGACCTTGCTGTGCAGCCCCACTGCACCAGCTTCTCAAGGTCACCACCTTCTCATCACAGCTGTCAAGAGTCCTTGACTCACGAGGAGCAGGATGGAGGGAATCATTCACCTGCTTCTGCCTGAGCCCTGTTCTGCTGCTCATCTTGGAGAGACCTTTTGCTGGCTCCAAGTGCTGCTGAGAACTTCCTCAGTGGACACCCTGCCAGGGTCCCCAACACAAGCAAAATACCTTCAGCTAGGAGTTTTCTGGGATTATTTACAATTTATTAACGTTGCAAGGGTGTGACTTGCCTAATGACCCAGGGGTAAGAGCCAGAGAGACCTAAAATCCTCACCAAATTTCGGGATCTGTGCAACAGCAGTGACTTTGCTGCTTCTGTCCCACACAGATGCAAGGTGGCAGCCAGCTCTGCTGAAGGATTTAAGTCAAAGGATGTCCATGTTCTCCCGTGGGTGCCTTAAGTGCTTCTCCCTTGGCATGGGATGCCCAAGAGCAGGATGTCACACCTCCTCCAAATGCTTCCTTACAATCCACTCAACTTTCCAGAGGTTCAGCTCACCCTCTGTTCCCTTCTCACCCATTTTGGCTGCCTCTCTTGGAAGATGAAGCTCAGCCACCCAGTGATGGAGGGGACAAGTTGTGCGTTGTCACAACATGTCCTTCATGTTATGACCCTAAAACACTGAAATTAAGAAGGTGGATGGAGAAGTCTCTGTAGGTTGTGACCAGCTACAAGGAAAACCCATCAAGGGTTGTCTCACATCTCCTGGTAGAGGACCAGAGGGGCTCACAGGGCAGCAGGTGATGACTGGGCAGCCCTTAATCCATCCTAAAACATCCCAGTTAGACCCTCTGTGGTGTCCATGGGCTGCTCAGGTCCACCAGCATGAACTTCATGTATCTGAGGCTGTGTAAAAACACATTTTAGGGAAAACAGAGCACCTAGAAGAAAAGTTTCCAAAAAAAGGAGGCTGCCACGAATGGCCAATGGCACCCCAATGTCCAGAGGCTCCTGGAACAGCTTTCTGTTCCCACAAAACCTCACCACACAGGGTTGACATGCAGTCCAGAAGAACTATGGTTCTAACATGGACCACTGGAAGCTGGGAAGGATATCCCAGAGGTAGAGACCAACATGAGCCTGCTGTGTGTTTTACACTCAGATAGCAAACATCAACTCTCCATGAAACTCTTCAGTAGAGACACAGAAAGGACATGGACACAATGGAGAGAGTCCGAAGGAGGAACACCAAGATGATCAGAGGGATGGAGCAGCTCTGCTGGGAGGAAAGGCTGGGAGAGTTGGGATTGTCCAGCCTGGTGAAGAGAAGCTTTGGACTGACTTGACCGTGGTCTTGCAGGACCTGAAGGAGCTACAAGAAAGATGGAGAGAGACTATTGACAAGGGCCTGGAGAGACAGGACAAGGGGGAATGGATTCAGATGGAAAGAGAGCAGCTTTAGATTGGATTCTAGGATGAAATTGTTCCCTGAGAGGGTGGGCAGGCCCTGGCATAGGTTGTCCAGAGAAGTTGTGGCTGCCCCATCCCTGGAAGTGTCCAAGGCCAGGTTGGAGCAACCTGGGCTGGTGGAAGGTGTCCCTGCCCATGGCAGGGGTGGAACTGGGTGATCTTTAAGGTCCCTTCCTACCCAAACCATTCTGTGATTCTGTGGCTCCATGACTTGAACCCCCAGTCCAGGGGCCAGCTGGGTGTTCAGCCAGGAAAGGATAATATTTCTGCTTTCACTTAATAGTATATTTTTTTTCACAGCAAAATACCAATATCCAGGGACATATTGTGATTATTTCTCCGTTGTTCTATGAAAACAAAACTCAGAAAAATTTTAGAATGAAAACAAAGGAAATAGAACTTGTCCCACCCCACCATTTTAAGAGGGAAAGGAAATCATTCTGTTAACTAATGCATGTGCTGGATAGAAGTGATTTCCTTCTGTGGTATTAAAACTATCCCACACCCAAGAAATTACAAAATGCGAACAACAAGGACATTTTAAATTCACGTTTCAGCTGAAATCTGAAAACTACCTTAGTACAGAATAGGAAAATGATAGTTGTAGCTCTAGAAAACAACTCAAGTAACTTATTCTCATGCAAAAACGTTGGTTTGAGTTTTAGGATTGGTTTTTTTCGGTTTTGTGTTGCCCATTAATTACCAAACCTTGGCCTAAGCAGCCTGATCACTGAAGGGACATCTTTTATTGCAGAAATCATGAGTGCCTACAACAGTGATTGCAGTGGGGTCTTCACCTTTTGGGCTCTGGGCATCTACCTGGCTGTTGACAGTCAATTCCTAAGAGGTTCACCAAGAGAGCTAAGAAATCCAAGCCTGTTAGACGGATGAAATCCACTGTGCAGGTGGCTGTCCTTCCTGAATTGTTTCCATCCAGCCTGGAAAACCAAAAGGCTGCAGCCCACTGGAGGAACTGTTCTCATTAGACAACCTCTTTGCCCATCCTAAAGCACAGCACAAGAGCCAGCTCTATTTAAATCCTTTTTCTCTCCTAGCCCAGAAATCATGTGCCTAATTTTGTGGCCGGGGCTGATCCTGCAAACACGCAGGCACCGAGGCAGCTTCTCTCCCAGAATAATTCCCTCACCCTTGCCCTGTATTAATAATAATGATGGTGCTGCCGCTGATGCAGCAATTGGATTTCTCGAGCACCTTTCATCAGAGCATCTCAGAGCGTGGGACTCGGCTCACCCCACTTTGACCATTTAAAAGCCGGGCACCCCGGCCAAGTTGGCCGTCTCCTGAAGTCCGTGGAGCAAGATCAGCATCTCCAGAGGGCAACTCGGCCCATCCTGGGAGAGATGCCTCAGATAGGTGGGCTGAATCACTGCAGATGATGCCTAGGAGGCACCACTGGTTGTGGAAAAATGATGAGCATAAACTGGACACCTTTTTTTTGTGCAAGCTAAAGGTGGANAAATCAGGAATTTCCCCTTTTTTTTTTTTTTTTTTTTTTTCTGAATCTCAGAAACCCCTGGAGAGCTGTAAGAGGAGGCCAAGGGAAGACTTTGCTGAGACACGGATGGCAGCTGTCCCCAAGGTGGACCACGGCAGCTTATTTATAGTAGTTTGAGGGTGGATTTGAGAAAGGACACACTCAGTGGCAACTTCAAGTGGATGGCAAGAAAGCAAAATGTAATTGTGTGAGCTGAGGTTTGGCCAGGACAGTGAATTCCCACAGGAACTGAGGCACCGACCGCAACACTCAGCACCTTCCACTAAGTGCAAGAGGCTTTGTCTTCCCTAAGGATCTACGGAACAGAACAGAAGAGCAGAGAATACAAGTATTAACAACCCGGTTCCTTGGAAAAGGTCTTTGGAACTCTTTAATTACCCAAGGCAATTAACTCCTTTGCTGTACCTGTCATCTGAAAAACAACCCATCCAGCAGAATAATGGCCCCTCAAACCATGTTTTCAAGCCCGGATCCAGGTCACTGTGACCCTGATGTTGTTCCCATCCCACATCCCACATCTGGGGCTTCTCCCTGGAGGTCTCCCCGCTGGGATCCACCTCCTTCCAGCTCCATTTATCTTGTGAGATGTGCCAGGATGGCAGTGCAGGGTATTAGAGACGTATAAGCCTTAACATTTTAATCTGCCACCTACACTGCAGTTTATGAGCGCTGTAAATCTCGTGGTTATAATGAACTCATCTAATGATATTGCTGATGGATAAATTTACCTGGGCTGAGGAACAACAGTTACCTGCAAATGAAAGGAGAGTAATTTAAAGTTTCATGTAAACACCTTTGCTGCCTTCCTTCTGAGTTCTCCCAGCCTAACCCCTCTCAGGGTTTCATGACAAATGGAAAATATGTAGGTACGTGTGTTTGTGAGGCAATGACTGGCTGGCCTGGAAAAGAACCTTCCTCCTTCTGCCCAGCTTATATAACTCGGGCACTGGAATGAAGTTTTAGGTGAAAATAGACCTAATTTTCTGGGTCAGGCGTGTTAAATTAGTGGAATGGAGGGAAGAAATAAAGCAATGTACTAGGCAGTGAAAAATGCCTACACAATGTGAAGATATTTAGATTCCTACTAGGAATTTCAATAATAATTAGGAGTGTGGCTGGTTTTAATGCTCCCAGCTCCGCCCCTGCCCCCCACATACACCCCTAAAGCATCCCAACTCGAACCTTTTTCAAATGATCAGCAATATAAAGTACATATTGTGGTTTCAAACCTCTCATTAAGGCTCATCCCCCTGCGCTGAGGTCTGGTCTGGGCTATGTCAGCGCTAAATACCTCGGAGGACTGGGCTCAAAGGAGCTCAGATCCCTGCGAAGATTGGATTTGGACTGCTAAATTGCTTAAGTGCTCGAGCGCTCGGGGGAATTCTATCCCGAAACTGCCCCGCGTGATGAAGCCAGCTTTGAGCGGAGGGGCACAAAGCTCCGTCAGGGTGTTCGGGGAAGAGGCAGCAGCGTTTTCGGTGCCCTCTGCTCTGAGCCCATCGCGTTTCCCCCCCCGAGAACACGCTCCGAGAAGCGGCGGTGGGTGATGTTCGCACACACAGCCCCCGGCTCGGCTGCGCACACAGGTCTGCGAGCCCCTCCTCCGGCTTTCACTGAGTCATGCGGCTCCCCAAATGTGTGAACTCACGCTACGATGTTCTCCCAGAAAAATAACAAATTGATTTCGTTTTTACAGGCTACAGCATGCTGTATAATTGGAGACACTGCCTTGTCAACTCAGACCGGTCTGACCCGACCGGAGACATCGCTTACAGCTGTTTACGGAGCCATAAAGTTTCCTCCTCTTTGTTTTTCCTTCCTTTTGCACTCTCTCTATTTTTTTTTCCCCTCTAATGAATGCTACAACTACTTTTTGTTCTGGTCATAAAATACTGTTAAGGAAAATGCAGGAAGCCTTGGTTTAGAAAAGCCCTTCGGTGGGTGCTTCACTTTAACACTGGAGTCAAAGGGACTTAAGCACACACTTAAAACTGAGCATGTGTTTAAGGGCTTTTATTGCACCCAGACAGTCAATAAGGGACTTGCTGCGACACTTGTGTGAGCTCTTTTTTATTTAATTATCGATACCAAATTAGAGGGCTGGATGGAGCAATCTCAGGGATTGTTTCCTCTGCAGACCCACAGCACAGCTCCAGTTGCAGCAGGAATTTTGCATTTCTCATTGTCACTGTGTCCAAACCCTGATCATCCAGGGAACAGCAAACTCCTACACTGGTTATTTACTCTACTGAAACTGCCAGTCAGACTGGGCATGATTTTTTTCCATTGCAAAAAAAATAAAACCCACCTTGAAATCTTCTGAGTGTTTTCCCCACATCTACGCAGTTTGCTGCATTTGCCAAGCACTTAAGTTTTCTGCTTAATTTTTCTGGCCATTGTAAAAATACAGTTTTATGGAGGGTGGCTTTGGAAACAGTTTTACTTTGTGTAAAAATCTTTTAGGTTTGTCTTAAAATACTCAGAACCTCCAAACTGAACTTCAAATCATAAGTGAAATATTTCGATTTCTATAGAAAACGGGTTTCTGATCATATGCTTGATTTTCCTGCCATGAAAAAGTCACTTCACTTTGAACTAATGAACTGAAAAAAACCCAACCCAAACCCCCAAAAAGGGCTTTTCATCTACTTGCACTATCCATCAAAATACCTTCTAAGTACTTTGCAATAAATTATGGTTGTGCTTCCTTTCATATCTTTCATTCATCTCGGAATCTGCTCCTCCCTGGGTCTGAAATGTCACAACACTCCTCTCATTCACTCCCTCGGGAAGGCTCAAGGACGGATCAATTGAGCTGTTCCAGAGTCACAGAGATATCAATACAACTTACACCCTCTTTGAGGAACATTTCTGTCCAAAGGATGGGCTAAGGACAATATTCCTCTGGATCTTGGTCCAAACATCTATGGGAAAAGGACATGAGTCGGTCAGGGAAGAAAACCTTCCCTCCAGAACACATTGAAGCTTTTCAGGTCTGTATTTCACTCTTTAGAGATTTATAGAAAGCGGCAGAGGGGCAGAGACCTCCTTCTCTTCTCCTTCCCTCTCTTTGGGAAGGGCTGCAGCAAAAGGTGGCCTGTTACGAGACAACAAGGAGTCCAAATGGAGGAAGGTCACGAGGAACAACCCAGCCCAAAGGAAAATCAACTCTTATTCAGTCCTAAAACAGCAACAAGATTGCCATGAGACAAGAGCTCAGGCTTTGTTCTTTGCTGCTTATAAAATTATTTTTTAAAAAACAAACCAGCAATTTCTGCTGCAACAGAACAACTGGGTTGTGTTTTTTTTTCTGCAAAGAAACTGCTTTGCATGGGAAAAAAAAATCCTCATGGCTCCTTGACATGTTTCAGCTAGATCTCAGTAAAATTAAGGAGGTACAGACTGATGAGTCGCTCAGAGGTACAGGAAAAATGCCAGTGGATGTCCTGGCATTTGTATTCACTTTGAGAGAGAGAAAAGTTCTCTCTCAGACATCATCTCTCACAACTGGAAGAATAACAACAGCAATAAAACTTGAGGCAGAGAAGGAAGAGAAAGATTGAACTTCCTCTACAGCACTGGTTTTACCACTGTTTGTGGATCCCTCCTGTCTGTGAAATGGTTGTTTTGGGTCTCCTTCAGCCCCAAATTCATCCTGGTGTGGAGGGCACAGGCAGGGATGTTTCAGCCATAAGGCAGCTTCATTTTCTCTGGTTGCTGAGCAGAACCCCTGCATTTCATACATTTAGACAATGATATAATGTGAAGTCAAGGGTTTATAATCTGTTTTTGAGATAGGAAGCCGTATCTATATCTATGTATGTGTATTTAATTATGTGTTGGGAAGAAATTCTCCCCTGGGAGGGTGGGCAGGCCCTGGCACGGGTTGCGCAGAGTTGCTGTGGCTGCCCCTGGATCCCTGGAAGTGTCCCAGGCCAGGTTGGATGGGGCTTGGAGCAACCTGGGCTGGTGGGAGGTGTCCCTGGCCATGGCAGGGTGGGACTGGATGGGATTTAAGGTCCTTCCTAACCCAAAGCATTCTGTGATTCTGTAACTAGTAAAGAACAGGCCACCCATCTCCATATCTCTTGGCTGAAAAAAGGTGATTTGTGTGAAAATCTCTTCCAGTCTTTTGAGTGATAAAGCAACAGACCTGGTCTAAATTCCAACAGCACAGCTGGAGAATTAGGGCACTGCGAAGAGAAGGACCAAACTCTCTTCTCAGGCTCCCCTCCCTAACCTTTCTGGAGTCTGGTGTTCTCACACCAGAAGCTGTGGCTCAAAATGTTTCTTCTCCAAGTGGCTCAGCAGATGTGCTGCCTTGATGTTCCTCAGAAGAACACGATTGTCCTCTAGCACAGTAACTTCTCAGTGTGACTGGAGAGCCCAGGCCTGCCTGGAAAAGACTGATGAATGGGGGAGGAACTGGGGTGAGAGAGGAAGAATCACAGTCATAGAATGGTTTGGGTTGGAAGGGACCTTAAAGCTCATCCAGTCCCACCCCCCCCTCCCCTGGGCAGGGACACCTTCCACCAGCCCAGGTTGCTCCAAGCCCCGTCCAACCTGGCCTTGGACACTTCCAGGGATGGGTCAGCCACAGCTTCTCTGGGCAACATATCCCAGTGCCTCACCACCCTCACAGGGAACAATTTCTTCCTACCACCTAATCTAAATATATTTATTTATATATATGGCTTCCTAACCTTATCTAAACCTACTTTCTGTCAGTTTGCAGCCATTCCCCCTTGTCCTGCCCCTCCAGGCCCTCGTCAATAGTCTCTCTCCATCTTTCCTGTAGCTCCTTCAAGTCCTGCAAGGCCATGATTAGGTCACTCCAGAGCCTGTTCTTCTCCAGGCTGGATAATCCCATCTGCAGGGAGGATGGGGAAGGGTTTGGACAAAAGAGAGCAGGAAGGGAACCATCCTTGGAGCAGAAGAAACAAACCCAAGTGCCTGACTAGGAGGATGAGATGACAATGCCCCGACCCCTTGGGGGCAAGGAGCCTCCTGCAGGAGGAGCCAGGAATCCCTCAGGGAGCAGGAGCAGCACCTGCACATCTCCCCGGGGCAGCATCTGAGCCCTAATGATTTCTCCCTGAGAGAGGCTGGGGAGCTGCAGACGGGCTGCCAGATAGTCATCAGCTCGTGGAGGGGTGATCACCATTAGGCAGAGATACCAGCGTTGACATGCAGCGAGGGGATCTGGGCCAAGAATTTGGGCCAGCAGTCCCAGCCTTCTGCTGCACCTCCCTCTGCCAAGTTGCCTCCTGTGTTTACTTTAGAAACCTCCTCTTCGTGATGATGATAATAATAATAATAAAGCTGCAGGGTCACTCAGCTTAGCAGATGGATTCCTTCCAGCTGGGGTTTCTCCTCGTTAGCTCCTGTTCCTGGGGGATTATGCAATGGTAAGAATTCGGTTTCATGGGAGATCTGAACAGTGACAATGCCAGGCTGTGGGAAAGGAGCTCCTCTGGAGAAAAGCACATCGACCCAGGGGGCTCACGTGGTCTTTGCTGGGGTTTGAGGAGCCTGAGCAGCCCACAGGGACCACGCAGCTTCTGAAGAAGCAGCTCTGCCTCACCAACTCTCTGCAGGAGGAATCAAACAGTGTTTGATTGTGCTCACCCTCCAGTGTTCAGCTTTCCCATACTCCTAAATCCTAAGTATAGACTTAGAGAATCATGGAATGTGTAGGAAGGGACCTTTAAAGGCCATCCAGTCCAATCCTCCTGTCATGGGCAGGGACAGTAGACCAGGTTGCTCAGAGCCACCTCCAGCCTGACCTTGGATGCATCCAGGGATGGGGTGTCCCCCTCCTCTCTGGCAGTGACAATGTGTCAGAATTTTGGAAAGCAGGAATCTAAAGGAGATATTTTGACTGGCCAGAAATATTCAACTGAAGACATCGCTCTAGATTTTAGCAATATTTTTTTTGATTAACAAGTAGAAGGAATTTCTGACTGTCCAACTGCCCGGAAAAGTTCCTTTTCCAAGGATTTTTACAGGAAGGGCACACAGAGTGGATACAGATGCTGTAACTACTGTTTTAGAAGGCCCTGCACAACTCTGGGTTGAACCAATTAATTAATGGAACTCAGTTTCACAAATCATCCTTGAGGTTCAGAGGAATAGAGGGGCATTTAGCAGGAATAAGATGGGACCAACTATTTTACATCAAGCAGGAACACCTGGAGAATCCACAGCACAAATATCCCAGGATTTTAAGGGTTTCCAAGCCCTTCACCCCCAGGAGATCAGCCCATTCATAACCAGCGGGGAGGGCCAAGAGGATGCTTTCTTTGGAAGGAATTGTTGCTTCACTGCAAGGCTGAAAAGGGCAGTGGAAGCAAAACTGGGAGCACGAGAACATGTTTACCCTTGATGCCACCATCAGATGTTCTCTGCCTTCTGTTCCCTTCCCATGTCACGCACACAGGGACACACCTATTGACACATCCCTCTCTGTGGAAGCACCAGTTAACATTGCTCTGCTCCAGTGTAAACATCAACCAGAAACACCAAATGCCCTCAAGGAACTCTTTCTTACACCTTCTTTTCCTACTAATACTGACTAATAATATTTGAAAAAACCAGAAGCTCACAACTAGGTGGGTCAAGTCTCCAAAACCTGGTGAGGTACCTCAAGACATGGGAGGGTCAGTTTGGTTGACTGAACATGGAGGGGAGTGTATCTCACACCCTTCCAGCTACTCTTTTGGGTCCCACCTGGCTCCCAACAGCCACAGGTCTTCTCTAAGATCCATGTGGTAACTTCCAGCCCTTCTTGGATGTCTCAGGTACCACTGGGAATCTGCATCAGGACTGGGTGCCTTGATGTGGCCTGCCCAGCTGTGTGGGATTCATCTCACCTTCCTGCAGAAGACTGGATGGTCCAGCACAGACCTGAAGCAGCCATCCTACATCTCCCATGTTTCCAGAGGAAAGAATTAGGCACAATTAGGACATGAGGATTTGGCCTAGTTGAGATATCAGTTTCCATAAGAATTTAAGTAATGTGCTGGATTTCACAGGCTACTTAAGTCATACTATCTGTGCACCTCTGGAAGTGTCCAAGGCCAGGTTGGACAGGGTTTGGAGAAACCTGGCATACTGGAAGGTGTCCCTGCACAAGGGAGGGAGTGGAATGGGATGATCTTCAAGGTCCCTTCTAACCCAAGCTATTCCATGACTCCGGGATACCTCAGGTGTGAGTTACTGGCAGTGCAGGTGTTCAGTGGGATGAATCCCACCTTGAGCTCAGGATGTTCTGCTCAGGAGGTAACAGGTTTGTATTCACCTGTACCAAACCCTTTGGCCAAAGATCTGCTGACAGGAGAAGGGGATAGAAACCCCCTCCATGGCAATTACAACAGGTACAGGAGCAAAGACTCAAATCCAGCATTTCCCACTGTAGAAAATCCAGGACAGGGACATAAAATTCTGGACTGCAGATTCAGCACTGCTCCATTCCCACATCTCCTGTGAGACAACTTTCCTCAACCGGGGCAGGGGAATTGGTGAGAGACAATCCCCCAAGCCTGGCAACTCTGCCTGGTTCCTTTCCAACACCATTGTAACCTTATTGACTCATCAACATTTGCAGTTTCCAGGTTAGACCACCCGTCAGCTCATCCCCTCTATACCACTGGCCACTGCTGAGCCACCTCCTTCAGAAAGGTGCCCACTCTTGATCCAGAGTTATCCAGAGCTGGGGAATCTACCAGCTCCCCTGGGGACATGCTAACCATCTTCCCTGGAATTGCTGCTGGAGCTGCTGAAGCCAAGCTCTTGTGGCAGTGGTGGCAATTGGGGACCCCAGTGTAGAGACTTGTGCCAAAGAACTGTGGCTTTAGGGCATGGGCCTTGCAGGTGCCAATTTTGGCTCCACTGAACTCAGTGAGACCTGAATCCCGTCTAGAAGAGGAAGCAAGAAGAGGAGGACAGTCAGTCCCCCTGAACTGCCAATCTGGTTTTGGTTTGTGCCCTTTAAAACAATAATTAGAGGCTTCACCCACTCCCTGCAAGAGATCATTCATTCCCTCTGCTGCAAAAATGAGTTTGCAAAGCAAACGTGCTGGATGTCTCCTGGAGGTGCTTGTGCTGGGTATTCTCCCTACCGAGGGTGATCTCACCAGCTGAAGAGGGAGCTGCTGGAGGGGAGGAGGGGGAAGCTCTGTGGTGTTTAAGGGACCTGCCTCCCCTCCACCCTGCTTCCCCTGAGCTCCCTGGCGCTCACCTCCTTCTCCTTTGGGAGCAGCAAAGTGCTGCTCTCGTGTTATTGACACATATTTCAAACAAGCCCGTGCAAGGGACTCGAGACACATTACACTGCACATGGTGCCCCGGGCCACGCATTCGCCTCCTCACACCGACAGCACGTTCTGCTTCAGAAAGAATGTGCAGGCCTTCACCTCGAGCTATTTATCTGCTGTGCTCAGGAGAATTAGGAGAGAGGGAGAAAGCCCTACATGCCCATGGTGGTTGTTAACCCCATACGACAAACCCCACCAGTGGCCAAGCATTGACCTCTCCCTGCACGAGGTCTGGGCCGCTGTCTGCTGATGGAGGTGGACCTGGATGTCCAACCCCTGCAGCCCGTTCCCCATCTTCCTGAGCACCTGCAGTTAGGAAAACAGCTTCTTGCACCTCGCTGTGACCTCTCTGACCCACTCATCCAGCTCCATCACGGAGCACCACCAGAGCTCCCAGACTCTCACATCATCCCACCCTGGAAGAGGAAGACTAGCTGGTGATTAAAAGTTGCTGATACACACCTCTTTCCAGGATCAAGATAATCTTCCCTTGCTCTTAGCAACCTTTTTTCCCCCCCTCCTGCTTCTCTAAATCTTTCCATCATTGTTATTATAATGATAATAACAATAATTATTACTATTATGCCTTGAAAGTGAGTTTGAGATTAGGGCACCCATTGTGTGAAGAGCTTGATGGAGAAATGTCAAGGAGACTATTCCTGCTGTAGAAAGCTCATTTTCTGCACTCAGGCAGGACATGAAGGGGTGAAAGAAGGAGGGAAAAGGGGCCAGGAATGAGGTAGGATAAGAGGCAGCAGCAAGGAGAAAATGAAGAACAGTCAGCAGAATAGCAGGAGTCAGCACTGGTGCCTTGCCTAAGCAAACCCTGCTGCTTGTCTGTGTCCACACATGTCAAATCTCGACAGGGAGAAGGGGAATGCTCCCTTGAATTTCCCAGCTGCAGAAATGTGGATTTTTTTTTTTTTTCTTTCTTTCTTTTGACACAGCAGGAGAGCCTTCAGCAGCTGCACGCAGGGCTGATCAGCTGCCATTGCCTCCTCACGGATACAGCCCTGCCTTAGATGTGCCAAAGACCCAAAAAAACCCCCCTGTCTCTGTGGCAAAATCAGGGTGGAGAGCTTTCCACCACAACCCCCCTGCACTGTGCTCTTACCTTGAGCAGAGATACCTGCACTCATGTCCTTTTGGGGGCTGGAAAGCTGCCAGGGATCCGGGGTAAGGAGTTGCTAACATCGTGCCATACTAATAATTCTTCATTTCACCCACCTTTTTTTCTGTCTCTTCAGATTAGATTTGAAGTGCTTCAGGGCAGGGACTGTCTCTTGCTATGTGCACACAAGGTGCTTAGGACAAGGAACCTTTCCACTTCCTTGGAACTGGCAACTGCTAATGAATAATAATAAATAATTGGGAAGACCTTGAAAGGCGACGTGCAAAATGACAACAGACCGACTGAGAGGGGTTGGGAGGGTTCTAAAATTTTTTGCAGGCTTTCTGGTTTGGTAAACGGTGAATTAAAGAAAAATGTACACATTTCCTGGCTCTAAGAAATGAATGCCTCTACCTGGACTGTGGTACATGAGCACTGAACTGCAGTCTGGGTCAGGGAGGGTAAGAGAAAAGTCCGCCCAGGTGGAATAGCATGAGAAGTTTAAATAAAGTGAATGTAATTGCCCAAGTGAATACCTTTGCTCTCACCCAAGATAAGTGGCAAGGTAGGTGAAACCCCATGGGATAGTTTAAGTCATCCATCAGCTCCGAGCACTGCCCATGAATCTCAAACTCACTCCACTTCTGCTCACAATGAGTGTGAGAAGAGTGGGGAATTGTGAATATAAATGAGGACTCAGTAAGGCAGGGAAGTGATAAGGGAACCTCGAGCCCTTGGTGAATAATCCATGATTAGTAGTGCTAAGAACAGGAGAATGACCAATAAATAACTGTTTAATGCGTTGTTAGAGAACATAGAGAGATAGTCACATAGACTCATTTGTAGTCCCTAATAATGTATTAACCTTATGTAGATAAACAAGGAGATAAAGAATGAAGGGAATCTTGGATGATTCTGGGTAAGTGCTGTTAACATTTGCAATAAATCTCCAAGTGATGATGGAAAAGAAGAGAATGCCAAACAGGTTAGGAATCCACTGTGTTGTAGAAGAGCAAATGGATAATTGTAAATCTGTTCCCTGGCCCAAAAAGGAAATGGATGATACAAGGCTGAAGCCACAGAGAAGGGAGAAGTTGTTTTATAATTAGTGGCAGCAACCACAGTTCTGTGGAAAACTAATTTCACATAATTTTTAAATGAGGGCGTTAAACACGGGTGATAAATGTGATGTTGATACAGCATTTTTGTCAGAATATAAAGGAAAAGAGCAACTAAAGAATTCAATATATGGTCATCTATAGGATCAGTGTAGAACACAAGACACAGATGCACAGCTGCCAGTTCTGCAGTATCACTCTGCTGAGCAACTGGCATCAGGTGGGGCTGTTCCTGCCTGAAATCATCTCTGTGCTATTTAACTTTCTTACTAATTGTCAAAAAAAACCTCTATCACATCATTACTGAAAAAGTCTGTAGGATGTGGCAGCAGCAGAGGAGTGAGAGTGAAGGTGGAGACAGGGCAGCAGCACAGGGAGGGTGAGGATGTGACCACCTAAAGCCACCGCCGTGCCCCAGACTCCAAGCAGGAGCGACACAAGCCATGTCAAGACTCCAAGAGGATGCAGGAATTTGAGGGCTGACCCCCATGATGTGAATGCTGAGCACAGCAGGGCTGGAGAGTGAGGCAAGAGGAGGAGGGTATAATATCTACACCCAGGCCAGTGCCCAGAATGCCACATCCAGATGTCCTGAAAAGCTGGAGAGGGCCTGGAGGAGCAGAGAGGGATCCAAATTTGAAGGGGATGACTGATTTGTACCTTCTGCAGTCCATACCTGCTGTGTCATCCCTCCTTTTACAGACAAAGAAGGCACCGGACGTGGGATTGGAGTAAATCACAGACGGGGATGCTTTGAGTATCACCAAAGCTTCTCTGTGGTGACTCAGAACTAGTTTTGACCTGAGTTATTCATTACTTTCTTGATCTCTGATGTCACAGCAGGCTCCAGTAAATTCCCCTAGGGTCTAAGAACAGCGGTCTGAATGAGAACTACAGGAATTTTAGGAAATGCCATCTGAAGCAACTTTCTAAATGCTCTAACTCAAACACAAGGCCTGACAAAGGGGAGACCAGGTGTAGCCCTAATGGTCCTGAAGATACAGAATCCTACTAAGATTTCCTTGAAGGTTTCCCACCCAAGCAGTGACTCAACCTCCTTATTGTTTTAGGGGAGGAATCTGACACGATCAGGGCCAAGATGGTCCACGGCTTTGGGCAATAAAGTTCCCTATCACCAAGTGCTGTAAAATTCTCTGATCAGAGGAGCATTCACCACAAGCCCTCAAAGGGCTGAGTACCATGTTCTGCCTCAGACAATGGGATGTAATATATCTCCAACCATATAAATAGCTGGTTGGATGAGAGCTGGATAAGATCATGGCTTTACAATGCTGCCCCTCCTGCTTTTAACCCATCCCAGCGTTGGCTGAAACCAGGATGTGGCAAGCCTCAAAGGGATTTATGCCTTGAAATTAGAAGCCTTCTTCAGCCTTACAGGAATAAGGATGTTGATTCTCACCAGCAAATTGCTCCCACTCAGCCCTGACTTTCCTTCTTGATCCTTTCAGCACCACCTTTTTGTTTAAGGCATCTAATCACTTCTCAGCAAAGGTCTTCAGCTAAAAACACTGCTTGGGAACATCTCAGTGATGACCCTTCCATTGCTTTGTCCTGCTCAGGAAAGGCTTTTGCACCCCAGAATCTGCCTGTAAGTGACACCCTACCCACTTTGTGCCATTGTGAAAGACAGCCTGCGCTAGCACAAGGAGAGGAATTGCCTTGCTGCAATTCCTATGCTGCTTGCTGTGACAGGACAGAAATGTCTCTTGGGTACCCAGAATTTGGTTGGCGCCAGAGCTCTGGGAACAGACTGAAAGGCGTGGGTTGTTTTGGGATGAATCATGTTTTTAATCATCAAACCCTGCCAATCAGAACTGCAGCAAATTTTCCCCAGATTTTGTTTTGTTTTGTTTTGCCTTAAGAATGATAATTTCAGGCTCACAACTCTGGATTAAGCACACATAGGAACTTCACAGGTGCTGACTAATGAAAATCCCCAGCCGCCTTGTTTGAGATGGAGAACCTTCAGCATTGACAGATTAGGTGGGTTATGAAACTGTCCTAAGTGGAGCTGACATTAGACTTGAAATAATAATCCTCCCAGCGCGCACACCGATCAATTATATCAGTAACTAACTTTAATTAGGAGGGAAGATGGCGTAGTCATTAAGGCTTGAGCCTCTGGACTGTGGGCTCGTTGCACTAAAGATCCCCTGTGGACTTGAGGCTTTTTGGTTTGCCTCAATTTCCACCTATGAAGTGGCAATAATGTTATGCCTTAATAATGTACTCGCTCAGGGAAACAGCCGCGTGCTTAGGGAGTGCAAGAGAAAGGCTGTTCACACTTTGGTGATGGGTTATCAATGACTGAGCCACGTTGCTCTGAGGAATTGAGGCTCATGCCAAGCACAGGCACACACAGGGAACAGGGGGCAGCTGATGGACCATCAAGTGCCTGTTCTTCAGGAGATTCTTTAGGAGGGCTGCAAGGACGCACATCGTGTCTCTGCCTGCAGCCGGTTTTTTGACAGTGGTTATGGAGACCTGACTTCCAAGAACCCTACTTTGGGTGAGGGAGGTTTCACTTCCATTCATACATCGAATTCCGTCCACTCCGCCCATGAGGTTTTCTCCTTTTCAGCTCTGGAACAGCACCAAATTCCGCTGTTTTCTGCATTTCCTCCGAAGGCGTGTCTGACCACGGAGGGATTTTTGTTTCTAACCTTCCACCCACTTCAGATGGTGAGAAGCTGGAAATTTCCTTTCCTCCCTCCCGCACCAACTGCATTTGCTCCTCATTTACCCAGTGCCCCAGCTGAGTGGTGGAGCAATGGGACACAACCAAGGAGGCAAGGACAGGATGTCCCACGTGCTTCAACCTGTGGTGAAGTGTTTGGCTTAGTTTTCACAAGGCTTAGCTTTAATGCTCTGACAGGGAGTGACCCCACGCAGGTTTTCCCACGTTGGATGCCGTGACACCGGATCCTACTCGGAAGAAATTGCTGTCCCGTGTGTTTTAAGACTTCCATAATTTAAAAGCATGGCAATATCAAAGAATTACTAGAAATAAATAAATAAAGGCAAATGAAAACCAACAAACCCCCTCTCGGGTAAAACTCCCGATAAAGCCACGTTCAGCCCTTCTTTATCAACCATAATTATCCACTTGGGGATCTCCTCCAAAACTTATTTACTGAGAGTGCTGTTCATTCATATCAGTTGCTAAATTGACAGAGATCTACAGGGTTGCTTTAGCAGCAGTAGACAAAAGTGGGCATGTCATTAGATGGAAGACTTGATCCATAGCCTGATCCTAAGACAATTCCTGAGTAAGAGCTCTCCAATAAAGAGACCTCCAGGAAAACTCTGCAGCTGGATGAAGGTGCCTTGAAGAGGACCCCAAACAGAAGGAAAACCTCCTGAGTTAGGAAACAACTTTGTGCCCCTTCACAATTATTTATATATTTAACATGTTTTCACCTCTTCTATTTCAGCACCTTTTGGAATGATGGCCAACAGGACAAGTCCAGCCTGCAAAGCGCAAGCAGATGGACCCAGGGAAGACTCAGCCCATGGTTGTCTGAGATTTAGTACTTTCAGAGCTGAAGGTAAAAGTCCTGCGCAGACACTGGCCTTCAAGAAGATCATCAGACATGGCTCAGATAAACCCCCTGAGCCCTCATATTCGCTTTAAACTTTTTCAGTCAACCACTGTTGCGCGTGGCCTGGACAATATTAGTGTCTTCTTTTAACAGCTCTCCTTTAAAACCACTTGGGAGCTCTGTTTGTATTTGTTTTTAGGATACATGGAAAGAAACTACTGGGGCAAGCTCTGACTTTTCAGAGTATCTGCCTTTTCTGCTATTCCTCCTCTTTTCCACGGAGACAGGTAAGGAATCCCGTAGTCAGGATGTTCCTTGGGAGAACAGTCCTCAGCTCCTGAAGAATGGAAATCAAAAGGCATTTTGCATGTTCCCCTCGCTGTATGTGCAT
The DNA here is from genome assembly GCA_013399695.1 of Formicarius rufipectus. Taxonomy (NCBI): domain Eukaryota; kingdom Metazoa; phylum Chordata; class Aves; order Passeriformes; family Formicariidae; genus Formicarius; species Formicarius rufipectus. Next base: position 289,087 of record VXAU01000547.1, on the reverse strand, counting down.
CGCTTCAGTCTGCTTGGAGTGAAAGTATTTCCTGGCAAGGGTTGGCTTCAGAGGACTTGAGATAAAGGGAATCAGGATCCTGGAGATCGTTTTTTCCCCCCTGAGCCCCATGCAAAGCTTCTGCCAGCTCCCTGGTCCTGGATACCCACACAGGGCAGACAAGATCAACTTATTGCCCAATCAAGATTTGGGGACTTGATCAAAGTGAATGGATAAGAATCACAAAGGACAACTTTATGGCTCTGTTACTGATAAGGTGAGAGAGCAGGGACTAATCTAGATACTGGCATAATTGATAATAACTTTGGAACTTCTGGGAGCTGTTTGATGACCCAGGAATCTGGGGAATGCTGTTGCATGGCAGAATTCCTGGCATGTGCCAAACACAGTCTCTACCTGGGGCTGGGAGAGGAGGGGGCCACTTACACTGGACTGAGGGGTCACTGCTGAGCAAAAGGATTATCCCAGACCCAAATGCTGGATTCCTGAGATCTTAGTGCATCCCAGAGCCTGGAATACCACAACATGAGGGTGAAGAAAAATGTATCTTCCCTCAGATAATTCAGCAGCTGGGAGGCAATCCAAGTTCATTAGACAAATTTGCTTATATAAGCTAGGAAGCTGCATGTCACACCTCAGCCTGGAATCAATCATGTTCCAGTAGCTATGGTAAAATGTGCAAACAGTGACTTCCAGCTGAGACAAGTTCAGCACAGCTCAGCCAGCAGGGTGGAGGCTCCGTTTTTTGACTCACCTCACTGAGTTCCTGCCTAAGGACCATGAGGGTCTCTGGGCAAGGGGAAAATCCTTCCTGGGAGAAGGAGTGGGGAGGTTCTCTGGGTGGTTTTGGCTGCCAGCTGAGTGGGAAGGGTGAGATTCTGCCCCTGAGCTTGTCTCAGCTGGAAGGATCTCATTGCAGATGTCATTCATCCAGACTGTGTCCTCTGCAGCTTCCAAACCCAATCCCAGGGCATTTTGGAGCACCTCATGCCCCATGACAGCACTGCTGACATCTCTGGGGGAAGACAGATCCTCAGGTGGGGTCAAGCAGCAACACTCCTGGGCTTTCAGAAAAGCAGCACTCAGGTCCTTAACAGCATTTAGCAGCCAGCCTGTCCCTAAAGATACCAACCCCACCTGAGTCGAGATGACAAAACCTTCCTCCTTCCCACCAGCTGCACTTACACAGTGCTCTGATGGCAGCTCCACAGCTAAGAGAGGGTTGGAATTTCATCACACTCTTGAGGACCCCAAAAAATGAGTTTGCAAGTCACACATTCCCTTCTCCTACCAGTATGTTTTCAATCATTCAATAAACTCTTGCCCTTTGCCCCATATATGTGCATTTCTTTGGCCATTTCACATGTCCTGTGAGGACCCTCTTCTCTAACACCAGCTCTTTGATTAATGATTGATTAATGAATGTACCAGTTGCCCAACTAGTCAGCAGGGTGCTAAAGAGAGAAGCAGCACAGTGCTTAAGTGGTGTTGGTCTTTAAAAGTCTTTTTACATCCCGTAAAAAGGTACAGCCCTTTCACACCCTTGAAGATTGGGAAGTTGAGAAATGACCATCTCGCACTGAGGGTGTGCCCAGAGGAGGGGAATATCTGTGTCCTCCTCTAGCAAGTGCCAGGAGATCACTCCTTCACTTCATCCTCATGTAGGAAAATCTAAAGCACAGAATGGACCTGAGCTCGGGGGCTCTAAGAAGTTATTGCCTGTTCTCATACACTCAGGAGCTTCTCAAATGCTCATTTGCAGCTCAGGTAGGACCCATCTCACCTGACTTAAGCCATCTAAAATGTAGCTATGTAGTCTCACCTATTCATTCAGTTCCTACCCGATTTTTTTGAAGGAAGGGCCCTTCCAGGCAGCAACTCACCCTGCCATATCTGAGGTGGGGTAACCTAAGTGAGAGAATTCCCATTTGTGGAATTACAGAATAGTTTGGGTTGGAAGTTACCTTTAAAGCTCATCTAGTCCAACCCCCTGCTATGACCAGGGACATCTTCAACCAAATCAGGCTGCTCAGAACCCCCACCTTGGGGGCTCCCAGGGATGGGGCATCCACCACCTCTCTGAGCAACACTCTCATCATAAAATATTTATTCCTTACATCTAGTCTGAATCAACACTCTCTTAGTTTAAGACCATCTAAAAACCATTTGAAACCATTTAAAACCCATTATAAGCTATTTTAAAACCATTTCAAACCTGTTGCAACAGGCCCTGCTAAAAAGTTTGTCCCCATCCATCTTCTAAGTACTGGGGGGGCTCTAAAGTCTCCCCAGAGCCTTCCCTTCTCCAGGTGAACAATCCCATCTATCTGAGCCTGCCTCCAAAGCAGAGGTGCTCCAGCCCTCCCATCATTTCTGTGGCATCCTCTGGGGCTGTTCCTTTGCTGAAGACCCCAGAGCTGGATACAGCACTCCAGGTGGGATCTCACAAAGGCAGAACTGGGGGGGCAGAATCAGCTCCCTCACCTGCTGCCCACCCTTCTGGGGATGCAGCCCAGCACAGAGCTGATTTCTCTGCTCCAGAGAGCTTTGTTGGGTCATGCCCAGCCTCTCATCCACCAGCACTCCCAAGTCTTTCCACCCAGGGCTGCCCTCAATCCATTCATCCCCCAACCTGTGTTGATACAAGGGTTTCTCCCAGCCCAGGTCCAGGAACTTGGATTGAACCTCAAGAGATTCCCATGGGCCCATTTCTTGAGCTCATCAAGATCCCTCTGGATTTCATCCTTTCCCTCCATCAAGTCAACTGCACCACCCAGCTCGCTGTTGTCCTGCAGACTTGCTGAGGGTGCACTCAGTGCCACTGTCCATGTCTCTGGGAAAGATATAAAAGAGCACTGGACAGAGGATGGACCCCTGAGGGACCCCACTGGTCACTGATCTCCACATGGACTCTGAGCCATTGACATTTACCCTCTGGGTGTGACCACCCAGCCAGTTCCTCATCACCAAACAGTCCACCCATCAAATCCATACCCCTGCAGTGTAGGGAGAAGGATGTTGTGTGGGACCAAACACAGTTACTCACTGGACTAGAACACACATTTCATGATTAGCAGTGTGAAGACACACAAAGCTGGTCACAGCAAATTATTGAAGTCAGTGGGAAGTTAAGAGTTCACACACTTTGTTACACCTGCTGCACAAAGCCACAAATCTGCAGTTTCACCCTTTTATGTCTAAAGAAATGAATGTTTGAGTCCTGGGGCTGAGCACACAGAGCAAAGTCTGGCCAGTGCCTACAGTCCTATCCTGAATTCCAGCTCTCCTATGGCTTTGGATTCTGCAGCAGCTTCACCAAAGTCAGGGCAGCTCTGCTGATTCCCAGAGCAGAAGACAAGCCCTCACTGGCTTCCAGTAAGAAATCACTTCTTTGATCCCACCCAGCCATGAAACAGAGAGTCCCATCACACATCCCCCGTGGTCTTGCCTGGAATCGCATCAAACAAGATGAATTTCCCTCATTTTAAACACACTCAGACATTCTAGGGCACCCAGAAAAGCACTTTCCCCTGCCACCCCTCTGGTACCCTCCTTCCCTTCCATGTCCTCGTTCTGCCCACTGGTACCCCTTGGAAAAATTCCTCCTGGCTTTTCTTTCCTCCATACACCTGACGAACGGATTGGAGACCTATCACCCCATTACTTGGCCAGGATTAGTACTTGCTAATCTCTGCCCATCAGCATCACTCCTTCCAGCCCTCTGGCTCTTCAAATGCCCTCCAGCTGGTCAATGCCTTGGTGGCACTGGCTGGACTGGTTGCAGGGCTCTTTGTGCCCAACCACGCGTGTCCTCCTCCGCTGCCACCCCGCATTTCGGGCTCGGGCGGAGGGCTGCGTGCCCGCACAGGGCATCTCCAGGGAGCAGTGCCCCAGAGGAACCTGGAGGTGGGGGCTCTGCCTCCCTGTGTTTACTCTCCAAGGTGACTGGCAAGCCAGGTGTTGGCACACGGTGAATGGCAGCGAGCAATTCACAAGTCCCTGCCTGCCAGCACAGCCGCGGCGAACGTCTGTGCCGAGCCCGCGCCAAGGCACAGCGACTCCGAAGCCTCTCTTGCTTTTCTCCTGGGCAAGGAACGAAGCTGGGGTCGTGCCCAGGTGCTGCAGTGCTTGGTGTCCACCCACAGCAGCTCTGGTGTCACCAGGCCCCTCAAGAGGATGTGGGGTTTTTTTTCTGTCACAAATGCTTTGATAACCCGCCCGTCGTCAGGGCGGCTGCCGTGGTAGTAAATTGAAGATTATCCCCTGCAACTTCTCCTTCTAGGCAAGACAAACAGCTTAATGTTCTTCTTCAACAGCAAGGAGGCACAGATCTGAATCAGTACTACTGGGTTACTCTTGAAAGTGAGAAGTACTTCAAGTCAGTTTGAAACTGGCGACTGGTACTAGAATTCCAGCTTCTGGGAAGGGTGGTGTTCCTTCATGTCCACACATCAAAGAGAGCTTCCACTTCCCTGAACATAGGCTTAACCTGATCCCAATGAGCTGAACCAAAACACAGGAGGATAGTTAATTCCTTTTTTCAATGCTTCATCTCGCTGTCTCCACGATCAATGACTGCCTGCGATGGTCAAGAGCTCCATGGCCAGGCCAGCAGAGCACTCCTCTACCATTCCCATTCCCAGGATAAATGGCCACCACGGCACATAATTTAGCTACCATGGCTTTACATAACCCCACTTTCAGCCAGGAAGCAGACATTCCAAAGCAAAGCTGCTCACAGCTGCCTTTTGGGAGACATTGTATGTGCCTGCCTGAAATTATTGGGATGCTTTTTTTTTTCCCCCCTTAGTTTATCACATGTTGGATTCTCGGGGTGGAATTCAATTGCTTGAGCACAGGTGTGTTGAGTACCATTGGAGGTGCTCCAGAGAGTCCACCTGGCTCCAGCCTGCCTCCCTAAAGCATGTGGATTCCTCAGGTGACACAAAACATCCCACATGGCACTACCCACTCCTGCATAACTCCACTGAACCTCCTTAAAGCTCCACTGAACGTGGCAGGACACGGATCATTCACCAGGCATTTGATATTGCAGAAAGCCAGATGAAAATATCTGACTCTCAAACCCAGGAATCAATTCAATTGCCTGAATACTCCCACATGAAGGATTCCACATGAGACACTTACACAAGGCTTGGTGATATGGGAGCTATGGCAGAGTTGTACCCTTCTGGAACAGCACAGGGACTCCAGGGGAATCTCAAATGCCTTTAGACATCTGTGTTTGACCAAATACACCAAACCCTCACTGTTCAGTTTGGAATTTCACTACATTCACAGGACTAAAGTCTTTCCCCTTTCCCTTGCTTCTGATTGTACCAGAAATAAAAATCCTAAAAGCGAGATTATGGAAAGGGCTATCTATGTTTGGGAAAGGAAACTTGCAGAGTTGCACAGGCTATTGAAAGATACAGATTAAAAAAGGTAAATAAATGTTTGGGCCATAATTTCTACAACTCTCAGCCTCTCCATTCACTCAGCTGTCTTGGAATTTGACCAATTCTATGACTTTGGCTCACGCAAGGGAGGAATTGCATGAGGCAGAGAACCTCCAGTTCTCTGAGTCATCATAAACACCTATAAAACACACAGAAATCACTAATGATTTACCTACATGGGACACCACTGCAGAGCAGCCAGGACTGGGAGTGTATTCCTACCTGCTCCTCACAAACCCTGAAATACAAATAGTCAACAACACGTGCATTTGAATAATCTGCAGTGGAGCATCTCAAAAGTAACTCCCTCTTCTTTGAAAGGGGGCAAATTGCTCCATATTTAGGCCACAGTTTTTGAGATATGGTTATGGGATTGGCAGGGACAACACAGGATCTTTGGGGGACCTGAATTCATTTGGGGAGGCAGGTGGAGGTTGTTGGGGTGGCACTAGACCTAAATTGTGCACTGGGAGGTGGGATCCATTTGTCCACCTGATGACACTTGCAATGTCACAATCTACATGAGAGTAAATCCCCCCGACTTCCTTTTCATCCATCAAGAGAAATCCACCATTTCAGGGCATGCTCCAATGTGTTTTCGTTTCAGTTTTTTTGGACATCTTTAGGGTGAGAAACACGTCTTACTGTAATCATCCACTTCCCCTCCTTATGGACCACAGAGGAGACAGAAGAAGATGTCTCTGCTGCAGATGTCTGAAGGTGGACGTTCCAGAGCACGTCCTGAAGGAACCTCTGCTCGGACACCACCACATCTCCTCTTAGGGCTCAACCTCATGGTCAAGCAAGTGGAGCTCAAATTACTACCCTGGCAGTTGACCCACAGCAATCCTACATCTGTGAATCCCTAGCCTACAGCAAATGCTGGCGAATGTGATTTAAATTAACCCTTTTTTATTGTGGCTCAGCAAAGTCTAATTGCCTGGCTTGCTGCAGGCTACCTGTGAGCACACACACACGGGTACCAGGGGTCAGCTGATGTGTGGGAACTTGTTGCACCGCAGAAACTCGATCACCAGTTTAATTTGCTATAACTTCCACAAGCAGGCAAACCTTTAGACCTGGATTCTAATTCCTCCTAAAGCCTCAGGCGGTACAAAATTGACTCCAAGTTGCATTAAGGAGAGGGAATGGTCACACTGATCACCTTCTGCACTGGGAGGTGCTACAACACGGTGGGCATCGGTGTGCACTGCTCCAAAAACCTCCTTTTTGCAAAAATCTAGGAGTTACAACAAAAAAAACCCTCCTGAATCCCTTAAACTTTTGCCACCTTAATATTTTAAGAGCTGCTTGTATTGAAGAGCCACAAATCTGTTTCTGGAGGCAGCCAGCACCCCTTGAACAGAGCTAATACAAAGCAATAAATGCATTTATTTATCACAAATAAATTAGATAACTTAATAATACTCTTGTCTCTGATCCAGGAAACAACAAATAAAGATCACCAAAGGAACCACAGCAGCCCAGGTATTTCTAAGTCACAAACTTTGCTGTTAGAAGAGACAACTTTCAAAATAAACACGTATTTTCCCCCCCCACTCCTCCTGTGTTTTCTACTGCCAAGGTAAAAGGCAGACATGATCAGCAGCATTGTGATTATAAGGAGAAACCTGCTCACCCCACCAGCCTGGAGCAGAACACACCACCCACAGTGGTCCACAGGACAGTCCTGGAATTATTTACTCTGAGGACTCTTGGACCGACAAACTCCTAACGAGGTGCTCAGATTATATGAGGCTTTTCCCCCAGTCTGGCTGTGAAATGGGAACCAGTGATGGTTCACTGAAACCAGTCAAATTCAGCTCAGAACTGAAGCACAGTGAAGTTGAATCCCCAACTGGCCAAGTCCATCAGGAGAAAGGCTGGATTCTCCCACCCCCCTGACAGCTCCAAGAACAGCTGAAATCTATTCCCCAAAACACATTTCAACCCCATTTGTTTGGGTAGCAGGGGAGATGTGGTGGAATCCTCACTGCCATCCTAAAACATGAGCCCATACACCCTCACAGCCCAGTCCCACTTTCAAATGGGTGGAACTATCCATTTGGAGAATATTTGGCAACTCAACCTTATCTATCCAGGTCTGCAGGGGACCCCAGTCACCTCTGGGACTCAGTGTTTGTAAGAGAGCCCTGGAAACAGGGACCAGGATGTCCCTAAATAAAACACAGGCACCGCACTGACAAAAGAAGGAGCTCCTTGCATCCAAGAGGAAACACAGTGCAAGGAGCAGAAAAGCAAAGGGAAAGGTGTTCAGAGAGTGTGGGGTTACAGGGAAGTAGATGGATGTTTCAGTCAGAGGAAAATTAGGTCAGAATCACAGCCACAGCCTGGGTCAGGTTGGAAGGGACCACAGCTGCTCATCTGAGCCAAGCTCTCTGCTCCAGCAGGGCCATTCCAGAGCACAGGAGCGTGCTTGGATTGTTCTGGAATACCTCCAGAGAGGGAGACTTCACACCACCTCTGGGCAATCTGTCCCAGAGCAGGTCACCCACACAGGAAAGAATTTCTTCTTCATGTTCAGGTGGAACTTCCTGGGCGTTGGTTTGTGGCTTTTTGTCCCACTGCTGGGCTCCCAAGGCAGAGCTTGGTTCATCCTCTGACCCCTCCCTCCTTGAAGATCCCCTCTCAACCATCTCTTCTCGAGGCTGAACAGCCCCAGCTCCCTCAGCCTGCCCCAATTCTGCCTACATTTTGCAAAGCTGAGATTTTGTGTTTACTTAGAAATTCAACTGTTGTCCCTTTTGCCATAATACTGAAAATGAGCTAAACATCATTAAAACTAAGTTGCCATGGAACTTGGAAGGTCAGGGGAGACCAGACCCACTCCCTGCAAAGCCACACGAGTTGTGATGGCATCTGTCATTTGCTGAGGGCATTGGGAGGGAATCTCTCCCTTTTCCAAGCTGCCTCTTCTGAACACACAGCCACAAAAGCCTAATGAAACACCGAGGTTTGGGGTTATGAAATCAGTCTGGAGACAGAGGCTTTCCCACTGGAGAGGTCTGAAGCAAAGCAAAGCTAAGAGGAACCTTCCAGAGCTTGGTTAGAGGCTCCCCTGGAGTCAGGGTTGCTACAGAATTAGCACAGTTTGGTTTGGGGATGGCATGTAAGGACTAGCAAACTTCTCAAGCCATAACTGTGCAAGGAGCTTCCAGAGCTTCCTGAGCCACAGGGCCCTCAGGGATTGTTCCAGCTCTGTGACCCCTTTGGTGTGGTATCTGCTGTCCTCACACTCTAGGCTGTGGAGCTGGGCCAGCTCACACCATCTCAGCTTTAAAGAGGCTCTTAAGGCTGCAGGACTTCAAGAGATTTGCAGGAAAACCCCCTCATCAGGCTTGGAATTTTCAACAGTATTCACCAGGCCTGGAATTTCGCACGTGCTCCTGGCAGAAAGCAGCGCTCAGTGGAGTTCATCTGATCCCTCTGTGACACCTAAAAGTTAGGAATCCGGTTAATGATACCACTTAGCCCCTGTCTGACCTCATAACAGAATAATCAGGGCCACTGAAGAGCAGGCTGCTCTGTCCTAAGGTGGGTGTCCAGGACAGGTGGGATGAATTGCCTTCTGGGGGAGTCAGTCCCTAAAAGAGGAGTCAACATAGAAACTACAAACTTTGTCTAATCTTTAATTACACGCACAAAAAGTATCCAACAGCAAGTTCAGAGGGAGAGGTTTTCAAATCACCTTTCAGCATAGTTTTAAACTGAAAAGGGAGAGATTTACTTGGGATATTGGGAAGAAATTCTTGGCTGTGAGGGCAGAGACGCCCTGGCACAGAGTACCCAGAGAATCTGTGGCTGCCCCATCCCTGGAAGTGTCCAAGGCCAGATTGGATGGAGCTTGGAGCAACTTGGGCTGGTGGAAAGTGGAGGTTGGAACTAGGTGAGCTTTAAGGTCCCTTCTAACTCAACCTATTCTATGGTCCTAATATTTCTAGGATTCTGTAATTAGCAAACACTGTTGGCAACTCAGCATTTCTCCAAATCACTGTCAAAGTTACACCAAGCCATTGGCCACTCACAGACTGTGAGCTGCCCCCTGAAAGGTGCTTCTGTTTTCTCTACAAGGTCTTGGTTGTTCCCATCGCATCCATAAATTATCCCTTGCACACCAGCCTGGTAACAGCCCTCCAGACCTAAAGAAAATGTGAATTAGCAGGCCTGAGGACAGTCACCACTTCCCAGATTGACCAGAACTGTTCCAGAAAAAAATACAAGTGCTCTGCACAGGAGACACCATTTCCTTACAAAAACCTTCTTCTGGCCTTCGATACCCAGATGTCACCTTCAGCCAGAAATAAATGCCCTAAAATACTAGTTGCCATCAACTATGATGATCCTGAAGATTTGTAATAACTCTGCAAATATTGCCTGGGGAAATGCCATTGAAAAACATCGTGCTTAAATTGGAAGAGTTTTGTTGGTTGCACCAGAAAGGATTTGGGTCTTTTACCTCTTATCTCCAGGCAAAATCATCACCAAGGAAGGACAAGGACCCGACAAACACTTAAGACTTCTGAACAGCCTCTCTTAAAAGTGGGATAAAAACCTTCAGACACCAAGGGGCATCACAGCCATGGTATCTGTGGGATGTTCAGGCACTTGGTCTCACCTCCCAACTCTACCTGTCTAAAAGGGAGGTGTTCAGGCTGTTTCTGGAGTGGATGGAGAAAGACAAGCAGCTCCAGACAGTGATTCATCACATCCACTAAAAAGATTCCTATCTCAGGAAGGATGAATCTCCCTCAGAAAGTGCCCAACTTTCTAGAGGGAGGTAAGATGATTAGCTCAGATAGTTGAGCATTATACAGCTAAAATTAAGTGAGTGAATTCCATCCAGAAGTCTGTTGTGGGAAGGTTCTGTCACCCAACGGAGCAGAGACACAACTCCTTGCAGGCTTGGAAGCAGAAGGTGTGCTCAGACTTCCTGAGGAAACCCTGCTTTCCAAACAGAGCTGTCCTGAGTTCTCCTGGAATGTCTCCTTGGGGATGAATTGAATCTTCCCCATCTAACGTGAAAGGAGATGCCTCAAGATAACTTGAGTCAGCCAGACTTTGGCATCACCATGAGACAAAGTCCCAACCCATAAGCAAGTGTCTTGTTAATGTTTTGGGTTATTTTTTGAGTGCAAAATTCAGTTTGGTTCCTGGAGAATTGTAAGGGCATTTTCCCTTGTCCTGTCCTTGGGTTCACTCCCAGATGCTCAGCCTGTTCCTAGGGAAGTTGTCTCTCTCTGCAGCTCTGGAAGGCTCCCAGACTAGTACTCCAAGAAATGAAATCCAAGTCTTTCCTTCCTTCGTGGCCATTCCCCAGATCTATGAACATGAAAAACACTGAGTACCCAGTGACTCCGAGGCAACCTGCAAACACTGCTCATCCCACAACCATATCATTCCCAGTGGATAAATAGTGGTTTCCATGCCTAACTTCATACCTCCGCATGTTTAAACCTCTCTGGGGCTCAGGAGCTGCCTGTGAGAAATGGGAATATTCATATAATGGGCAGTGTCCAGGAGGTCTCTGACTGTGGAGACACTAACTGCCCATGCTGGCTGAAGGTGGGCACCAGCACCTCAAGGATCTCAAGTTCTCTGCCCAAAACACTGCAGTGGAGTCAATCTCAGCACATCCTTTCTGGCAAATCAAAAAAGGCACTAAAATCATTAGAAGTAGAATTGGAAAATTTTGTGGATTTTTTTTTCCCCATAAAACACAAGTTTGATTTTTGTTTTTCAGGTTGGATTCTCAGGGGTACTGAGGTTAGAGGCACAGACCCAAGTTCCTGGGAGTCAAACGAGGGTGTGAGCCATGTGAACACCCATGTGAACGTTCTTACCCCCTGGTAAATATGAACTATCTCGTGTTTATTGCGGGGAAAGAGCATTCACACGGGCAGTTACCACAGAAAAACTGGCACCTCATGAGTTCACACCCTAACTTACCTCGTGGTGATTTGTTCATGTGCCCATCCCCTAAGGTGCCATTCCCAAAGTGGAGTTGGAGGACGCAGTGTCCCCTTTAAACTCCCAGTCAGCAACTTGGTGGTTATGGCACTTACCCATGGGATGGGAAAATGAGCTTCAGAAGTTTCCTCTGCTGGGTTTGGAGCTATGCTTTGAGCCCAGGTTTCCCAAATCTCAGCAGCACACCCCTGCCAATAGATTATGCCATTCCAAAGAACTACCTAATCAATTATTCACATTGATTGAGGCTTGGCCAACAATGAGGATTCAGCCAAGAGCCTCTGGAGCTCAGAGCAGGAGCTCTCAACGTCATACCCAAGACCTGGGTGCAGGTCAGGGCAGGGAGCACAGAGATGGATTTTGCAAGGGCTGAAGCCCAGTAGGATACACACCAAAGTTCTGCAATTCTGCCTTTGCATGCCCCAAAACCCCATCCAGCTCCAAGCCAAGTTTTGCTGCATGTTGTCAGATACATACAAGCCTTAACTGGGCTCCCTCTCTCTCCTGCAAGGGGATGGGAGATGGTACTGAGATATGGCAGCAATTTCCATACATTATTACTGGATGTCCCTGATAGCAGGCATAATGATGTGCTATGTATCAGCCCAGCACAGGAAAGACTCCCCCTGCTCTCAGGCTGGATCTCAACCTGTGTGACCCAGCTCAGTGCCTGCACAGAGCAAAGGAACAGAACTGCCCAGATATTTAAGGATAAACACAAAGCAAACACAGCATTTTCTGGCCCAGAATCAAGGTGTGAAGCAACCAGTGGGATCAAGACCTAAAGGAGCTCAGAATCTTAAGACCCGAGACAAAGAAACTGCTCCAAAGCTGCACTTTCCTGGCCCAGAATCGAAGTATGAAGCAACTTGTAGGATCCTAAAGGAGTTCAGAATCTAATTAGATTGTCCCAAACTCTGTTGCAGTCAGAGGAAGTTTTCCTTAGAGTTCCACCTGTCTTTGGAGTAGAAGCTAAAGCTAAGAGGGATATGTGCATCTACCTACCTATGCATATATATATAGGTGTGTGTATTATATATCTATTTAACTACCTTCATAATGCATTCTTCTTCCCTCCAAAGACTCGTCCAGGTAGTTGTTAACTGGACTTTTCTGGGAGATGTCACTGGGAGCTGCTGACACCAGCCCACCAGGGAAGTTGGGTGCACTTTCACATCTGCCCTGCTCCTCTGCTGGGGCTTCTTCTCAAACCCTCCAACCTCCAATTCCCTCTGTCCTGTGACAGGTGAAGATCACAATGATGTGTGTCCTGGCATGGGAGATGAGAAGGATTGGAGTCCTCCATCCTCCTTAAGCCTGATGAGAAGGTCCATTCACTTCTCTTCCTCAGCCATAGTGTCTATTGATTCACTCCATGTGCTCCTTCCTCCCCTAAATCACATCAGCAGAATGAGGAGGAAATGGGAAGAAACCTTCTGATGATGAGAGAGCTGGAGGAACTCTCCTACAGAGCTGAGAGAGCTGGGATTGTCCAGCCTGTAGAAGAAAAGGCTCAGGGAAGACCACATTGCAGCCTTCCAGTACTTAGAGGGGGCTTATAAAAACAGGAGAGGGACTTTTTACATGGGCAGACTGTGACAGGATGAGGGGAACACTTTGAACTAAGTGAGGAGAGATTTAAGTTAGACATGAGGAAGAAATTCTTCACTCAGACGGGTGATGAGGCACTGGATCAGGTCGTGGATGTCCCATCCCTGGAAATGTCCAAGGCCAGGTTGGATGGGGTCCTGAGCAACCTGATGCAGTGTGTATGGAATTAGATGAGCTTTAAGATCCCTTCCAACTCAAACCATTCTGGAATTCTGTGAAACAGAAGATGAAAAGAAAGAGTGAAAAGAAAAACAGAGCAAGGAGTTATTCTGTGGACACTGAAACTTGTGAGCACTGACTCCTCAGTGCTTCTGTCAGGATTTAGGATGTCCAGGGAGCATTGCACACCCTCACACATCTGCATTCTCACTCACATACACATCTGCACACACACTGCAGCCCCTGGGAGGCCACAGATCACATCCCTCCTCTAGGTAAATGCCCATTTTTGTGACACTCGTGGGTATCTGATGACTTGTGGATATCTAATATTTCTGAAAACCTCTGCCAAATGAAGCTCATTGGGCCAAGAAGTTCCAATGTCATTATGGGGACACACAGGCAGCAGGATTGCTTAAGTCTTGGATCATGTAGAAACTGGTTCTGAGAGATGGAATAGAGGAGAAAAGGATCTGAGAGCCTTTCCATGAAGTCCCTCTTTGTCCCCAGCCCCTCTGGGGCCATGAAGACTATGACCTGAAGGACATCAGTCTCTTTGCACAAGCTCTCCCCTTACAATCACTCTCCCCTTAAGGGCCAGAATTTCACAGAAAAAGGGACCAACATGGCTGGAAATTACACAAATGACATCAGAGGTCTCTTCATCTATTCTTGCCCAAGATTAATAATAAAGTCTAACCTGGCACAGTAGTGCCCAAGGCTAAGTTCATGCCTAACTTAGCACCCAGAGAATTTTAATAGCAAAACCTGTGCAGAGACCTGATCTTTAGTCAGTTTGGATTTCACATCCCTTCCCTCACTCTTCCATTAGATTGATTCCACTGCATCCTTCTGGCATCAAAGAAAACCCCAGGTATCTTTTCTGACATCTTTAAGATCAAGGAAATTGAAGATAAACCAAACTCTTCCTCATTCACAGTAAGAGAAACAGTCTGGGAATTTGAGGACTAGACAGCACAAGTGTCTGAATAAATGTGTACAGATCTTATCAGCACGGTCAGCAGAACAATAATACTGCGAAGCTCAGAAGGCTAAGGAAGCTGGTGAGTCCTGCAGCAGTGATTTCAGAACCATGGTTGGCTTTGAGGGTGGTCTGGGCCGTGGTGTCTCCACTTGGCAGCTCACCAGTGGTTACGAAAACCAGTCCACATGACTAATTCCTTGACAAATGATGCTCCTGCAAGAGCCCTTCTCTTGAACCAGCATTTGCATTGCAGGCTGACACCACAGAAACCAAAGAGGTCAGTCTTCTGCAGGAATACAAATTCCTTGTCCATGGGGCCTGGTAAATGAAGGCAGGATGAGCACAAGGATTTGGGCATGACGGAGTTGAGGCATCTGACCTAACCTTGTTCACCCAAGACTCACCACCCAGCCAGTCATCTTGGTTCTCCTGATGGCCAGCACAGAGATCGGGGAGTCATTGCCTCCAGAGATTGACAGCAACGATAGGTCTGGTGAATCACAGCCAGGAAGTGTCAACCTCCATTCATTGACTGGACAGGGAGCTAGGATGACTCCCTCAGATGGGATGTCCAGCTCTGAGGTGGAGGACCGTGAGTCCTGCTCAGCACGGCTGTGGTGCGTAAATCCCGTGTACATCTTTACAACGTGCAGAACAAACCTGACCTGTCCACTCCTGGTCTCTGTCATCCTGACTCAGGTGTGTCCAGCTCTTATCCTCACCCCAACACTGCTTTGGTTTTCTGAAACAGTGAGTCAAAGGTGACTCCAGCCCAGCTTTTCCTCCTGAACCTCAGGCTCAGCTCAGCCCGTACTGGGCATTGAAATGGGCTGTGGGACCTGCCAGAGACTGTAGGACACTGTCTTGTTTTCCCCATTTCTGATTCTCATCTGTCCAGGTCACCAAGCTCATTATTTAGGCTTGTGAAGGGCAGAGAAGGAATATGACCAGAGGTCCCCTGTCCCAAGGATGGACTTCAGCCCCTCAGTTATCTTTTCCCCCTGGTTTATCACAAAGCCTGCAATTCATTAGATAGTCAAAGTTTTGCATATCACCCTGCCCTTCTGCTACTAGAGATTGCCAAAATTGGGCTCTTGAATTCCAGAATCCAAGCATGAGCCTGTTTTCCCCTATTTCTGGAGCCTGTGTGCAGCTCAGAATTTCTCAGTTTATCCTGAGGTGCACCAGGAGCATCACTGCTGCTGGCAGACACCGCCACGGGACCTGTGGCTGTAAATACGTGCCAGACTACATAAATCTCAAATTAGTTTCTCTGCTGGAATTTGGAGCCTCTCCTGGCCAAGGTGGCAGTTTAATTGCAATTTCAGCGGAGCTGTTAGAAAGCTTTGCTGAGAACCCCCTGCCTTGTACTCGCCCTGAGCACGAACCCCTCATTCACCGGGAGACTGAGACTCCACATTTCATCAGCAGGTCGGATGGACTCGCTGCTCCTTCGGATCACAGACTTCCCATGTGCCTGTGGGCAAGTTGCACCAAGGATTTCAGTGGCCACTGAATTAGCATTTCCCTGTCTGATTCCCAATCTTCTGCTAATGTGTCTTATCTATTCTCTTTCAACTCAGTTGTTTGCCCCATCTGTCTGGGCCTTATACTCAGGCAAGAACCAGTTCCCACTGTGCCCTCAGTCTTCTGTTGTGACTCTGAGGTTTTGCAATCAATCCACTAATATCCATGACCCCTCCTGTTAGGAAAGGGCTGTGACCCAGTAAGCTCCTTCCTTATCCAGACAATATTCCTGTTAGTAATGGCTTCAGTGATGACCACCTCTTATATCCATTACTTCTTCCCAGTTCTGATTTAGGTTTATTTAATCCAGCCTGGGGCACGTGAGGATGGATGAGATGGTTCTTGGATCAAATGATTTAATGGTGGTAGAAGCTGCTACACCTATTTTTGCAAACTCACAGTGGGGTGCATCTCAGCTAACCTGAGGTGCCTAATCATTGGACAGCTAAATCTCTGCTGCTTAAATTCTGTTCTCTCTGTGGCATGTGAGAAGAAATAAACACTTCAGGAGGGGAAAAAAAAAAAAAAGGCAACAGAGCTAATCCACTTTTCCTCACATTCAGAATGAGCTGAGGATATTCATGGAGCAGTCACTGCAACCCACTGACAAGGGGCAGCTCAATAAGATCAGTTAATTGATCAGGTTGCAGCAGTGCCATCAATAAGTCTGAGGCATGAAGCACCAATTATGTGTCTGTGTAGCCTTGCTTTTCCCTCCTGTCCATCTCCACTCAGCCTCTCCTCGTTTTGCCTGAGCACTTCCACCAGAGAATCTTTCCACACCATGACCCAACCACACCTCTGCTAATGCTGCAGCAAAACAGCTCTCAGGGCCAGCAGATCAGCCTGCCAGCTTTTAATTTATAGACTTGCACTGTTTGTAAACAGGACCATAACCAGGCCTTGAAAAAAAACAAAAAAAATCAGCACATTTTGTTCAAGTCAGCTGGTGAAAGGGCTGGGTCTGGGCTCCCCAATCCCTGAATCCTTCACTGCAGGGAAATAAGAAACTGCATCAATAGGCACTTCAAGAGGTTGGATGGGGCCCTGAGCCACTTGGTCCAGTGGAAGATGTCCCTGCCCATGGCAGAGGGTGAAACTGGATGGTCTTTATGTCCCTTCCAACCCAACCCATTCAGTGGTTGTATGATCTGGGGAAGGGCTTGAAGGAAACTGTTGTGGGTTTTGTAAGTTTTGGAGGGGATTTTTAAGGAGGTTGAAGGTGGTGTGGTGAACCTCGGGAGAGTTCTGGCGGTTTGGCTGTAGGTGACCCTAAACCCTGATGGCAAAACCATGTATAAAATACCAATTCTGTAGGTGGTAGGAAGAAATTCTTGGCTGAGAGGGTGGGGAATGTCCTGGCACAGGTTGCCCAGAGAGGTTGTGGATATTTCATCCTTGGAAGTGTCCAAGGCCGGGGTGGATGGGGTTTGGAGCAACCTGGGCTGGTGGAAGGTGTCCCTGCCCACGGCAGGGGGTTAGAACCGGACGAACTTTAATCCCTTCCAACCCAAACCATTCTAGGGTTGCATGATCCTGGCATCCACAGAAGGATAGTGTCCTCAGAGCCTTCAGGATGGCTCTTGCCCACCATTCTGAAGGAAACCAAAAGGAGAGGCAGCACTCCTGTGACACACAGGATGGATCAATGTGGTCCCCAGTTCTCCTGCAACTTATTTCACATCAAATCCATCTCGATGGCTCTTCCTAAGGAAGAACATGTAAGAAATTGATGCTTGATAAGAATTCCCTTCCAACACCCTTCTGAGATACAAGATTTTTGCTCAGCCCTTCCACACGTGTGGAATGCAACAGCAGAACTTCAAGTGGAGGAGTTTTGAAGGTATTTTGGTCACTAAAGATGCCCATTGAAGGGTCTTCCAATGGAAAATCCTCTATCAGCACTCCACAGGTCTATATAGATCCACAAGATGCTCCCAGCCTTTAGGAGTGTATTCCCAGCAAGAAGTCATCTGTCTAAAGGCAGATGTCTTTGCCTGTCCCAGGATCCTCTTGCAGGGAATGGTTAGAAAACTGCCACAGCTGGGATGTGATTCATCCCATCCAAAATTGAACCTCTGACATATGTCAGATGAGTTGCATCTTATTTCTCTCCAGTACCTCTAAAGGGCACTGAGCTGGAGACTGCAAAAGCTTCAAGAAGATTCTCCCTCCAGGAGGGACAGAAATCCAACATGAATCTCCCAAAATCCAGCATTAACCAGGCTTTTTTGCCTCTGAAGGAACTGTGGGTCTCCAGATTCCACAGATCTTATCTGATGCCGAGTGATATTTCCCCAGACTTCACTGGGCTTTGGATGGAGTTCTACCTGTCCAGTCTGTCCCATTTCTTCCCAGCTACTATAGGCTCCTAAAAAAAATGGGAATTCTCCCCTAAGTGTGTCCCTCAGCCTGCAAAGGATTTGGGGTTGTTTTCTGTCATGCCACACAGCACTGTCTAGCAACAGGCTCTGTTGTTGTCCTCGTGGGGGCAGAGGGACAAACTGAATGGAAGGCTTGGCAACTGTTCAAGGAGTTTCATTCCTGCCTTCCCACCCCTCAGTAAATATCTCTATTAGACAAGGTGAACCCTTTGGAAGCAGAAGGGAGTTCTGCTCTGCGTGGCTTCATTTCACAGGCTCAGCTATGGCAGAGATGGACTCTGCTCCATCCCAAAATGGGAATTCTGCTGACAGAACTCTTCCAGGAATCTCCCTGGAAACAGGAATGTGTATAACTTTGGCCGTAAAGCTGCGTCTTCCCACAGAGATGTTGAGTAAATACAAAGCTGGGAAGTAAAATTAAGAGAAAGACTGGGAAAAGGGAAGAGGCTTTGGTTTCAGAGACCTGAAAGGAGGACAAAATCAGAGGAATTCTTGAAATGCAGATCCAGCTCTAACATTAATCAGAGTGACTGTGTCCCTCTGCTGAGATAACCCATGACAGGGACACAAGAGAACCATTCATATCTCTTTTTAAGAAGTTCAGAGATAAAGTTCCATTACAATCTTGAGGTTGTGGCTGTGGCTGGAGGAGGGTGGGAGGCTCTGGATGTGTTCATGGATAAGGAGCATGAGGAAAATGTCTTTGTGCTCTGGAGAGCCCTGGATTAGAGGCAAGATTAAATATGTTACGGAGGAAGCTGCAAAACACTCCTGGCTTAGACTTTGAGCAGCTGGGCTTAGACATGGCAAAATACAATTTGGTGTGGATTTGCTGAGGAGAGGGGTGGACTGGAGGTTTTTAGTGCCAGTCTGGAGGGAATTAACGTTTCTGCAATAGCTGCACCCATTGCAGTACACCAATGGACACTACAGACCCATTCCAAACACCAATGGACACTACAGACCCATTCCAAACACCAGTGGACACTACAGACCCATTCCAGTAAATCAATGGACACTACAGACCCCTTCCTGTACATCAATGGACACTACAGATCCATTCCAAATGTCAATGGACACTACAGACCTTATTAAAATACAAGAAAATGATGGAGACAAAACCCATGACTTGAGTCATGTGAAATTATGCCGGGCAATGGGAATTGCAGGATCTCACAGCTTGGAAACAGGCAAGTAAGCAAACCTTCCAAGAGAATTCCTTGCCTTGGGTATCATCCCACTAAACCTGGATGGCAGAGGTGGAAATACCTCTGAGCAGGTTCCCTCAACTGCTCCACAGTCACAGAGGATTTAACCACTCAGGTTCCATCGCACAACTGAGACATGATTTGCACCATAAGAAGGTGCCCACTTCTTCCCTTCAAAGAAAGGAGCCAAGAGCTCCTGGTTTGGAAGGAGACCCCGAAATTGCAGACATGTAATAGGCAAAGTGGATTCCACCCCAAGGCTTTGCTCAGCTTCCTGCAGATAGATAAGAAGTGCCACTGAGGTGTTCTGGGGTTTCCCTGACTGGCTTCCATCTGCTGCTGGGAGTGGATGGGGTACCATCCCTGCCAGGCCTCTGAGGACAACAAGGATGCCACCAAGAATCTTAACTGGAAGTAGAACGTAACCACGGGCTCTTTATGGGAACCTGGGCATCTTCATTTTTGGCCTAGGTGTCATTCCAGGGAGGTGTGTTTAAACTGAACACTAGGAATGATGAGTGGCATCAGGAGAGTTTCCAAACCTGTGATGAACACAAGACCAGGCCAGAAATGTGAGGGTCTGCCATGGCCTGAGCTCAAGGAAGCCCTGAGGCACCCTGAGCCTTCTAGGCAAACTTCTTCAGAGGAACTTGGAGCCTACAAAGCTCCTGTGGAAGGGCAGAAATGACCATCCCAGACACCTGGAATACCTGGTGAGGCCACTGATGTGAGAAGGGAACCAGCCCCTGTGTTGCAACACGATTTTGGTGAAGCCTGAGAGTCTGCAAAGATGCCAGAAGAGAAAAGCATTTCTCACCAGCAGAATGTGGAGGAACATCCACACTGGAATAATTTAGCATTCCTGCTAATTAATTATCACTGTATCAATACAAAGCATAACTGATTGTTATTAACAACAGGACAGAAACTGTGATGAAGAGACCAAAGGCACCTTGAACTCCTTTGATGGCTCAGCCTCCACAAATGCAAAACTCTCTCTGAGTAGCAGCAACATCCAAGTGGGAAAGGGCCTGTGAATATGCAGGTGACCAGGAAGAGAGACAAACAACACCTTTGTGATGCAGAACTGCTCTCCCCTGGCTCCCAGGCTGGTTTGAAAAGCTGTGCCCTATGTTAGGAGTTCAGAAGAAGGGAGTTAATGTATCAGGGCTTCTTCCCTCCCCCGTGTTTTTTTGCAAGTTCCAGTAGAATTTGGAGGGAACTTATGAACTGATGAATTTTTACATGTTCGACTAAGATGCTAACAGGACTTAAAGTAAATCCTTCCACTTTTAAGGGGACAGAAGGGGAGAAAAGCACCATGAATGGCCTGGGACAGATGGAAACAGTGGGTTTAGACAGTTTCAGGAGTGGCTTTTCTGCATGACCAACCCTAGGTCTGATCCAGCAAAGCCCTGATGGTTACACCACGGGAGGGCTCCTGCCCTTTCAGACATCCCTGAGCATTCCTCTGCTTTCAGCATTAAATCTCTCTGAATTTCCCTTGGCTCTGGGTCTTCATCTGGCTCTGAGCAGTGACAGCAAAGCAGACTTGTTTAGTGAGACGTTTTAGACTGGGAACACTCTTGCTGCAGCCTTGGGGCTGTGCCCCATTTGTGCTCTGCCCAGTACTTCTCCCCCTGTTATCTTCCCTTCCTTTCCACTGTGTTTCAGTGGGTTTAACTGGCAACATCACCCCAGCACTGGTCCCCACCCGACTGGGCAGGAAGCACCAAACCGCACATCACAGAAGACGGTGCCTATTTGGAACCTTCTCCTTCTTTTCAGCCGTGTTCTCCAGACCTCCTGCACGTTCCTCCTTCCATCCAACAACCCTCTTTGGCCCCACAGGATCTCCTTTGGGATCCAGAGCAAGATCGTGAGTCCAGTCCTGCTCTAAGAAGGAAAGTTCAGCACGGATGTTGGTGAGACAGGCGGGAGGAGGCGACCCTGTGAGCTCACACCCGACTGCGCTCCCCATCCTGGGGAGAAGCTCAGCTGCCCAAAGGGAGCATCCTGACTCAGTGCCCGGCGGATTCCTCCCCTCGCCAGGCTTGTGCAAGGCTTGTTAAGTGCTGTCATTATGCCCAATAAAGCCCTTTGAAATGCGGCCGGGCCATTTGAATCCCGAGCTCCAGGAACGCCGGGCGGCCACATCAACCCCCGCTTGTCCCCGTCGGGCTTTTCCTGCGCTCCCAAACATGCAAAGAGAGGGATATTTGCTCCTCGTGGGGTCTAACGTGGAATAACCTCCTTTCCCTGCTGCGTTGCAGCCTTGCCAACATCCATGGGTGCAGGGAGTGACAATCCCGGTCTGGAAGAGCAGCGGTGGAGCCGGCTCATCCCAGCTGCGGGCAGCGGTGACTCGTCCCTGCTTTCCCCTGGTGCGACCAGCAACCCTTGGCTTTGCTTTGCTAGGACAGAGCACAGACTCACAGCAAAAATCCAGGCTGATTCTTTAGAGGGAATGGTCAAAAAGTCTTTTTTTTTTTTTTTGGCCACCAGAAATCAGTGTAATGCCCATTCCCCTGTTCCAGCTACTCTGCTTGGAGCTGGAGCTGTAGTAGGAGGACTCTGGTTGTCCCTGCTCATTGCAGGAAGGGTGGACTAGATGACCTTTAAAAGGTCCCTTCCAACCCAAGATTTCTAAATGCTCAAAACATTCCAGATGAGAAGTCTTAGAGGTGTTCAAATGTCTGTAAAGGACGGGGTTACCAGAAAAGGGCTGGGGAGCAGAATTATTCACTTGTCCTTATTTTAGTTAGGAAGGACTTGCTTGTTTGATGCAAAGCCTTCATCCAATGCTTTGAATATCAAGTTGCTGCTTTTCAGGGTAACCTATCTAATCAAGCCTCTTAAAATTGACACAAAAAAGCAATTAATAAGTAGCAGGACAACACAAGTCTGAAGTCTGAGTAGATGAGGGATTTTCTTTAGCACACACTGGGCTTTCTGGGAGAGTCCTAGCCCTCCCTGTACTTGAATTAGGGGCTTCCTGCTAAGACCTTGCAAAAATTTCAGTTCCTGCTGGGAAAAAACCTTCTTGTATGATCTTGGTCCAGTCATTTAATCTCACCAAACAGCTGCTCTGTGCCTGGACTATGCCAGGAGCAGCATAAATACCCTCAGAGTGTTTCTCCAGCCCGACCATGAGCAATGGAGATGGGAAATAACTTCCCTCACCCTCTGCACGCCACACCCAATGCACGGAGTGGGCAAGAGCTGCATTTTAGCACTTACATCTACACAGTACGAGCCCCTTGACCCAGTTCCCTCTACTCCAGTGAAGTTTGGGTGCAAATCACCCATCCTGCCCTCCTGAATGTCCCAGCTGGTGGATAAGTTGGTATCTGAGCACAGCCTAAACCAGCATTCCATGATTATAAACCGCCTGGCGAAACAGGGCCGGGTCAGGTTGGAACACAGGTGAAAGTGTGTAAAGACAATTCCCAGGGCCTTGGGGCAAGGGTGGGAGAGGGCCACATGCAGAGGGATTGCAGGGATGGACTTTAGCAGGAGATGAACAGGAATGTCATCACCTCGGGAATGTCAGAACCCTCAACCCCAGCCAGTGGAGCAGAAAAGCGGGGAGAGGCAATTCATACCCCCCCAGCTCCAGAGATTGCTTCAGGAGCCCTGGTGCCAGCACACAAGGCTCAAGCTGTCCCTTGGGTGACCTTCCACGGCTCTGCCTCCCTCCTGTCCAACCAGGGGTCATCATCTCTCCCATTTATTGCTCTCTACCACACTAAGCTTTGCTTCCTCAAGAACTCGGCTTGGTTCTGCGGGATTTGCAACTGAAGGAGAATTGGGTTTCTTGTGGGGTTCAGAACCTGCTCTGGCTTTTCACTGTGTAAATCAGGGGCTGTTCCACCCACCTCAAGGGGAAACAGGTCCCAGGAGGGACCTGAAGCAGAGCACAAGGCAGGACTTCACCCATGCACTGCTCTCACTGCAGTGTTGCCACTGCACGGGGACAGGCTCGGGTGCTGCTCCTGAGGATTGCTGGAGAAATGCCACGGGGTGACTCGTGTGCCTGTTGGCAAAGCTCCCTCCCACCCTTCTCTTGGGCACTGACACTTCCTGAACTACCATAAAAATAGAGATGGAAACATCTGTTGGGTCCCTCTCCCCAGCCCTCGTGTAAAGTGGATGCTGCAGAACCTCACAGGCTTTTCCAGCTTCATCCTACACAGAAGGGCAAACCCCCAGAGCTGCTGTGCCCAGCATGGGGAATAAGAAATCAAACCCACGTCACTGCCAGCAAAATGTTTCCAACACACATCCTCACATGCTTCGTGTCCTCTTGCCAAAGACCCCCCTGCACCTCCAGGATTGCTGTGTCCGCCCTGACACTGGTGGTTCCCGCTCATTTCCTTGCCCAGCTCGTTATGGGGTCCATCCCGTCCCACCCCACTTGGGATGTGACACGGGTGTTACAGAGAGCAGCAGAGGGGACAGGAGCCCCACCATGACCAGCAGACAGAGGAAGGGACAGCCAATCCTGCCCCAAAGCGGTGCCACCACACCAGATCCCAGATGCCAGTGCCTATCTCCTCCCAGGAGACATCCTCTTCCAGTCCCTCTCCAGGCACACACTTCAACCACACACAGCTCCAGCAAGCCCCAAACTGCTTCACACTCAGCAAAAATGACATTTTTGATGCCAGCTCCCTTTGAATTCAGCCCAGAGAGCCTCTCCTGGGGTCATCTCCCCTAGAGCCAGCATCGTGGGCTGCAGGAGGTTACAACTCCCAGCACAGAAGCTCTGTGTTAATTTTTATTGCTGGGGTTTTTTTTCCTCTCCCGAACCAAACCCTTCTCCTTTCTGAATCATTTCTGCTCTCTGGCTGTGTTCAGACCAAGTCAGGCCAGGTACCAACTGATGAAAAGATAAAAGAAATAAAATTAAATGCTTCTTCCCTGTTGCATGTGGAGTCAGATGAGGCAGTGCCAGTTAGCTGGAAGAAGTTTTAATTGTGTTTGTGCTGCTGCTGTGACTCCACAAGGACCCCAGACTCCCACAGGACAGGGAACAGGTTACATTTAATCCTCCCTTAGACACGAATTCTGCTTCTGAATTTCCCAAGTCTCCCTTTATTCATTACAACCTCTCCCTATTTCCTTTTCTTTTTTTTTTTTTTTTTTAAACAAACACAGAAATGAGCAGTACTCACACTTAGAGAAAAAAAAATCAAAAACAACAACTAAACCCAAAAAACAACACATTTTTACTCCTAATCTGGCCCCCTGGGTGTGGAAGAGCTTGTTGCTGCTCCCAGTAGCTCCCTTAGGTTGAACAGCTCAGTGCTGCTGTGCTGGAGAAGGTCCCATGGGGTTACTGTGGCACAATAAATCATGTCAGCACATCCCTAAAAACTTGGCACTTCAGTTCCAGTGGGAACTGGTCCCTCTTACTTTATTATCCTTAAATCAGTACTTTTAAAGCCTATTTTATCCCCGTTTGTAAATGGATTATTTCCTGGTTTTAAGAGGCTCCTGTAGGATCCCCCAGCTCCACGATCCCTGAAAGGATGTGGATGGAGCAGGGGAGCATCACTACTCCAGGGAGATCTTTTCCCTTTTGCTCCACAGCACTTTTCCCAAGGGTTCCAGGCATCTGGATCCAGCAGCACTGCTTGGCCTGATTTAAGCAGGTGCCTCAATGCCGTGGTGGGAACAGGGATTTAAAGAGCTCAGCCAAGGAAGAAGCTGTAAGAGGTGGCCAGAAGTTGCAGCAACAAACATATGTCCCTTGCCCCCCATCAACAAATACGCACTTCGCATTTTCCCTGTTTTGGGGAGAATAATTAACCCAAACCTGCAGGAAAATATAATTTCTCAGTCCCTGCTTTTGCACAGATTTGCTCCAGGTGTAAATATCCATGGCCCTGTGTGCTTTAGCGTGAGTTTACTCTTTAATTGGAAACTATTATCGGGGAGGGGACACAATTTGGAGATGGTAAATTACAGATTTTCTGCTGTAAACAATCACATCACCATGAGCTGATACAGGGGAGGCTTTAGAGGTGGCTGAAGAGGGGTTGTTTGCTGCTTGCATGACCAGACTAAGAAATTCCTGGTGCTCAAAAAAGAAAACAACCCCAGCACACACACAAAAACCCCATCACCACTCAACACACGAACCAGAAACAATCCAAAGAAAGAAAAGGGTAAAAATGAAATTAAAATAAAATCAAGCAGCACCATCGATTTACAGAGTCAGCTGGTTTGGGAGCAGCTGTCCTGGACTGGGAGACAAGGAACTTTACTCCTGCCTGTGGGATGTGCATGGATGTGTCCAGGGGACCCCCGTGCCACCCTCCAGGCCCTGATTGCCTGATTGTCTCCAGGGCTGCTCCCCATCTGGGGGGTACCGTGGGTTTATATCTTGCTTGGGGATAAATAAAGAGGGAAAGGCTGAGGATAAATAAAGAGAGAAAGGGACGGGTGGAGGCGCGGGGGGGGCGAGAGAGAATTTAGGCAGCCGATGCAACAGCCTCTCCTCCGACTCCCCCACCCCAACCAAACCCTCCTTTGCATTTCCATGGCCTAAGGGGGGGTGTTTCTTCTCGCGAAAGAAACGACTAAACCCTCTCGTTGACACCGGGGAAGGATGGAAAAAAAAAAATCAAAGCAGCACTCCAAACCCCAACGTGTCGCCGCTGCCGCCCCCCTGCACACACACACACACGCACACATACACACACACACACCTGATACCCCGGCTTGGGAAGGACCCTCCTGCCCCTCTCTCCATCTCCTCCTTCCCAGCCTTTCCCCCCCCGAGCGGCGCTTCTCCCGCAGCTCCGGGAGCGCAGCGGGCACGGGGGACCGGCTGGGGGGACCCTCCGCTCCCCTCGCTGGGTGACAAGGGAATATTTATGCTGGTATTGGAGGAATGCGTTTCCTTCTCCAATCAGGAATGCAACCGGGGTTTCTAATTATAAGTTAGATGGTGGCTGGGAATAAAAGATTGCTTTTTAATGACTCCCCGTCCAGGTGCTCTTTCTGCCTGTCTTCCCGAGAACACATTTGCATTTTATTGCTTTTCTCCCATCCCAACGAATTCCCTGCTTTCAGACATACCTGAAATAGTTGGAGAGGCTGCTGCCTTCAACACCCTCACCTCTGCACCGCCGGCCGCGGGGGGGACCGCGGATCCCCCCCGAGCCCCGCGCCCGGCTTGGGGGTGGGGGGGGGGGGGGGGATT
>VXAU01000547.1:241048-259281 GCA_013399695.1 Formicarius rufipectus | reverse complement strand
ACACACACACACACAGACCCTCAGACAGCAGCCTGGGCGTGGGGGTCCCAGCAGAGCAGGGGTGGAGGGGGAGGAGGACGGGGCAGGACACACATCCCTTCCAGGGGTCGAGCTAATCTCCCGTCCTTTTGTTCCTGGGGAGAGATTTAAACATCCCCCAAAGCCTCTGCCCCTCCCTCCAGGAAGCACCGGGCAACTTCACCTGAAGGTACAAATTCAGCCACTCTCCCTTTTCCTCTTTGCTTTGCAGCTGCTGTTTGGGGAGGATGGAGATAATCCACTTTGTCAGAGTCACACAGACACACAGACACACACACACAGCCCGGCTCGGACTGATCCCTCCAACAGCAGCATCTCTGCTCCCTCTGGCACCGACTGCTTTCAATGGCACCGATAAAAAGGTGCCTGGGTGTGTGATGGCCATTCCCATCCCTAGGAACGCTCCTGTTGATTAATTATCTGCTATCAAGGCTACCTTTGAACCCAGACCTTCAAGGGGCAGGTTGTGCAATCCATTAGAACCGGGAGAAAGGCTGCCCTGAGCCTTAGGGATGCAGGGCAGCCTTAGGGATGTGGGACTGCTGGCAGCGTCTCCTCCCAACAGCTGACTCAGGACCTGCTGGCCAAACCTGGCAAAGCTCACCCAGCTTGATCCATTTTTCCCCCCCATCCTTTTCCCAAATATTTGCACATCATTCAGACATGCACGTTGCACTGGGCAGGATCTGGTGCCCAGTGGGGTGACAGCAGCTCGGCTTTGGCTTCTTTGCTCTTGGCGTTGCCCATCGTTGTCCGGGGAGAAGTTCTGAGGGAACGAGTTGCCCAGAGAAGTTGGAACATTGGAAGTGTCCAAGGCCAGGCTGGATGGGGCTTGGAGCAAATGTGTCCCTGCCCGTGGCAGGGGGTGGAGGTCAGAAGTAGATGATCTTAAAAGTCCCTCCCAACCCAAATCATTCCAGTATTCTATTATTGCTTGACAATCCTGCTGCCAGAGGAGGTGGGTAACTTGAGGTATCAAACTGGCAAGGGGAAAAGGGGATGGGAGGACAGACACTCATGGTCACAGGGCTGGAATGCCTTACAAAGGCACTGCAGGCTGGTTCTGTCTGGCTTACTCATGATGATGGCCCAGCTGGCATCTTCAGGGGCCACTTGAGTGTGTCGAGAGTGCTGGATTTAGAAACATGACTGCAGCCAGTCACACCAGGGAACAACTGGTGGTCAAAAAAGGCACATCCAGGATGCTCCTGTCCCAGGGAAGGCTCTGGAGAGAGACCAGGGCCCAGGGGAGGAGGTTTGGAGAGATCCAGGCAGGTCACACTTCTCAAATACTCCGTGTGTCACTTCTCCTGCTCACCTTCCCCTTCTGCCCTACATGGAGAAGGTTTGCAGGATGGGAAGATCATCCTCATGGAGAGAAAACACGGAGCCTGAGAAGGCTCCTTGTGGGGCAGAAGGTTTTGGTGGAGGCCACCAGTGAATTCTGCCCCTTCCCTCCTTCATACCTGAGTTCCCACTGCTAAAATCTAATTAATGGTTTGAGTTTGCAAATTGCAGCTGGAATTGGATCTTACTGGGAGGTGGTTGAACTTCCTCACTTGCAATTTACTCCCTGTCTTCCCCACACATCCCTCTGGGTCTCCATGGGTTGGTAGAGCTACCAGGGCAGCATGAGAAAGCCACAGCCTGTTTTTCCTTCTCTCCCAAGAAGCTCACACTGTGGCTTGTTGGGAGCACTGGGAGCACCAGGAAATCCCCACCAGGCAGCTTTGTAACCCACCCTTCCCAGAGCCAGCCCTGGTGAGGAACCCCAAGAGCACGTGGGGGTTCCTACAGATATGTGGAGCCCCAGATTCCAAAACATGCTGTGAGCACTAAACCTCTTAGATCTTATTTATATGAAAACATATAAATATTGGGATCCTGGATGTCTGGGTGCTGGAGGCCAGGCTTTTTCATGGGTCTTTTGACTTGTGACATGTCATTCTGCTTCCCTTTTAAAGTCCCTGAAGACCAAGATCCATCTCAGATATGCCATCCATCCATCCTGACCAGGAGTCACAGCAGTACAAGCAGTGGCAAGGTAGGTTAATGTCCACCTCATTAGATGGGCAACACCTGGCTCACGATGTGACTCAGAGGCAGAACTGGTACAACGTGGGCCTAAATTCGTGTCCCCTTTTCCAGACAGCTCTCTGTGACCAGCTGGTTTTGCTGTAGAAAGGCCACTGCTGTCCAGAAGTGGAGCTTGGATCAATGCTGGAGGTGAAGAGGGTTTTTAGAACTGTGCCAAATACCCTCAAGGGACTTCACTTTCCTACTCCCACTGTCCAGTGCTCCTTGCAGAAGGCTGGGCAGTGGTGCTGAGGAGCCCTGAGCAGCTCAGCCCACTGCAGATACCAGAGTGTGGGAGGTGGGGTGAGTTCCTCCTGCAGCTGCATTCCTCTCTTGGGCATCTGCCTTAGACTCGGTGCCTAATCTTCAGATGCTGAAGTTAGGTGAGATGCCTACAGGCCATGGGCCCTTCTCTGGGCTCTAAAGAGGCACTGATGGCCATGAGCAAATCAGGAGCAGTTTTGGGTGGGTTTCTCAGCTCTTTAGGCTTCAAAAGGATGTCTTCAACTGGAAGAGAAGAGCAGACGTGAAAGGGAAGGGCAGGCATTGCCTGAAACACCTCTGGCTGTGGCTGCTGTGACTGGGATTTGGGCTGCTCCTGGATTCCCATTAGGACTATTCAACATCCACGTGTTCTCCTCTGATGACAGAGCTCATAGGGAAATAGGGGATGGCTGAGGGTACAAGATCCAGTGCTGGCACGTCCCCAGGAGGGCAGGAAGGGCTGGACCCATGGCATGGCCCTCAGGGTGATGGAGGCAGAGCACCTGAAGGGCTGCACCAGACCCTTTCCAGGTTACAGCAAAGCTGGACTTTCATATTGAGACTTTCCTATTTCTGTCACCTCAGCTTGGGTGAAAAAGTG
Source organism: Formicarius rufipectus (assembly GCA_013399695.1). NCBI lineage: Eukaryota > Metazoa > Chordata > Aves > Passeriformes > Formicariidae > Formicarius > Formicarius rufipectus. Next base: position 256,301 of record VXAU01000547.1, on the reverse strand, counting down.
TTGTTTTAAGGAGGTTTCCCCCTCACATTTGGGGGTGTCTCCAGCTTTCCCTGCAGGCTCTGGTGCTGACTCTGTTTCTTCCCTACCAGGCTCTGCTGAGCTTGTCTTGGTCATCCATGACCTGCTTCAGGAAGGCAGGAGGGTGGCAAAGCCAGGACTTGAGAGTGGTGGGAGCTCTGCTCCTGCCTTTGCCACCACTCTGTGATGTGGCTGTGCCAGTGGCTTCACTGGTGTCATGTCCCAGCTGGATTCCTCCCCCTGGGATGGTCACTTTAGGACAGGACCCCTTTCCCACAAGGGCTTGAATGGCAGCAAGACTCAAGGTGAAACCTGGGGTGCTCTGACACTTGTCCCTGCCCCTTCCCTCCACCTCCTGTCCCCTGGCCAGCAGGGATCCGCCAGACCCACCTGCTTTCCCTGGCTCCTGCAGGACTCTTCACCCGTGTAGCTTTGGCCCACCTAGTGGTACAGCAGGAGAACAAACCTGGAGAGGAAAAAGTGTGGATGAAAAATGCCTCCAGTGCACAGGGATCTGCAGCACCAGGGCTCTGGTTCCCTCTCCCCTCTCCAGAAGAGCTGGCAGAGCCCAGAGGAAGGAAGGGGCTTGTGTCTGTGTCCCTGGTGGACACAGGGATATCAGGGAGACCTGGTGGGCAGAAGGATTGCAGGGACTTACCCTGGGAGGTTGGAGGATGAACTGTGAAGGGCACATCTACCCTCCCCTCCTCCTCCAGTCATGGCCAGTGCTCTGGGGTTGGTGTCACCGTGGAGCTCCTTCCCTGTCACCTGCACGGGGTGGGTGGGGACACCAACACCCCTGGCCCTGACCTTCTGCCCTGGTGAAGAGCAGCTACACAGGCTAAAGGTCTTCTGAGAGGGGGGATGTTCATTAGAAATAACATGGGTTTCACCCAAATCTCCCCTAATAAATGATGTCAGAAGGGATGAAGATGATCATCCAGTTCTATCAGACTGCAGTGGCAGCCAGGACAGCACTATGGGGTCCGTCTGCAGATAAACACCCTCTCTCATTGTCCCTTCCTCCTAAACCCACCGAGCTGGTCACTCTCAGCCATCAACAAGTGTCCGTGGCCAGGTTGGTTGGGGCTTGGAGCAACGTGGTCTGGTGAAAGGTGTCCCTGGCCATGGCAGGGGGTTGGAACGAGGTGGTCTTAAAGGTCCCTTCCAACCCAAACTATTCTTGGATTCTGTGATCTTCTCCAAAAACTCCTACAGCCCCTCGGGGTTGTGGCAGGAGGAATCCATGCTCTGCTGATGATGGTAAGAAAGGCTTTTCCACGTGGTCTCCACCAACAATTCCCTGGTTGTTGCAAAGACACTTTGTGGAGATCATCCTCTGACAAATGAGTTCTGTGAAGGAGAAGTTTGGATCTTCCTTACGGGACGAGATTTAGGGGAAAACAATATATTTTGAAGAAAAGCTGAACATTGGAAGGCAAATTTAACTCCCTGAGTCCATAAGGAGCATTCCTGCTTTTCTGGCACGTTGGGAACTCCAGGCCCACAGAGGACATCACCCAAAATAAGAACTGGAGACTCTGCTCAGTGGCAGTTTGTCCCTAAGGACTCAGGAAATGCCCACAAAACCCGAGCCCTGCGTGTGTAAAGTGTGTTTGCTCCACAAATTCCTGTGTGGAATTTCTCGGGGCCAGATTAAAGCCTATTAATCAGCACTGGAAGTTGATAATCTCTGGGGCCCCAACCTGCTCTTAGGTACACAAACAACCACTCCTGGGACAATGCAGGCTCAGATGCCAAGAACTGAGCACAACAGAATCTCTCCAAGACCATAATAATAATAATGATAATCTCCTGCTTTTTCTTTGAGAGAGGCGTTTTAGGGTCTGCTATTTTGGCTCCTGGGGGAAATTCCTGTGTCCCTTTCTGGAAACATTGGTATTGCCAAGTCTCAGCACCTAAAAGGGTGACAGCTTGTTAATGGTGCACATCCAGAGGGAGCTCCTGCCCTTGAGAGTGAAGAGCCTTTGATGGCTGGAATGAAATGTCCCTTGGGGGTCCTTGTTTTCTGATCCCCCTTTCATTAATTACTTCATTAACTGCTTCATTAACTCCCTTCAACAATGTGCCCAAATCAGGAAAACTAAATCCAAGCAGTCACAGAATTGCAAGGAGCATCCCTACAGATGGAATACTGCTGGTCTCAGAAGGAAACCACGGGGGCAGAACGAGGCTTTGGGGCAAGACTTTTTGGTCTGGAGATGTCCAAGGCCAAGCTGGACAGGGCTTGGAGCAACCTGGGATAGTGGAAGGTGTCCCTGTCCATGGCAAGGGTTGGAACTGGATGATCTTTAAGGTCCCTTCCAACCCAGGCCATTATATAATTCTGGGAAGATTCCCTCCAAATTCACACTTAGAACAAGAACTGGCTTTAAAATTACATTTTCTATACTCTGCTCCGTCCAATTTCTCTTTATGTTTTCTGAGGGTGGAGATATACATTGGATTAAGGGGGGAAAAAAACAAAGAAAGGAAACTCAAGTGTTTACAAGACAGAAAGAACAATAAAAGAAACAGTTATTTATTAAATCACTGATGCACTGATGTTGAAATTTTCTAATCCCTTTCTAACATCCTATTCAAATCACCCATTTTCAAAGGGCTGGCCACACTCCTGCTGCAGGTGCAAACAAAAGAAAAAACAAATTTAAAATTTAAACCAGAATTTGATCCCTTTGTGAACTCACTCCTAACCCACCCCTTTGAAACTCAAGTGATACCATCGCTTGGGCTGAATGTTGGGATTCACTCTCGTGTTTGCAAATCAATATGCATTTTAAAGAGGGATTACTTTATGCTGCTGACGAGCACTGGACTGAAAAACTACCCAGACTGGAGTGTCTTCTCTTCAGCCACAGAGCAAGTTAATTAAGAGACATTAAAATCAGGCATAGGAACACAGGGTACAATTTGAAAGCATAGGAGTGTCTTCTGTTACTGCCTCATATTGCAACAGTGCCCTGGTCAAGGTCTCCAAGCCCTTTTAAATGTGTTTTAAAAGTGCAGAACGGCAAGATCTTTGAGAGTATTTATTTGTTTGGCATTGGGTCTATTTTAAAACAGCTGAGTATGAAATATCACGATGGCAAATTGGTCACAATCTGCTGCATCCACACGGTGGGAGACGAGAACGTGGAAGGGGCTGGTGAGGTGGGAAATGATGAAATAAGAATTAATGAAATATCTCTCATGCACCCCAAATATCACTGTCACTGTCAAGGGCTGAAAGGGGTTTTGCTGCAGGAGACTCTCACGCCGAGAGAAGAGGAATTCTTGCAAAATCGGTGGGAAGAAAAGATCTGCCTGCACTCAGGGGAGGAAAAGCACAGCCAGATTTGCCTGAGAGAGTTAAAGAAAAAAGCGAACAAAACTCCACCAAGGTGCTAAAACCTCAGTCAAGTGAGGTGTTGACAAGGGATCCGAGTTGATAAATAAACAGAAAGGAGCTCTCCCTTGCAAAGCCTGAATGACAAAGAGAGAGACCCGGGAGCTGGAGAGTGTCCCTGACCATTTTCATCACAAAAGCTGGTGGTGGGGGGCAGGTTTTAACACGGCAGCAAGTCTGACTTTCTCTCCCTTTCTCCCTCCCTTTTTTTTTTTTTTCCTTTCCCCCTTTCCCCTCCCTCTTATAAACAGAGAGGACAAGAGGTCATATCCCCGGGGTTTAAAGAGACACTTCTCCCCCTTCCAGGGAGGGTGGATGTCCTTTCAGCCTGTTTACAAATTAGTCAAAGTTATGATGTCTTAATGTAGTTGCCGGGTGGTCACCTGTCCCGGGCCCTCTTCTGGTGCCTTGACTTGGTGTGCAGGAGTGACACCTGCAGATGGTTTCTCGCCCAGCATCCAAATCTCACCATCAAAACGGGGCAAAGTGTGTTTGGTTCCGGGGCCAGGAACGGTGAAGGTCAGGGCATGGATTTGCAATATCCACGGGATGCTGGAAGAAGGTTTAGATAAGATATTTGGAAAGAATTGCCTGGGAGGGTAGGCAGGCCCTGGCAGAGGTTGGGCAGAGGAGCTGTGGCTGTTCCATCCCTGGGATGTCCAAGGCCACGTTGGACAGGGCTTGGAACAACCTGGGCTGGTGGAAGGTGTCCCTGCCCGTGGTTGGAACGAGACAACCTTTAGGGTTCCTTTCAACCCAACCCATCCCATGATTCCACAGAGGGATTCTTGCCATGGGATTTGGAGCATGGAGATGTGTGGAAACGAAAGCAGGGACTGCACCCCTTCTGTTTGCTCTCAGCCTCGTGTTTGCAGGACCAAAATTAAACCCAGGTCCTCCCATTCTTCACGTTGCTTTAGAAGTTGTTTCCAAGCCCTGGGCATGAAGCAATGAGGCCTTAGCAGCGAGTAATTCAGTGAGAAACGCTGCTCGTGGTGCTCAGTGCCCTTTCCCCCTTCCTCTGTGGGCTCTCTCATCAAGGCTGAGCTCACATCCAGCCCTTTTCTCCTGGGGGAAAGGAGGGAAATGCAGTAATAAGTTTGGTTGTTTTTTTTTTAATTCCCTACCTGTACACTTATTTTCATACAACTTAATCTCCCTGGCACTTTTATCTTCCTGCCAGCATGGGATGGGATTGGCCGAGGGCTGGAGGAGTTGGAGGGCAGGCAATGAATGGATGGAGACACTCAACACCATCAGCTCCACCGGGTTTCCCAAGGAAAGCAGAGCCCAGAGGCACCACAGCTCTGTGTGAGCCCTGCCAGAGCTGCTCCCAAATCCCAGGCAGGAGCTGGAGACTCCCACTGAGTGCCAGGCACTGCAGGGACACACACACTGTTCAGGGCAGGGACACACACACTGCTCAGGGCAGGGACACACACACTGCTCAGGGCAGGGACACACACACTGCTCACTGCGGGGACACACACACTGCTCACTGCAGGGACACACACACCGCTCAGTGCAGGGACTCACACACTGCTCAGGGCAGGGACACACACACTGCTCAGGGCAGGGACACACACACTGCTCACTGCAGGGACACACACACTGCTCACTGCAGGGACACACACACTGCTCACGGCAGGGACACACACACTGCTCAGGGCAGGAACACACACACACTGCTCACTACACACACTCCTCACTGCAGGAACACACGCACACTGCTCACTACACACTCTCCTCACTACAGGAACACACACATTCTCCTCACTACAGGAACACACACTCCTCACTCAGCACGATCCTTTCCCCAGACCAGAGCTGAGGAGCTGAAAACGAGGAGTTTGAAGGCACCAAAGGTTGGCAAGCGCCGCTTTTCAATATGAATGTCGAGCAACTCCCTTCATGTGGGTTGGCTTTGGCTGCAGCCTGCGAGGGAGCAGAGCTGGGCTCTGCTGCAGTCGGGCTTGCTTTTTGGGTTGGTAATTTTTTTTATCATGGGAATGGCAAGGAAATCCCAAGGCTTGATGAACTTTGCCTCCTAACAGCCCTACTTGGCTTCCACCATACCCAGAAATCCTGCTGGCTGCATGGAGTAAGGAGGGAGTATAAAAGATGCAAGGCTTGGCACCACTGGCAGCTGTGTGGGTTTTTTTATATATATTCTTTTTTTTTTTCCTCAAGAAAAGAACGAATCCCAGAAGAAATGAAAAAAGCACTTCTACGCTTTGGTAAATTAAATAATTCCAGATTATGCTTTGGAGAAGTTTAATAACACCTGTAGCATGGCTTGGAGTCTCTGCTTTGGGCCCTTCTAGAGGTCCCTTGAGGATGTTCAACCTCAGCTTGCATCTGGTTTCTGCCATCTGTGAGGCTGCCTTGTTGTTCCCAAAGTGATGGCACTTGATGACAAGTGCAAAAAGCACAGATTAAATAGGGATGAGCTTGCAAATAAATATATTTGTCTTCCCCACATGCTGAGCATCTTGATGCACGAGAATTCATTGGCTGCAGGGGATAATTGCAGGATATGAATGGATATGACATTCTAAATTAAAAATCCCCATCCCAGAAGAGCACCTGCTGTCCTGTGTCCTTCAGGTGTGTCACCCCAGTGAGGTCCAGGCTCAGCTTCTATGAAAAGCTCAATGTAATACAATTAAATAAATACAGTTGCTCCAGGCACCTCAAAAATAAACAATTAGAACAAGAACAAGACCAAATTAATCAATCAATCCCTTTTTTTCTTTCCTTTGAAAATCACATTGAGACACAATTTTGGAAAAAAACCCTATTTTCCTCAGTGTTATTAGGGCAGGTCCTTACAGTCCCAACCTTGCTCTGTGGGACAGATTAGGGGTGGTTTTTTTACAGCTACTCTTTGGAGTCTGATGAATTTTTAAAACTCTGTCTCAGGTTTACAAGAAAAAACGGAGCATGGGAGGTGTGTTCTTGAACTATCAAAAAAAGGCTATTTTTAAGAGTGTTTTTGTCTTTTCCAGGGGTGTCTGGATGGCATTGGCCACCACGAGGCGTTTGTAGTGGTGCCCTTGCAGAGGAGGGGGCAGTGCCCTCAGGTGGGGAGTGGATCCCTTCCTTCCCTCACCTCCTCTCCGTCCCTCAGGGTGCTCCAGACAACACACTGGGCAACATCTTCTTCCCAAACCCTAGAGACATTGGGATGCCCAACCAAGGTGGAGAAATCCCACTCATTGTAGTGCTGGAAAACCTTCTGTCAGAGCCCAAAATAAGGACAAATTCAGGAGAGGACATGCCCAGGCTCCACTGATGTTCTGTGTTCAAACAGAGAGCACAAGCATCGTGTTCCGATGTGCCTTCAGCAGCTCAGACCCAGCTCTCCGAGGATGCCCAGGGTGTGGATACCCAAGGAGTGATAGATCCCTCCATGTCCTTAAATCCCCTCAGGATTTTCTGCCTCAGGAGGTAAAAACACGTGGTGAGAAGGCAACCATTGGTCAATAGAAATCAATCAGATTATGTGTCTGCTTCAATTGCTGTCCACAAACTGTGCCCATTTCAGGCTTCTCCTGGGGAAGGACCTCGTGGGACACCACTCACACAGCAATGGGTCACTCTCTGCCCTGGAATGAGAATGTTTCTCACCTTGTCACAATGTTATATATATATTTTTCCCCACTTGCTGTTATCACAGAATGGTTTGGGTTGGAAGGTCCTTCAGATCCAACTTAGTTTCAAAGCTCTGCTGTGGGCAGGGACACCTCCCACCAGCCCAGGTTGCTCCAACCTGGCCTTGGTCACTCCCAGGGGTGGGGCAGCCACAATTTCTCTGCCCAACCTGTGCCAGGGCCTGCCCACCCTCACAGGGAACCAACCATTCCTTCCCAATATCCCATCCAAATCCACCTTTGTCCATCTCAAAGCCACCCCCTCTTGTCCCATCTCTCCATTACATCTCCTATGTTTTTTAAGCAGGATAAATGTGCAATTAATTTTATTCATTAAAAATAAATTATTGGCATTTCTTTCCCCCCCTCAATATCTTGCAGCATCGAACCACGTGTGGCAAAACTTACCTTTCCTTCTGAAGGCTTCAGAATTGTAGGAACATCTCACAAAGCAGTGCCAGGAACGGCACTGAAGCTTTTCAGTCCCTGGTTCCCAAATTGTTAACCACAAAGCATGGCCTGGATGTGACTGCAAATTTGGGATCTACAGAGGGGAAAAAAAAGGTGATCCCTCCCTTGGTGTCAGTGCAGGCAGTGACTGGGGGATTCCCAAAGTTTTGGGCAGCACCAGCCAAGCTGAACCCCACGGGTGTGATGGGAACGTGACCACACATGGCCCAGTGGGATGGGACTCTTGGGTGATGTGGTTGAGCCCTGGGCCTTCTGAGTGAGCTCAGACCACTCCACGGTCATGCCAGAGCCTCTGGAGAGATCCAAACTTCTGGCAGGACCCCACGTCCTGTGCCAATGAAGAGCTCAGTGCCCCCCACGCCACAGCACCGAGTGGGCAGCACTTGGTGGCCGTGGGTATGGGTGGTCCCCAAGACCAGGGGTGGGGAAGGAGTCCAGAGCCCCCAGCCCCGACCTGCCGTGCCATAGTGACCCCAAATCGCTCTTGGCCACTGGAGAAGGCACTTCTCTGTTTCACTGGGTGTCTTATCCCTGTGGGCATCCCCAGAGCCCACCGCAGTGTCCTCTCCAAGAGCCTTGATCCCGAGTGGCACCCATTTCTTCTCCCCCCCAGCTGCCAAATGTAAACAGCCACTGCCATCTAGTGACCACGGAACAGCTCCCAGAGCCCGAAAATTCCTTCTCTGGCTTCCCGAGGGGCGATGGCCAGGACGTGAGAGAAAGGAGGTCATCATTTGGGCTCGGATGAAGTCCATAAGACCAGGTGTAGGCACATCTGAAGGTGGTTTGGGTTCGTACCTAGAGGTGGCATTTCTTGAGCAGGTGGGAAGGAACATTGAGTTCATTGAGGTGTCCTCAGAATTCTTCAGGTTGGAAAAGCCCTTTAAGATCATCACACCCAACTATTGACCCAGCACTGCCCTGCTCATCACTAAACCCCGTCCCCAAGTGCCCCATCCACACAACTTTTGAACACTTCCAAGGACGGTGACTCCACCACCTCCCTGGGCAGCCCCTTCCAAGGCCTGCCCACCCTTTCCAGGCAGGAATTCCTCCTGCTGTCCCACCTGACCCTCCCTCTGCTCCTGTCCCTGTTCCCTGGAGCAGAGCCCGACCTCACCCGGCTCCCCCCTCCTCGCAGGGACTTGCAGAGCCAGAAGGTCCCCCCTGAGCCTCCTTTTCTCCAGGCTGAGCCCCCCCAGCTCCCTCAGCCCCTCCTGCTGCTCCAGCCTCTTCCCTGAACCTGCTCCAGCCTCTCCATACCCTTCTTGGAAAGAACAGCCCAGAACTAAAGCCAGGATTCGAGGTGTGGCCTCACCAGTGCCCAGCACAGGGGGGAAATTAGAGCTACAGTCTTTGGGAGGCTTCATATCCCCCCAAAAATCTGCCCTGTCTGTGGAAAAGGTGCTTTGGGAAGGGGGTCTTCTGCATCTTAAGCTTTTTCAGCTGCTCTGATCGTGCCTTTGGCTCAGCTCCAGCTGAGCCACATAGATGCACCCAACAGTTCTGCTTAGCAGGGTGTTAATTAATTGATTAAGGTGATTAAATGAAGTGGTAGAGTTGTCTTCTGCAGGGTAGGAGGACACCACTTGGAAGAGCTGTAATTCCAGGGGTCTGATTCCCAGCTATTCCTCCTCAGCTTCCCATGAGCTGAGTTACTTCAGGACAGTCCTGAGTCCCTTCTCAGATCCCAAACTGCAGCAAAGTGGGACTGTGACCACAGTCAGTGCCTGGGTCGTCCATGGTGAAGGCTGAAGCGACACTTGGCTCTCCATCACACTTTGAAAATCCCAAAACTGGGTTGGCAGAACTTTGTGTAATCCCATAATACTTCATGGACAAGGAAAAGAGGTGGATTTTCAGCTCTTCCAGACAGGGCCCCTCTTTTATTCTACGCTTGAGCACAGCCCACAGGAAAACGCAGCTGCAGCCCAGAGCTAAGCGTGGGGGCATCCTCTGGAGGTATCCCTGTCCAAAGTGATCCTAAACTCGGGACAGGTCTCCTTGGCCAGGAGATGGCACTGGTTCTCCACGGAGCCGCGTGTGGAACAGGTGCATCCCGACCCATCCCAGCTGCTCAGCTTGGGAAACGCTCCTTCCCGAGGATCCTGCAGGTTTCTGGCTCCTCAGGAGCACGAGTGCAGCTTTGTCCCCACCTGGTCAGGTCTCAGGTCCTGGAAAGGCACATCTCTTCCTGTGTAAGGAATGCAGAATGCATTCCTCACTTGTATTAAAAATCTATTTTTAACTTCTTGCCTTGCCCCTTTCTTTTTTCCTTTTTCCTTTCTTTTTTCCTTTTTCCTTTCCTTTCTCCTTTCCTTTCCTTTCCTTTCCTTTCCTTTCCTTTCCTTTCCTTAAAAACAACTCACTTGAAATGTGTGTTCAGCCTGACAATTTTAGGTTAATTTTTATTTATCTCTACACTCACAGCTAAGTGGCAGCCCCTGGAGAAGTTCATCTGCTCATTCCAGTTTGGAGAATCCCACAAAGACTTTGAGCAAAGCAGGAGACCGAGTTTTTTACCCAGTGGTAGGTGAGCAATTTTGGGTGATTTCGGCGTGATTCGGAGGGCACTGTGCTCTGGGAAAGTGTCGTGACCAATAGATGGGGCCATTTCCACACCTACCACTCTCAGGTCCTTCAGAGCAGGTTCTCCCAGTGCCTACAGGAAGGTGGCTCCCGTGTCCCTGGGATGTGCTTAAGAACGAGAGCAAGGTCAGTGGAAAAGATCTTGGAAAAGACCAGCGGACAGGCAGGAGCAAGTCTCCAACAAATCCCGTTCCTCCACTTCTTTCCCATGATAAATATCTCTGGTTCTCCCAATAAAACCTGGAGAACCCCCTGAGGGCACTGCTGGTTCCTCAGCCTTCCCAGCCTGCTACAGGAGGAGACCCCAGGAGAGATTTTCCCAACTTCTTCCACACCCACCAGGGTCAAAGGAAATGCATCTGCTCCATCCCTGAACTTTCCACTTGTAAGATTTCTCTGTGCCTTGAGAAAATGAAGTTGTTAATAATTTAGTGACCTGTGGCACTTTGAAGAGGTGAGATGCTCGCCAGTGAATCACAGGATTCCCAGAGTGGGGATCTGGGAGCACCAGTGGATCCATCAGAGTGGCTGAGAAACCCAGTTTTCCCACATTTGGGAAAGCAGGGAGAATGGAGAAGCAGTGGTTGCAGGGCTTCAGTTTCAAGTCTTTTTAATCCCTCGTGCATTAAAACCTCAACATGTAAAAAGCAAATAAAAGTATTTTTTATTTATTTATTTTTTTAATAGCTGGAATTTTCCTGCTGATTAATTATCCTGAAACATGATGCAAAAAGGCCAAGTGGAAGAGAGCAGTGCTGTGACTTGCTTTGACCTGATTGGTACCATCCTGTGTGTGGATTTAATTGGACTGTTGAGTTCTTACTCATGTCCTGTGGGAAGGAAAGAAAGCCCTAAAAGCAAAATAAAAACCCCCAGACATCAAAGAATAGCCCAGTAAAGTTCAGTTTCAACCCAGGACAGATCTGAGTCACCCAACCATAATCCAGCAGCACAGGTAAGTGCTAGTCCTGTATTTTTAACAAGGCTGCTCCCAGTCATGATTGAAATCATGGAATTCCCAGAGTTGGAAAGGATTCACAAGGATCATCGACTCCAGCTCCTGACTCTGCACAGGACAACCCTAAAAACCACACCATGGTTTAATAAGGCACTTATCGGGAGAAAATCCCCCAGCCTTGCACCCTGTGAAGGCTGTGTTATCCCAGGTCTTCTTTTCCCTCAGTCCCAATGTCCTTCATCTTCTCTCAAGGCCAACTGGTTCACCCAACAGCCTCTTCCAAGCTCTGGGCTCTTACTATTGCTTCAGGCCAAGCCTACAAGGACCCCCCACCCCGTTTCAACATCAAGACCACCTTCGCCAGGTCAAACCTTCATCTGCTGCTGTTCACTTAATCCAGCTCAGCCTGCCAGTCCCAGGCTCTGCTGCAACTTGCAGGAGCCCTTCAGGATTTCAGGATGGCTTCGCTTCAAGACAGGACCTGAAGGAAGGATGGACAAGCTCCAGGTTGGGCTGGAAGTGCCAACGAGCCTCGGCCGACGTGCACATACCTCAGAGGATTTCAGGGTGGAAGAGGAGGAGAATTGCTTTGCTCTCCTGCCCAGCAGCAGAGGCCAGCAGGGACACGCTTTGGGGAGCTGCACGTGCCTTTTGGGGTTTCAGCCTGCCACGGTGGAGGAACCAGGGGCACACTAAAGTAAAATAAAAAGAAAAATATATATATAAATATAAAAGCTCACATGAGAGCTCGTCCCAGAGCCACTTCAGGGCAGCACGGGCCCCTTAAGGCTCACAAACTCACACACACACTTCATGCAGTGAGTCAATAGCCAAAAAGAATCTCCTGCCACAAAAGGATCTCCTGCCACAAAAGGATCTCCTGCCACAAAAGGATCTCCTGCCACAAAAGGATCTCCTGCCACAAAAGGATCTCCTGCCACAAAAGGATCTCCTGCCACAAAAGGATCTCCTGCCACAAAAGGATCTCCTGCCACAAAAGGATCTCCTGCCACAAAAGGATCTCCTGCCACAAAAGGATCTCCTGCCACAAAAGGATCTCCTGCCACAAAAGGATCTCCTGCCACAAAAGGATCTCCTGCCACAAAAGGATCTCCTGCCACAAAAGGATCTCCTGCCACAAAAGGATCTCCTGCCACAAAAGGATCTCCTGCCACAAAAGGATCTCCTGCCACAAAAGGATCTCCTGCCACAAAAGGATCTCCTGCCACAAAAGGATCTCCTGCCACAAAAGGATCTCCTGCCACAAAAGGATCTCCTGCCACAAAAGGATCTCCTGCCACAAAAGGATCTCCTGCCACAAAAGGATCTCCTGCCACAAAAGGATCTCCTGCCACAAAAGGATCTCCTGCCACAAAAGGATCTCCTGCCACAAAAGGATCTCCTGCCACAAAAGGATCTTCTGCCACCTAGATTTTGTCGACCATTGGTCTTAATGTTAATTAGTCCTCCTGAGGTCCACCTCCTTGATCTCATCCAGAGGAATTCAGGGAGTATCAACAGATGTTCTTCTTATAGATAAGTTCTCACTCCAAGGCTGCGAACTGCTCTCTTGAAATCTGTAAGCACAGGCCTATTTTTCCTGGGAACTGCACAATGAATTGTTCATAGAATATTCACAGAGTATCCAATTTTCTGCATTCTGCAACAGCACACGGGCTCCTCTCTGCAGGAAAGGGGGGGTGCTGCAGCCTTTCCTCATGGAGGGACCACTCAGAGCTGCTGAGACACCCCCCGGGACCCCCATCCTGCCACCAGCACTGCGTGGAGACCCCTCGTAGCCCCGTCTGAAGCAGGTCGGGTCAGAACTGCACCCAGTGCTAATGGCAGAAAGAATCACAGAGTATCCTGGGTTGGAAGGGACACACAAGGTCATCCAGTCCAGCTCCTGGNTCTGCATTCTGCAACAGCACACGGGCTCCTCTCTGCAGGAAAGGGGGGGTGCTGCAGCCTTTCCTCATGGAGGGACCACTCAGAGCTGCTGAGACACCCCCCGGGACCCCCATCCTGCCACCAGCACTGCGTGGAGACCCCTCGTAGCCCCGTCTGAAGCAGGTCGGGTCAGAACTGCACCCAGTGCTAATGGCAGAAAGAATCACAGAGTATCCTGGGTTGGAAGGGACACACAAGGTCATCCAGTCCAGCTCCTGGCACTGCAAGGAAGTCCAACAATCCCACCCTGTCCCTGTCCCATTGTCCAAACACTCCTGGGGCTCTGGGAGCCTCGGGGCTGTGCCCACTGCCCTGGAGAGCCTGTTCTGTGCCCACCACCCTCTGGGGCAAGGACCTTTCCCCAATATTCAACCCAAACTCCTCCCCTGACACAACTCCAGCCCTTCCCTGGGTCCTGTCCGTGGTCACTGGGGACAAGAGATTGACACCTGCTCCTCTGCTTTCCCCCCGTGATGGGGGGATGGTTCAGGTTGGTGGGGATGTCAGGAGGTGCTGCTTGTGGGGCGGTGGATGGGAAACACTCATTTGGCAGAAAGAATGTGGGAATAGAGGGAAGGGAAGACCTGGGCTGATAAAAAGGTTAAGAAGGGGGATTAAGGGAGGCTTAGGTGAGGTGACCATGATGATCTCTGTGCTTTCCATGCACTTTGCTGTTTCCTGTCTCAGGCTCACTCCAACAACCCACCCAGTGCCCAAGAAGCACAAAATCCTTCCCCGTGACCCAAAGGAGACCTGTGGCACAGGGCTGATGGGCCCCAGTGTTCTGTGCCTTGCCTGGGTGTCCCACCCAGATCACAGCAATAACCCCTGGGACAGCAATGACTTGTGTCTCCCTTTGCAGGGGATGCAGTACCTGGAAAGGAAGCAGTATTTGGAAGTCCTTTAAATGAATATGAACTAATTTTCTAGAATTCAACAGTCTGGTATGTTTTAATAAATCACAAACAATGTAGTCGCATAGCAATGGCTGATTTTTAGCCACCTTGTGTTTGGGGCAGCAACATCACACTTACTATAGGAAATTCACAGCTGTTTTCACCCTTGCAGAAAAGCCCTTTATTATATTTTTAAAGAGGTTTATCTACATTTCATGCCGTGTGGCGACAAGTGCTGGCTGGTGGAGGGGACTCTCTACAGAGGCTGTAGGTCCATTCTATCAGCTGAAATCAGCTTTTTCCACATGTGAGGCATCTGAATGTGACAAAGCTGCACCTTCCCCCACCCCACAGAACCACGTGCAGATACCCTGTGTTCCCCAAAGCCTGGCATCCCACTGAGCTGCCACGGGGAACCACCTGAGGAGTGCTCAGACATCAGGGGCAGGGGGCCTGCTGGAAGGGGGTGCCAACCCCTGAACTGTGACCTGATACGTGTGAAAGCTGGCAATGATTCTCAGGCCAGGAGTGGTTCGAGTGCCCCCTCACACACACACATATTGAAGTGCCCTTGGATTCTGGAGCTGCCCACGGCCCTCCATCCCCCCGGGGTGCCCGGGCAGGGCACAGGTTCTGCCTGTCTGGACCAGTGCCATCAGCTGTGCCAAGTGAGGAGGAGCAGATTGAGTCCCTCTTGCTCCGCGTTGAGTTTTAGGAACAACCCAAACGTGGGAGAGGAGGGCAGGGCAGGTGGGTGGTGGTGATTCGACTTGGGGGGAACTCTGCCCACCCACCACACACGAATTTTAGAACCAGTTTTAGATTATCACGCTGAATTTTGAGCTCAGGCACAGCCAGGCTGGCCACAACACTGCCCGTGGTCACCAACAAAGGTCTGAGCTGGGACCCTGTGGCAGTATCTGTGCCACTACCCGAAACAAGGTGGAGCCCCCCCTGAGCATCTGAGGGCACAGTGTGGCACTGAGTGCATCCAGATACCTGCTGGTGTCCCCCCTCCAAACTGGCTCCTGGGAAAATTGCATTTTGCCCTAGAAATAGTGTGGAAAATAAGAGAGTCCAGCCAAAAAATAAGCATATATAATAATATAAAAATAAATACATATGTATGTACTTATATGTATAAGTATATATATCTCATCTTACATATACCCATCACCTTGTATCTATTTATGTGCATGTATATATATATATGTATATATGTACGTATAGACAGACATACACTGATCCTTTAGCTCCAGGTGAAATAAAAAGCTTAGACAATTGTTCCCAAGCAAAACACCCAACTTGTGAC
>VXAU01000547.1:222855-240364 GCA_013399695.1 Formicarius rufipectus | reverse complement strand
AATATATAATAATATAAAAATAAATACATATGTATGTACTTATATGTATAAGTATATATATCTCATCTTACATATACCCATCACCTTGTATCTATTTATGTGCATGTATATATATATATGTATATATGTACGTATAGACAGACATACACTGATCCTTTAGCTCCAGGTGAAATAAAAAGCTTAGACAATTGTTCCCAAGCAAAACACCCAACTTGTGACTCATGCACGTGGTCCAGTGCTGTGGTGGGACTGTCTTGGAGCGAGGAACAGGCCTGAGCATCCAGCACCTCCAGTGCACTCAGCAGAACATCTTCCTCCTGCCTCACCCTGGGGAGTTCATTCAGAAAAACCAGAAGGTGAAGGACAGTAAAAGACACATGGAGATAAACTGGAAATTAGTGATCAGGGCTCCCAAAACTTTCCTGGCTGGTGGGGAAAGAAGGATGTAAATACAGAACCCTGGTTGGTCTGTTTTGTGGCTCCTTCCAAGGTCAAATTTTGCTGCGTGTTCCTCAAAGCTGAGGGCATCGGGAAATGATGTGCAAATTATCCTGCCACTTATGGACCTCCGGGTCCCAGAAACCTCCCAGAAAAGGCTTTGCTGAATCCAGAAATGCAGACAGCATTTCCTTACATTTAAATCATTCCTTGTGGCTCCAGGGCACCCAGACACACGAGTAGGAGAAAAGCCAAGATCAGCTCATGTTTGGCGATGGGGTCAAGTGCCAGGGCAGCTTCACTGACACAGTTCAGGCTGTTCTCCCCCATGTTGGCACGAGCAAAGACTCAGAGAAACCAGAGTGTGGGTGCCTGAACCTCCCCATAGTCACAACTGAGCAGATCTCCATGGATTATAATGAAACCTTAGCTATCCACTCAGATGGAGACCCCAAAGCTCATTGTAGGTGTATAATGTTATTTGAGATACCATGGGGCCTCTCAGGCATCCACATGAGCCTGGCCAGCAGGACACAGAACTTTGGGATGCCTTCATTCAGGTAGGGTGGCAGCTGGAGGTTGGTGGGACATCCCAGGGAGCATTTTAGGTGGTAGGAAGTACCCGTGGTTAAGCCACCAAGATTTAGGTGTTTTAATGTGCATCCAAATCCCAGTTCTACAGTTTTTTCAAGGTGGGGGTTTATCCAAAGGCTTCTTATGGTCAGCAGAGTTTAAAGGCAGTGGGAAATGAGAGGAAAACAGCCTAACTGGTTAATATCTGGAAACTGGGATCTGGTTTTCCACCTTCTGTATCATTTTCTTGGCCAGCAATGTCCTGGTCAGCCCTGAGTGAGCTGCCCTGGGCTGCTGCCAGTTTTGCCCTTGGCCATAGACCCAACAGCTCCTGTAGAGCACTTGGGAAGGGATAAAATGAGGACATTTGCTGCAGGAACATTCAGAAGGGGAACCCCCAAGAATCAAAGGCAGCAGCTTTAGGTCGAGGCATTTTTTGCAGCAATAACATGGTAAAGAAATAGAAGTTTAAATCCTGAAGCTTTTTATTTAGCTGAAAATTAGTGCGGCAAACACCTCAGATATGCTGGAGAGAGAAACTTGGGTGGGGAGAGACCTACTGACATCTTGCATTGCATTCCAGTGATCTTCACTGAGCAGTTTTTGGGGACTATCAGCCTTTCTCTTCCCTGACACAGACATGAATTTGAGTTTCCACTGTTCAGGACCTTGCAAAGGAGAGAAAAAGCTCTAAAACAGTGAGATGGGGAAACTGGAGACTGGCCACACGAAGCAGCAGAGTGATCTGCAGGGGGGAAGGATGTCAGAAATGACTGATGAGTGGCTTGAGCACACGTATTTTCTATAAAGAGCAGAAAATGAGTTGGGGTTTGAACTGAAATTGCATTTCCCAGGTTAGGGACATTGGAAAAAGGTGGAATGGTGCTCACAAAGATGTAACTGGTCAGACTGGAAAAAATTCCTGAGCATTCCTTCTACTGCCCCATCCCTGGAAGTGTTCAAGGCCAGGTTGGACGGGGCTTGGGGCAACCTGGGCTAGTGGAAGGTGTCTCTGCCCATGGCAGGGGGGTTGGAATTAGAGGATCTCTTCCCACCCAAATCATTCTGTGCCTTGTGCTCTGTCACCCTGCTCCAGGCCAGCACAGCATCTACCCAGACCACCCTGGGCAGGATTGTGTCCTTAAGGACCTCCACAGGCAGGCTGCTTCCAGGCTTCTACTGCATTCCCAGTGAAAAACCATCAGCCTGGAAACCAAGGCTTGAAATCGAGGCAACCAAAGCACAGGTGTCCTGCAGGAGGACAAAGTCCCCAAGGCTGGGGAGTGAGTTGGCACTGGGTGGAGGGAGAGGGGCTAAAAACAGAAAGAGGCACAAAGAGGCAGGTGCGAACGGTGTATTTGAAATTAATTTTCTGTCCTTTTGTGTCACTTTGCCCTCATCTCCTGTCGGCTTTGTCTTTCCTCCCTTGAGTAAAACACTCTGGGTTGTGCTAAACCGTTTCTCTTGGTGAGTTTTCTGGGTGTCCTCAGGTTCCTGGGGCTGGTGGTTTCTGAGTGACCCTTTCCCCCTGGAGCCTGGTCCGTGCCAGCCAGGCCTGCAGACAGCCCACACTAATGTTTAACTCCAGCCTGTGGTGCTGCATTCGGAGCCTGTTGTTGCCTCCCCTCGGGAAAAGAAGGTCATTCCCTCCACTCCCAGCAGGACACACTGACCCCGTCACCTCCCGCTGTCCCCTCCACCACACAAGGCTGTTCCCTCACTGCCCTTCACAGGTTGTCTTCTTGAAGGCTCTTTTCATCCTGGTTCCTGTGCTGTGACCTCTCCAGAGGGGACAACCTCCTTCCTTGGAGCAGCAGAAAGCTCAGGGCAGCTCGGGGCTTGTTTTTTTGCTGGGAAGGACATGTGGGGTCCTGGGACAGGATGAGGATGGGGTCCTGGGACAGGATGAGGATGGGGTCCTGGGACAGGTCAAATTCAGGACTACGGGGTGAAAGGGCTCTGCCTTCTTGTCCCCTGAGCAAAGGAGAGGCCATCTCCTCATTACCCCTTTGATATTGGGTTTATTTTGTCACCCTTCGCTTGTAGGGTTGGATATTTTGGCCAAGGCAGGGGGATTGCCTTTATGATTGATGACTATGATGATTATATTATCATTCTATATTATAATAATTATCATTATGATTATAATTGTTGGTTATCAATGATTACAATACCAGATGGTTATGATGGTCTGGTGCACGTGGGCTGTGGGCATTGTCCCACAAGCTCCTTCAGGGGTGCAGAAACCTCTGGCCCAAGGGCAAATGGAGGAGCCCATGCCTCCAACCAGGGCAGAAAGGTCCATGTTGTGTTTCTCTCAGCCTGCTTCCTTGAGGAGAACTGACAGACTGCCTCATTCTCCCTGTTTTTAGGATGTGAGTTACACACCTTGTCCCCCTGGAGACAGGGACTAATGTCTTCTCTGACCTGGTGGCCGTGACCTCTCCCCTCCGCCCAGTGCAACATCCACTGCTTAACAACAAAACAATCCGGAGAGCCCGTGGTGTTCTGTGCCTCTCCAGGTGGGAAGGGGTCCCCTTTGTACTTCAAAGGTTACTCATCCATGCCCTGGAAGGCTGGAAGTACTTCCTAAGTGTCAAATATCCTCTGGTGAGGAACAAACACTCCAAGTGTTTGTAGACCATTCTCCTGCTGCCTCTTTCCACCCCGGATGATGACATGAAGTCAAGGCTGTTGTTCCTGGAGTGGACTTGAAGTGTATTGACCCTGTTGAGTCACAAGCATTTTGAGGCTGCTGTGGGGAGTCCTGTGTCTGGTCTGTCAGCCCTGAGTGGCTGAGATGTGTCTTTTCTTCCTCTGGTGGCTTTCCTGGTGTTGGGTTGCCGTGCTGTGTGTTGGGGTGGAGAGGAAAGTCCCTGTGTTCTGCTCAGGGTGATGGGAATGTATCAAGGACAGTTATAAAGGTCTCTCCAACATATTGGTGGTTGATATTTCCTCCTAAGAATTCACAGACACCTCTTGGAGGGAGAGATGTTCTGCAAGTGACCATCTCAAGAGAGTGGAGTTGGAAGCTTAGACTTTATGTAGAATTAAACTCCTGTTAAATTAGGGTGAATCATGGAATCACAGGGTATCCTGAGTTGGAAGGGACCCACAAGGAGTATCCAGTCCAACTCCTGGCCCTGCATAGGACCATCCCCAGCAATCCCATCCTGTCCCTCAGAGCGTTGTCCAAACCCTGCTGGAGCTCTGGCAGCCTTGAGGCTGTGCCCACTGCCCTGGGAAGCCTCTTCAGTGCCCACCACCCTCTGGGGAAGGACCTTTCCCTGAGATCCCACCTGAGCCTGTCCTGACACAGGTCCAGGCCATTCCCTGGGTCCTATCCCTGGTCACCAGAGGGAAAAGATCAGTGTCTGCCACTCCACGTGGAGGGAGGTCACCATTATCCTCGACAGCTGAAGTGCCTGCCATCCAGAAGTGTCACAGTCATCCAGAGACAGAGATTTTGGGGTCAGGATGAAATGATGCATTTTCACACAGTAACTGAGAAAACCTGACCCAGTGGCTCCTGACTCTGAGAAGCTCTGAATCTTCATATGGATCAGTCCATGTGATTTGGGCCGTGCCAGAGTTTCTGGAGACAAGGATGTGGGGCCTGGGGACACGGATTAGTGGTGGCCTTGGCAGTGCTGGGCTAATGGTTGGACTTGATGATCTTACAGGTCTTTTCCAACCTTAAAAATTCCATGATTATAAGTTCTTTCAACAATTAAAACAGTGGTGCATTCCCTGCATTAGACATGTCCAAGGAAGACCCACCTCCAAAATTACAGCAGGAGGTAGAATTGGGCCACCCGACCCCTCCACAGCATCTCTGATGGATCTGCTCAGACTGCACAGGGAGGGATGAGGAGTTTGGGATCCAGAAGTCAGGAGTTGCATTATGCTCAAGCATTCAGGGTAAGAGGAGATGCTACTGAGACCCTGAAATCCTGAATGGTGGTGACCCTCAGTCTGCCTTGCTGCTTAAACCGGTTTGGGGTGAGTTTTCATTGTCAGTTTGTGTTTGTGTGAACTCATCCCACCTGCTCTGGTGGGAGGTGTCCCTGTCCATGGCAGTGGCGTTGGAACGAGGTGACTTTTAGGGTTCCTTCCAACCCAAAGCATTCTATGCTTTTATGACATCTGAGAATTAGGTCATTGAAGAGTTCAGCTGGGGCTGAAATAACGATTTGGGGTGGTTCTGTGGGGTTTCTACTCACACACATTTTCTCATGTGCCTGCACCTGAAAGAGGTGCACACACACACTTCTGCATTTCTCTGTGCTGAGCTTGCAGGCAACCCTTTGGAGGCAGAGCCTCACAGCCTGGCATTTTCCCTCTCTCCCTCCTTCTCTCAGTGTTAAATACTTTCCCTGCTCCCAGCTGGGAAAGTCAGCCTGTCACATGAACCTCAGGCAGGGAGCATTATCTGCCTGGCTTTACTTGCTGAACAATGTAAGTAGATGATTAACCATTAAAGCAACAGAGTTTGCTGACCCATTAACCACGGGGAAGGCCGTCTGGACTGCAGGACAATGGGGCCCACACAGAAACCAGCCAGCTCTGTCCATCCCAGCAGGGCTGCTCTGATGGCCCTGGGTGGATATTGCCATGTACTGACTGGCGTTGGGCTCTCAGGGAGCCAAGCTCATGCCCGAGGCTGCTGGTGCTCCTCACGGTTTCTTCTGCGCTCTCTTGACCTTGGAAAGAGATCTTGTCCAAGTCCACACTTGGTACCGAGCCCCAGGAGGCTTTAACAGCTGCCCCTTGCTCTTCACCCTCGCTTTGGCACGTGGTGTGCCCGCAGAAATGCTGTGCCTGAGGTCAGCAGCTCCCAGATCACCCAAATCTGCTCATCTGGAGGCCAAACTGGGAACACTGGGAACTCTCCTCAGCCCTTGCATGAGGAGAATGAATCATTCCCTTCTGCCTGATTGTTACTAATTAAACCCCTTTTTTGGGATTATGGTGTTCTGTACTATCCTTGTTTTGTCTGTCAGGTGCATTCCCAACCAAACCGTCATAGAACTGTGGAAAGGCTTGGGTTGGAAGGGACTTTAAAGATCATTTAGTTCCATCATTCTTGTGTTCAAAAGACCATGTAATTTCATCAGTCTTGTGTTCTAAAGACCATCCAGTTCCATCATTCTTGTGCTTGCTCAGCTTGCTGGGATCTGTTCCCTGTCATTCTCCTTGGTGGGTGCTACTGGAAACTCAGGGAGCTGAATTTCCCAACTCCCCGATTTCAAAAGAGAAGGAAAACTGGTGATGTGATGACAGGAGGGAAGAAACTCTTCCATCTGGATGTCATCAAAATCAGGATGTGACACAAAGACTGTGGTGGGAAGATTCCCTATTTTTGCCCCTCCCAGTCTAGTACGTGGATGGAGAAGGGGGGGATGGTCTGCAAGAAGTGCATTTGGCATATGGAATATTCTTGGTGTGCCTCAGAGTTCCCAGGAATACTGAAATAGGAAGTTTCCCAAAGGCAGAGTTAAGTCAGGGATCCTTGAAGTTACCTGTGGGTCAGATTTCCCAAGCTCTTTATAAGATGAAGAAAGAGCACAAAACATTTGTTTTAGGGCTGGGAAGAAGAGGGAAAAAGAGATGAAAGTGCAGCACTTGATTCTGGCACTTGGAGATGTAGTTTAGGGGTGATCATGTTGGTGCTGAGTCGATGGCTGGAGCAGATGATCTTAAAGGTCTCTTCCAGGCTTGAGGACTCTGTGATTTTGTGACCTGAAACTTCGAAACAAAACATGAAATTGAAACAAGGACAAACTTTTCTACGTATTAAGCTTCATCTCTGCTTCCCTCCACAAAAATCCTTGGCAGATTAACCAAATACATGACAGCTGTTGGATTTTGGGCCAGATCTGGAGGGGGTACATGTAGGACGAGCATCCTGCCCACACGTCACAGCTTAGCAGTGAGGATGGACCCTGCTTTCCATTGCTCTGCTTCCCAACCACCCACACAGTGATGTCACATCCCAAACATCAACCAGCCAACACAGCCTGGGACTCTGGGCACATTCAGCCCATCTCCAGGAGCCTTTGTGGGCACACAAAGCTGGACTCAGGGAGGTTACCTCCCAAACTGCATTTGGTGTGGAGCTTGTGAGCTAAGACAGAGGGCAATGGGCTGAAGGGAGAGGAGAAAACAGGAGGACACATTGGGCTGAAGGGAAGAGAGAAAACAGGAGGACACAATGGGATGACGGGAGAGGAGAAAACAGGAGGACAAAGTGAGATTCAGATTTTCCCCAGCTGTGAGTTACCTGTTGGGATCTGTCATTTCTGCTCCATTCCTTGGATGGAAAGAAGTGGTAAAGGATTTCAGAGGTGCAGCAGGTTTGGATGAGGCTTGAAAGAGCCTGAGCAGCAACTGGCACTTTGTAAAATGATTATTTCATTACTCTGGCCATGCAGAGACACATGAGACATTGAGCAAGGAGAGAGCAGGACTGGCAGCAGGCAGGTGGCACAGCAAGAATGATTCTCTGCACTCAGATACTCCAGAACTGTGGAATCATGGAATGGTTTGGTTTGGAAGGGATTTTATACATCATCTCCTTCCAACTCCCCTGCCGTGGGCAGGGACACCTTCCAACATCCCAGGTTGCTCCAAGCCCTGTCCAAGCTGGCCTTGGACACTTCCAGGGATGGGGAACACACAACTTCTCTAGACAACCCGTGCCAGGGCCTCCCCACCCTCAAAGTGGAGAATTTCTCCCCAGTATCCAATCTAAACCTGCCCTCTGTCACTCTGGAGCCATTCCCCCTTGTCCTGTCACCCTATGCCTTTGTAAAAGTACTTTTCAACTCGAGGTTTCTTTCAAAAGGCTCCTTTTTACTCACAGGAGAGGAGACTCCCTCATGGGAACCTTCTTTCAACTCAGGGCTGGTGAGCCAAAACCCAGCAGTCTGCTCATGCTCCAGCAGGTGAAAACACCGCAGACACTCTGGCTGAAGGGCAGACAGGATGACAGCCCTCAAGACAATGTCATTTCAGTCAGAGCAGTAAATCACAGGCCAAGCTTTAAAAGCAAGCCAAACACTGAGAATTAAAACACTTCTCTTAGCACGAAACGTTCCTCTCCCCCCTCAAAAAAAGCGCAAAATGACACGACCGGGATCACCCTTCGCCTGAAAATCAAAGCCGAGGGAGAGTTTTGAGCGGCGCTGGAAAATCCCCACCACCCTTTCAATGGGTGGGCTCGGGGTTGGGACTCCACAAATATTCCTGCTCCCTTTGTTTCCTGCTGTTCTGCAGCTCAAGGGCTGCCAGATCTCCAGGTTGGATCCCTACTCCGCCGGCATTCCGGAGGGTGGGTTTGCTTACTCCTTATGGCCTGAAGGGATGGTGGGGAATAACACCCACCGCCCACCCCCCTGCAAATCCCTTGGAAATATCCCACTATTTGGAGCCNGAGCAGGTGGATGCAGAAGGAGCTGTTGCCCTGTGGGACGCCCAGGATGGAGCGAGATCCTGGAAGAGACTTGCAGCCAGGACTCCTGGAGAAGGAGACCCATTTGGAGCAGGATTTTCCCCTGGTAGAAGTGTTGCCCGGGGGGGTGGACTCATGATGAGGTCTGAGGACTGTCCCCCATGGGAGGGACCCCAGGGGAGCAGGGGAAGGACTCAGAGCTGTGGCCCCCCTGCAGCCCGTGGGCAGGACCGTGGGGGAGCAGGTTGTCCCCCTGCAGCCCACGGAGCCCATCGGGGGGCAGAGACCCGACTGCCCCCCATGGAGTGACCCCCAGGACAAGAGCAATGGCAGCAACAACAACCACCTGCAAACCTCCCATTCCCTGCTCCCTGGAACTGCTGGAGGGAGGGAGGAGTGGGAGGAGTGTTCTTAAGACTGATTTATTTCTTACTTTTTAGTTTTAGAGCTTTTAGTTTTAGTTCTTATCTTGTTAGTAATAAATTTCAGTATTTAGTCCCTCTGAGTTTGTTTTGCCATCATCTCTCAGCTGTTTTTTGCCTTTTCTCCTTTTTTCCTTTCCCTCTGGGAATGGGGAGGGAGCCTGGAGGTTTGGGTGGACACTGGGTGAAAACCTCTACACACAACTGTCAACAGCTTTGGAGAAACTGCCCAGGGCTGCTTCATACCAACCTCGTGGATCTCTCCCGACTCGGAATATTCCGGGCTCCCGTGAAGCAGCGTCGTGTCGCTGCGGGTTTGGGACAGGGCACCGAGGAGCAGCACTTCTGCCTTTTGTTCTAGCAAGTGTGGCTGCTTGTCAGGGTGGAGGAGCAGGGCAGGACAGCTCCCTGGGGACATTCCTGCCATCCCAGAGCTGGAGCTGAGTGGGTTTGCACAGTGCTCCCGGCTCCTCTCCGCCAACGCTCATGGCCCCAGCGTTGGGGGAAGAGCGCTGGATGTCACAAGGGATAAGCTGAACCTCAAAAGCAGGGGCTGGAAAGGTGCAACAGAATTAAGTTCAGGTAGATGGGAAATGCCAGCTGAGTTTGGTCTTTTTATTATTTTTTTTTTTTTTCAAGGCTTTCCAGCAAAAAATGAAATTGGATAACAGCAAATGTCCCTTTGGCTCAGCTCGTAACAGTCCATTTGAGCTCAGTTGCTGGTTTTGTTCCCTTCTGAGGGCATTTCACTCCAACCTTCTCTGCCTTTCCCTTGCACAGAGGGATTTTTTTTCAAAGCCAGCATGTAATTTTCAAACAAAAAGGTCATATTTTGAAATATCCAAGGAAATCTGTTGACATTTTGGACCTGCCTTTGAGAACGCGGCGAGGAAGTGTTTCATTTTTTCCCCTTCCAGAAATTTTCTCCCACCTTTTCTCCAGCCCACAGAATTCCAGCATGAGTTTTTGAACATCTTTTCTTCCTTCCTAGACTCCATTTCTAGAAAAGTCACTGTTCAAAAACAAACAAAAACCCCCAAACCAAAACCCCCACAAAACCCCAAACAAAATCCCCTCTAAAATAAGAAAGAGAAAAGACACTACCAAGACCTGCTACTCATCCACTATTATTATGATTTTTTTTAATCTTTGCCCTGTTAAAAGCTGGTCAAATATCCTGAATCCCCACCCAGTGGAGCCAACAGAGGGAACTGGATCCAGGAGGAGCATCCCCAGCCCCATCCTCCAACCCCACACCCCTCTCCTTCCTTTGTTTCCCGTGACCAGACACTGACATTCACCTCATACCAGCCCATCTCTGGCCCCGTGTTGTTGCACCCCCTGAGCATAAATTCAGCCCAAGAAAAGCAGATGCTGTGACCTGTCAGTTCCCATCAAGGAGAGACCCAAAAGGAAATGGTGACAAACGACTAAGAAGCAAGAAAAGGATTTTTTAATTAGAAGTGTTTCATCAGAGCAGTAACCAATTAGTGAAACTACCCCAAAAGCCCTGGTGGAATGCAGCATCCTCAGAGCTGATTGGAATCTGTTACACAACATGAACCAGAAATTCAGTTGCAGGGATCTAAAGGGATTGCTGTGCACCCCTCTCCAAGGCAATAGCAGTGACTGCAGCCAGGGGCAGCTGGACTGAAGGAAAGCAGCCCCAACACTCCACTTTGGACTATTTTCCCTCTTCTCCTTTCCCTTTATTCTCACATTATCATCCCACTCCTTTCCCCTCTCCGGGGCCGTGTCTGTCCCTCAGTGAATGGGTTTAATGTATGTTCAAGGTCAAAGACCCTTGACTTGGGCATGTCCCTGGTCATTGCCACCAGTCCCTAAGATACTGAGGTGGGTGACCTCAAAGATAGAGGGACAGGCTCCCCCAGGGCACCTGTCACCCTCAGCACGAGGTAAACAAGAGGTGCTGGAGGAGCAGAGCTAATGAGGTCTCCTATAGATCTGCAGGATCTACAGTAACCCTTGAGGCACCCTCTGCTCCCCCAATGCCCCACACATGCACAACACCCCTTTCCTAATTTCCCTCCTCCAGTCACTCTCCTACCCCCTCTAGTGTGTCCACAAGAAAGTCCAGGGGCAGCACAGCCAGGGAATGCTTCGGGGATAATCAGCTCCGAGGAGATGCTGAGCTCACACAGGGGCTTCTCCCTCCCCTGTGCACAGATTGGGGCCTCTCTCTGCCATCTGATTGTCATAAGAAACCCAATTGGCATCAAAATCTCTCAAGGAAGCTGGTTAATCAATATGTTTAACAGCATGAACTCAGGCAGAAGGTGAAATGAGTCCTTCAGACCTAAAAAATACCTCCTGCAGCTCTTCCTGACAAAAACATTTCCACTCCTAATGTGCCTGATTGTCATAAAGACGCTGAGGACGTGTTTTTGCACTGAGATTGAATTGGATTAAAAGTCTTTCTAGTCCACATCATGAAGCTCCAGATTCATCATGAAATTATCAAGACAAATGTGGTTTCCATGTGAAGAATTTGCCTTGATTTATTCAGAAGGGGTATTTTGTGCATTGGAGAAAAACCTTTGCAGGAGCAGAGCACAGCTCAGGAAAGGTGTGCAAGAAAGCAGGAGGAAAAAATTCCATTTTTGGGTACTTTAAAAAAAATTTGCCAGCTCTTGGAAACAGTGAAAAAAAATGTCCTTTTTTTTTTTTTTTTTTTGCTAGAGAGAAATGATTGGACCTTAAGAGAAGCAAGAGGACCATGGAGGTGCTGCAGGGCTGGAGCCCCTCTGCTCTGGAGCCGGGCTGGGACAGCTGGGGGGGGTCACCTGCAGGAGAGAAGGCTCCAGGGACACCTGAGAGCCCCTTGCAGAGCCTAAAGGGGCTCCAGGAGAGCTGGAGAGGGACTGGGGACAAGGGTATGGAACAAAAGGACAAGGAGGAATGGCTTCCCAGTGCCAGAGGGTAGGGCTGGATGGGATATTGGGAGGGAATTCTTGGCTGTCAGGTGAGGCCTTGGCACAGATTTCTCAGAGAAGCTCTGACTGCCCCATCCCTGGAAGTGTCCAAGGCCAGGTTGGACGGGGCTTGAAGCAACCTGGGCTGGTGGAAGGTGTCCCTGGCCATGGCAGGGAGTTGGAACTGGCTGATGTTTAAGATCCCTTGCAACCCAAAGCTTTCCATGATTCCATGATCCTAAGAAGGTCTGTGCAGCCACCTCGAGCTCACTCCTTACAAAGAGGTGATGAATTGCTCCTTTCTTCAGCTTGCAAAATATTAGCCACTTAAATTAGGGGAAAAGAGCTGAGTGCTCCTAAAGATCTCCCCTTCCCCTTCTTGCAGGAGATACTTCTGAAGTATTTTATTATGTGCCCTACAATGAGTTAAGAGAGGGCATCTCTGAAGGGAGTGAGGTTTAGATCTACTGCTTATTGAAATTTGGTGTGAGAGGCCCTGCTTGGTGTCACTTTGATGAGCTTCATGCCCTGGATGATTCTGTTTCCATTTGCCCCAGAGAGGAACAAGCTAAAATTGAACATGTGCCCATGGAGCCACAGCTTTGAGTCCAGGATGGTCTCCACATGGATCCTGAATGGATTTCAGAGGGCAAAGCTGGTGGCCCCACACCTTCTGCAACTGGGGACACACACAGCCTTCCATCACCTCCATATCCCTGCATCCAGCCCTGCCCTGGATGGAAAGAGGGTGATTCCATGATGGAAAACTGCTCTCATTTGCTTTTTGCTCTCCGTAACCCTCCCTGGCCTCTGCGTGACTGAGATGCCTCTGGCAGTAACACACTGCAACTGGCTCCAGTGCCTCTTCTTCACCTGGAAAAGTGGGAAGGGGCAGGAGTGGGGATCAGGGCCACGTTGTTCCAGTGCTTTCCACGACCCAGAGCCCTGGGGAAGCAGGGATGCTCTCAGCCTGGCTCTCAGCAGCTCAGCTGAAAGTAGCAGGCATGTTTTGACCACATCTCTACCCCTCGGAATCATTGGCAGAGGCCAGAGGATGGAGTGAAGCGATGGAAGTACAACACTCCACATCCCCAGGCTGATTTTGTCTGTGTCCAAGGCTGATGGAAGAGAAGCAGGGATATTCTGGCCTCCAGCCGCTGTGTGGTCACTCACAGGGAACAGGAAACACCCTGGAATTCCACGTGATGGTGAAAAAGGAGCAGCTGGAAATAAAGAGGTGGTGGCAGGGAGGACTGGCACGGTGTGAGCCCTGGACTGGGGAATAACCCCTGTCCCATGGGCAGGTGGCATTCCCAGGCCCTGCCTGTTATTTCAAGTTGTATCTGGAGGGCAGAGGAATGCCAGCCCCACTTCTAATTCAGGGGAGTGAGGAAGGGAAACGTGAGTGGCTCATCTCGGAGGTGATGTCCTGGGAGGAAGAGCTGCTGAAGGATTCCCAGCTATCCCCGGCACAGCCTCGGATACCCAACCTGGTGAAGTCCCCACCTCTTGCTGCCCTGCTTGAGTTACTCCAATCTGGGAGTCAGTGCCAAGTATCTGGTGGGGAACCCATGCAGGACTGGCCAGGAGGGATGAAGGAGATGAGCTCATGGGTATTTTCCTTCCCTTTCCAGTGAGTCAATCACCCCACTGAGCTGGAGCTGCTGCCCTGGAGAGGTTTGGTTCATGCAGGGAGACCTCGGTGAGCTGGTCAGAATCCTCCTCTCTCTACTGGGAGCTGCTTGGAAGGAGAGAAGCACCCTCAGAAGAGGGAAGGAAGGGGAACCCCAGGCAAAAGGGGTGCTGGGTTTCCTGCAGAAACCCCACATGGGAGGCAGTGAGGGCTCCTCGGGGTGGGGAAGCCTTTGGAATGATACAGGCAGGCTGAGCCCCACTCCAGAGCTGAGTCATGGGGAAGGAAAACTTGAAGTCACCCTCCAGATTTCCCTGTGGTCCAGCGTGCCCGGGAAGAACCTGGTGGGGCAGCCAGGGCAGCCTCTGCTGGGGTCCTCACAGGTCACTCCCACAACTGGTTTGGTGCAGAGCATGTCACATATTACGTGTCACATATTACATGTCACACACATGACATGTCACACGCATGACATGTCACACACATGACATGTCACACACATGACATGTCACACATTACACGTCACACACATGACATGTCACACATTACAGGAGCACAGCGGTGGGGTTGGGATTAGGAGGAGGACACAAGGTTCCTGCTGATGCCACACCAGAGGTGACAACCACTCTGGGGCTCTGTCCCCAGCATTATCCTTGTATCCTGGTGTCTTCTTTTGGTCCTAAAGATGATAAAGAAGACAAGATGTTGCTGGCAGTGGCACTGCTCCCTGGTGTGGTTATGACCCTTTGAAACTGCCACTTAGACCACGAAACTCCTTGAGTGCTTGACTGCTTCCCTCTGGCTCTGGTGTGTCCCCTCCATCCCGGGCAGAAAACACCCTGCTGAAAAATTCCCCCTTAAAGAGCCCGGACATTCCAAAGCGTCCCCGCTGCCGTGGACGAGGCCCTGTGCCTATGTGGCACTGCCCTCTGCTGTCGGTGGCTGTGGGGACACCGGACTGAGCAGAAACACCGAGACCGATGTCACCCCGCGGCACTGGGGAAGAAGCCGGGAAGCCACAGAGCCGTCCCAGGAGGATGCTGTGCCCAGGACGGGTGGATGGTCCCCAGGCGTGACAGGCAGCAAAGCCCTGGAGGGGTCAGTGCCCGCTCAGGCTTCCCTTTTCCCCGGGCTGAAAGCAGAAGTGGTGCCTATTTTTGGTGCTGCCTCACCTCGGAAAAGAGTCACACACGCCCCAGAGCATCACCCCAGCCAGGGCACCTTCTGTGGGCAGAGGAAATGAGTAACAGCCGGGGTCGCTGCCTTTCCGTGACCCTCTGCCTTGGGGCTGCCTGCAGGAACTGGAGTTTCCTTCCACGTGCTGGGATCACCAGCTTCTTGGGGAATGAAAAATGACTCTTAAACTGTCTTTTCCAGCAGAGGAACGCTCAGGCAAAGCCTCCCAATGAAAATATATAACATTTTTTTGTCTTCCCCTCCATCAACAGCCCTTTGTTGCCTTTTCCGAAGCTGGAAGAACTCGAGTGGGAGGATAAGGACACCCAACGTGACCCTGGAGCTGCTCCTGTCTCCCAAGTTCTCCTCGATGAAAGGCCTCTAGATGGGGCTTTAATGCCACATTGCTGCTGGTCTTTGCCAGGCTGTGATGGCCCTCGGAGCCACTCACCACCCAGCACCCCTGGGGGCACACGGGGTGGTGGCACAGTGCCACCCCACCCCCTGGCATAAGGAAACGGAGATATCCCCAGATCCTGGTGAATCACATGGATTTGAGGAAGTTGCCTTGGATTTGACATCCCTGCCAGCCTATTTCAGCCCCCACTCCAAAGAGTGCTGATGCAGATACAGAGAGAACCCCAAATCCCACACATGGGTGGATGGGTGAAGTCTGAACTGTGTTTTCCCACAGGTTTGCTTGTTTTGGGGTTTTTGTTTGTTTGGGGGGTTTTGTTTGTTTTGGGGGTTTTTGTTTGTTTTGGGGGTTTTGTTTGGGTTTTGTTGTTTGTTTTGTTTGTTTGCAAAGGTTTGGTCAGGAACTGCACTTGAGATGCTTTATACATTAAAAATTAAAACATCTTTCCCCTCACCCAAAAAACAAGCAGAATCCATGAAGTTTGCACAGTGCTGGGAAGGCTGGAAATGTCTGAGTGCACGGCCAGTGGTGTGAATAAATTCACCAAGTGCCCAGTGTCACTCCAGGAGCTATTCCAGGACAAAAGGTTCATTCCCATTATCCCACCCCCTGCGTGGCTCCTGAATTGGTTTGTGTGCCCACAGTCTCTGGGGGTCAGAAAGGCAGTCAGCCCCACCACGGTCACCCAAGTCTTGCTGTCCTCTCATGCACCCTGTTGTCACCTGCTGGGCACAGCTTTGCAGAGCTGAGCTTAAACCCCTGGGGACAGTGGCTTTTGAGATGAGACTCCAGTGCCAAATTCCTGTGTGTCCTCCTGTCCCTGTCCCCGTGGAAACACGGGGTGGCTCAGCCCTGTGACACACACACACGCACTCAGAAGGGAACCCTTTCTGTTCTTGGGTGGCAGCAGCACCGAAATTACTTCCAGGATGACGGTGCCAGTGACATCCCAGACCTGGAAAAATGCTGCCATAAAAGGGTGACATTCAGGGCATTAACCACTTGCCAGCCTTTGCACCACTGCTCAGCCCTTGCCTGCCTTGTCTTTCCGTGGGTGTGAGTCCCTGAAATATTGAGTGGCACGTTTAACCCTTGCACATCTGCCCAGCCCTGGCACAACTGCCCAGTTGTAGCCTGATGGATCAGCACTGGCAGCTGCAGACACAGAGACATCGAACACTTGGTGTTCCCGTGACCGACTGGCCCTTGCATGCCCAGCCCTTGCACAGTTGCCCATTCCTGGCACATCCAGTCCTTGTATGACTGCTCTGCCCTGGCATATCAAGCCCTTGCACACCAAACCCTTAGTTGCCCGACCCTGGCACATCCAGTCCTTGTACACGGAACCCTTGCACACCTGACCTTTGCACAACTCCCTTGCCCTGGCACATCCACCTCCTGCACACCTGGCCCTTGCCCTGCTGCCCATCCCTTCCCTAGCTGCCAATCCCTGGCACATCCACCCCTTGCCCTGATCCCCTTGCACAACTGCCCATCCCTGGCACCCATCCTTGGCACACCCAACCCTTGCACAGCCACCAGACCCCTGCCCAGCTGCCAACCCCTGGCACACCCACCCCTTGCACACCTGGCCCTTGCACACCCAACCCTCACATAACTGCCTGATCCTTGCAGAGCTGCCCACCCTTGGCATGTCCAGCCCTTGCACACACAGCCCTTTCCTGACTGCCCAGCCCTTGCTCAGCTGCCCAGGTGTGGCACATCCATCTCCTTCATATCTGGCCCTCACACAATACCCACCCCTTGCACAACTGCCCCGATCCTTGCACGACTGCCCATCCCTGGCACCCATCCTTGGCACACTCAAGCCTTGCACAGCCACCTGAACTTTGCCCAGCTGCCCACCCCTGGCACATCCACCCTTTCCGTGAATACCCTGATCCTTGCACGGCTGCCCACCCCTGGCACATCCACCCCTTGCATGAAAGCCCTGATCCTTGGACAACTACCCATCCCCGGCACACCCACTCTTTGCATGAATATCCTGATCCTTGCCCAGCTGTTCACCCCTGGCACATCCACCCCTCGCATGAATACCCTCATCCTTGCNTTGCAGACCTACCCATCCCTTGCCCAGCTGCCAATCCCTGGCATGCCCATCCCCGGCCCACCCATCCCTGGCACACTCACCCCTCGCCCAACTCTCCTGCTCCTTGCACGACTGCCCACCCTTGGCACACCTACCCCTTGCACGCCCACCCCTCGCCCCGCGGCACACCCACCCCTCGCACACGCACCCTCTCCCCACCACCCATCCCCATCCCGTCCATCCCTTCCACCCCGCACCCTTTCCCTCGCAGCCGCCTCCCACCCACCGCGGGGTGCCCCCTTTTTGCGCGGCTCCCCCTCCGCTCTCGGAGCGCTCTCCCCGCCCCGCCGCCCTCTCCGTCCCTCCCCCGGGGGGGTGTCCCCGCACCCCGGCCCTCCCCTCGCCGTGTCCCG
>VXAU01000547.1:194268-221659 GCA_013399695.1 Formicarius rufipectus | reverse complement strand
GGCCACCCGAATCCCTTTGGAGCTGCGTGTCCGGACTGTGCCCCGGGACGCCGGGGCAGGAACGCAGAGGGATCGGGAGAACTCCCCGCTCGCCCCTTCCCCGACGGAGCGACCCTCGTGGAGGGGCACCTGCGGCGCGCCAGGTGCGCGCTGTGCCCCCCGCCCGCACGGCACAGCCCCGAAAAAACCACTTTTCCCCCCACCCCTCCCCGCGATTTAAAACTCCTGCCTCAACCTCAGGTGCCGGCATCGCCCCGGCGGTGATGTCGTGGGTTTTTTTTGGAGGGGTGCGTGGCGCTGCCGCGGTCCCGGCGCGGCTCCCTGGGGTCGGGGGGTCCCCCCGGGGCGGAGGAGCCACATCCCGGCGCTCACCTGTGCGCGGGGCGGGGGCGCGGCCGGCAGGGGGCGCTCCCGGCCCGGCAGGTGGATCCCCATCCCGACCCCGGATCCCACTGATCCCGGTGATCCCATTTATCCCGCTTTTCCCCCGCTCCCGGAGCGCGGGGCTGAGCTGGAGGACTCAAATGCCGCCCGCTCCCCGTCACTCCGCGCCTTCAAACCCTCCCGCGGCCGCATCGCGGGGCTTCGGATCGCGGCGTCTTTCCTGCTATGCAGCCCTCTCTCCTTTTTGGGGTGCTACTGCCTCTTACCCTTTATTTTAAAGTTATTTGCCCCCAAATGTTGTCGGTTTGTGAGGAAAGTGGGACGCGAGCGGCTGGATAAGAGGTTTTGGTGTGAGTTTACTCAAGAATGGTGATTCTTGTCTTTATTTGTTGTTTTTTTTTTGTTTGGGGATGCTGTGTTGTGACCGCTGGTAGGAGCCACCGGACCAGCCCTGGAGAATATTTTAGCAGAGTTGAGGTTTTCCCCCTTCTTTCCAGTAAAGCAAATCCTGGTGTTGAGGCTTGTCCATTGCTTGTGGTCTGGCAAAGTTTTCCAAACAGTGCTACTTACATCTTGTGTTTCCAACTCCAGAACCGTTTAACTTCCTGCTGCTGGGGCTGGTTTTCTGAGGAAACAGCCTGCTCTGTGTGTGCAGATTTTTAGGAAAAGCCCTCTTCTCCCTCAGCAGCACACAGAGGGCTGTACTGAGCCCCTTAACTCATGTGTCTGCTGAAGACCACCGGCACTGAGCGGTGGAATTGTGCCTTGGGGACTGACAAGGAGCTTGGCTGTAACTCTCCTATTAATCTGTGCAGTGCTGGTGTCTGCTCCAGTGCAGCAGGTAACTCCTTCCAGCTCCTTCTGGGGTTTCTCTCCTGCCTGGTAGAGATTTTAACTTAAGGGGGAAACATGTTGCGCCAGTGCTGAGTCTGTCCTGACCACTTTGGGTTGTTCTCTGTCTCGATACAGCTGCTGTTTCTGATTTGAGACTCTCTCTCTGGCAAATAAAGAGAGGATAGGAGGTTCCAGATGTGCACCCAGCCAGATGTGCACTCCAAGTGCTCCGGGGCTGCTGTGGCGTGCAGGGGAGTTTGCTTATGCAAAGCATCCTGAGCTCTGCTTAAAGCCACAGCGAGGGAGCAGCATCTGCTGCTAATCTGCTCTTTGTTCTTCCAAGAGGGCTCAACCAGAGGCTGCACTTGCTGAGCTGCTGGGGACACAGGGAGCACTCAGAGCCCAGAGCCCGGGTCCTGCTAATTCCTGGTGTCGCAGAACAAGTGTGTGTGAAGGAGCTGAGCCCTCCTGACCGTGGGGCTTCTGTGTGTTGATAAGGAAGGAGATCTTGCCTGGTGAAAAGGTGGATGTTCTGCGGACCTCAGTGGCTCTGCAAGTGCCCTGTGAAGGCTGATACTGATCCTTCCCCCTATGGAGGAGCTGCTCCAGGAGGGGAAGCACATCCCTTTTATTCTAGTCAATCTTTCCTAAACACCTGAATTTATAATCTGAGCTAAAATCCTGAACTGGGCTCAGTTTAGGCAACGGCCTCTCTAGGCAGGAGCAGGGATGCTCCTTCCCAGTCCGAGGCATCCCCAAAGTCTCCATAACACCTCTTGGTGGCCTGCAGGACCCTGTGCTGTGGGTGCTGACCCCCCCTCTCAGGGGAGGTGGTGGGGCACAGGCTGTGTTCCACAGATGTCGTGGTGTAGCTGCAGCTTGGCTGCTCCGTTCCACAGCCTGGAGGGGGACAGGGACAGCTGTGGATGATCCCTTAACCCCCCCCCCCACCCCCCCATTCCCAATGTCTTATTTCAAGGAAAGAATTCCGTGTCTCCAAATGGTGGGGAATTAGTGGGGACAGAAATGGGGCATGGTTACACGATAACAAGATTGTGTCAGCATGTAGTTATGTCTGTGACTGTCCCGAGGGGCAACCGGAGAGCAGGAGGGGATGCTGGGCTGGGAATACCACGGCTGGAGGCTGCTGCTTCCCTGGAAATCTGGCTGTGGTGTTCTTGGAGGGATGCACAAGCAGCCAAGAGGGATAAATGCCCTCTGGAAGCTCGGGGTGGGGAGGTTGTGCTGTGTGTGAGGTAATGTTGGTGCAGATGGGGCTCTGGCTGCTGCTTCGCGCTGTCCCCGAGCTGCCTGGGGAGGAAAAGTACTGAAGGAAGTGGTTCACTGGCCAGGGAGGGACAGTTTTGTTTTTTTCCCTTGCCTTGGGATGATCTGACAGCCTGAGTGTTGCTGATCTCCTCCTTGGAGCAGGATTGAAGCAGGTGCCACATTGATCTGGAGATGATAGGCAGCAAGGGCAGGACCCGAGGTGATGCTGGTGTGTAGCGTGAGCAGAGCCGAGAACCTGCAGGCATCTGCTCAGGAGGGGCTTTTAGGGATTATAGTCAGCCCTAACTACTGGAAAACAGCTGGGAGAGCAGGGATGTGGTGATGCTACAGCTCCCCGAGCCTTGTCTGATAAGAAACTTCTTGATGCTCAAGAGGAGAAACCGTGTCTGCAAAAACTGAGCGCAGCCCTTGATGGCTTGTTGTGTGTTTCGAGCTGCACCCCAGGATGCCTGATGGGTGCATTTTGGGGACGGAGAACATGCAGGAGACTGTTCCAGGCTGAGCCTGCACCAGAGGGGGAAGCATTGCCTTGAGAGAGGTGTCAGCTGAGAGCGGCGTGTCGAGATGCTGTTCCAAAAGTTCCCAGAGCTTTTCTGCTCAGCCATCGCCTCTGCAGCTGGGCTGTCTGAAAACTAATTTGCACCACATTACAACTGGCTGATGGGGGTAGTTTGGAGCAGCCCCAGCCTGACGGGATCCCTGAGAAAGCATTGCATTTCATTTTTCCTCCCCGCTCTGCTTTCCCCGTGCCTTACACGCTCCGGGTGTGGGTACCCCCCCTCCCGCCTTTCCTCCCTCGAATGTGGCTGGGGAGTGGTGGAAATGCCAGAGTGGCATCTGGGAATTGTGTTGGGGCTTGCTCTGCTGGGCTCTGGAAGTGGCAGATGACAAGATTAGCCGTGCTGGGGTGACAGGCAGGCTGAGGAACTTCAATCCCGCTGTGCCCTGGTGCTGGTGGGAAGGGAAACCAGCCTGTAGGAGCTGCTGCTTTCCTGAGCTGCCTGATCTGTGGATCTGTCCGGGCCATAAATCAACCAAACCCCCACTCTCTTTCTTTCTGGCTGTCCCGATTCAGAGTCTGCTTCAGTTTTGATGCACCCCATTCCCCGTTTCTCTTGCCTAGGGGAGTTTGTTTTTTTTTTTCAGCGTGCTGGGATTTGCTCTGCTCTCCCTGGGCAGCAGCAGGGGCCGAGCGGCTCTGCCCCCTCTGCACACAACGTGTCAGGACAGCAGGAACGCGCCGAGTGGCTCCTGCTTACCCAGTGTTTATATGGACAGGTTGCGATGTTCTTCATAAATGAAACTGATCTGTGCAGCGCACGCAGGCAACAGGAACCCTCCAGTGCTCCTTGGGGGGAGAGAGGGAGAGAGGGAGGGAGGGGAAGCATAGCTTGCCCTAATTTACCACCACACCCCTGAGGAGAGCAGGTCCTCGGCTGCGCGCTGGGGGTTTGCGGCGTGGGAAGTGCAGCGTGTTCTTATTCCCTTTTTGGCAGGTGCCTGCAGATAGAACTCGACGCTGGGGATGCTGTTTGGGTGGAAGCTATGCAGTTCAGGGTGCAAGTCCTTGGAAAAAAGCTGGATAATGGATTTGGAGGGGTATTCAGGAGCTGTGATTGCTCTGAGAGGGTGGGTGGTGGGCGCTGAACGGGCTCGCCAGGGCAGTGGGCACAGCCCCAGTGCTGCCAGAGCTCCGGGAGCGTTTGGATGATCCCCTTGGGCACAGGGTGTGACTCTTAGGAACAACTCTGCGGGGCCAGGAGTTGTATTCCGTGATCCTTGTGGGGCCTTTCCAGCTCAGCACATCCTGTGATTCTGGCCCCCAGATGAGGGTGAGCTTCCACCCTGTCCCCCCCAAGCGTGTGGTGCCAACTTGAGTGTCACCTGCAGCAGGAGGGATCCCCCAGGCTCTGCTGCCCGGCTGC
Organism: Formicarius rufipectus; assembly: GCA_013399695.1. Taxonomy (NCBI): domain Eukaryota; kingdom Metazoa; phylum Chordata; class Aves; order Passeriformes; family Formicariidae; genus Formicarius; species Formicarius rufipectus. The sequence continues at coordinate 217,226 of VXAU01000547.1, read as the reverse complement.
TGCTGCACATCCAGGGTTTGGGTGCCTGTCACTGGATGGTGGTGTGGGGCCACACGGAGGAGCCTTGGCTTTGCCAGGCGTGTGTGTGTGTGTGAGATGGAGCAGCTGGTTCTCGGAGCAACCCAAAAAAACAAAACCTGGGCTCGGCTGGCGAGGCAGGAATGCGGAGCGCGGGCAAACACAGCTGGAGGCAGCTCCTGGGGTTGGCAGGGCGGCTTTGCCAGCCTTCCCAGCCCACCCCCTGCCTCATCTCGGTGGGTTTGGAGGTGCTGGGTTTTCAGGGTTGCCTAGGAAGGGCGTGCCTGTCTTGGTTTGAGTGTTTTCTTTCTCCCCACCCCTGGTGTTTTTGCTTTTTGAGCTGGGTGAATTGTCACGTAGGGACCGCTCCGAGTCCTGCCTGGCGCCTCTCCCGAAGTTGGCCTCTCTGGGTCAATTCAAAGCAGTGTTTAACCTCCATTCCTTTGCCCCGTGGAAGCCTGTGCCCAGAAGGAGCATTTGCTTTCTGGATGCTCGGAAGTGGTGCTGGATTTGATGGAGTGCCATAAGGGGGGTGACAAACCTGGGAACGCTTGGGAAAAATAGCCGTGTGCAGGTAAGGTCTGCCAGACCTGCATCTCCATCCCTGGAGGGACCAGGATCTGTCCCAAACCAGTCTGGGAAGGACCTGAAAGCTCCTCTTGCCTGCTGTGTACTTAGAGGGTGGAACAACACTTAGTTCAGCTAGGGATTAGTAATTTTTTGGCTCGTATATACTGGATTTGACCATGTTGCTTGAGTCTTGGGAGCCACTGCCTTGTGCCTCAGTTTCCCTCCCCTGGAAAGACACTGGGGCAGTTTCCCTCTGAGCTCAGCTCAGTGGTGAGGATTGTCACAGCCTGTGTGTCCAAATACTGCCAAGTTTTATTTGCAGGGGTCACCAGTGCTGTAGGTGACACCCTGGGGGGGAGAAGATGGCTTGTTAGGGGCATGTTGAAGGTGTAACTGGGCAAAGCTGGAGCCCAGTCCTTCAGCCTGGTGATGCAGGAGCAGCAATCCACAGGACTCTGGTCTCCCAGTGAAAGGACTGGTCAATGATTAACTTGCTTTCTGGAAGCTGCTAACAACAATAAAAGGGAGTCCAGCCCCACAACCCCAGCACAAAAAGCCCGGGAGTGTTTAATAATTAAAGGCCTTGTGCTTCATCGTGGGGTGATGAGAATCACTGGGGGCTTATTTGGTGGCAGGTAATTGAATTAGGTTTAGGATTGGGAAGGGGGTGGAAGTTAAGTGGAAGGTCTGGAACTCTGCATGGAGAAGCCACTGTGATGCTGCTTAGTTTGAATCTTCCTGGCCAGGCTGAGTTTAGTCTGTTTTTGATGCTTCCTTGATTTTTTGTTTTATTTTCTATCTGCTTAACCCACTGTACTGGCAGACTGGGTGTAGCTGCCACTAGATAGGATCGTTTGGGTTGGAAAGGACCTTAAAGACCCTCTAGTTCCATCCCCCTGCCATGGGCAGGGACACCTTCCACCAGCCCAGGTTGCTCCAGCTTGGCCTTGGACACCTCCAGGGATGGAGCAGCCACAGCTTGTCTGGACAATCTTTGTCAGGGTCTGCCCACCCTCACAGGGAAGAATTTCTTCCTAATAACTCATCTAAACCTTCTGTCTTTCAGTTCAAAGCTCTTCCTCCTTGTCTATCACTGCCTGTGTAAAAAGTCCTCTCCAGCTCTCTTAGATGTTTCTGGCCCAGAGTTGCTCCCTTCCATTCCTTTCATTTAAGGATGTGCTGACAGTGTCTTTATTCTTAATAAATGTTGCTATTTAAACACTCCTCCAGGTTTTTTTTTTTGGTGGAAAATCCTCAGCAGAAGACACTGCTGAACTAAGATACCACCGAGGTGACTGAGCATCCCTGGTGTTCCCATTGCATGAGGAAATTCCTGGTGCTGAGCTCATCAGAGCTGCTCAGGGGTGGTTGGGACCTGCAGCTCTTGGCCCAGGAGAGCTGGTGACTGGACTTCACCTGCCCTGTCTCTTGTTGAATCCCTGGAGGAGGGACTTCAGTTGGAAAGAGGATGTTGGAGATGTCACACTGGGATGTCCCCCCTGTGGTCACAGTCTTGAACAGGGACTTGGGTCACCAGAGGTGCTGCGGTTACACAGAGTGTTGTGGCACCTTCAGGGCTTGGAATGGATCAACTCTCATCATCGTTTTTGCTGTCTGAGGTGCCTGAGGAGAGGACTCAATGCATCAGAACTGCCTTGGTCTGCTCTCTCCCAGTTTCTAACCATGTGGTTGCAGCTGCCCCCGGGGTGGCATGGCGCTTGTTTAGCTCACCCTGAAACCTTTTGTTAGACACAAACTTCCTTACCCCCAAGTCCTCAAAGTGTCCAGGTAGCAACCTGCCAGCTTCCCTGAGGGTGTGTTGAGGCAATCCAAGAAGCCTCACACACCTGGCTTTCCAGACTGCAAACACGCTGAGCCTCTGGCTTCCCTCCATGCTGAAGCAGCCCTTGCTCTCTGCAGCCAAAAAAGCTCTCTGGTGGCTTGTAGTGTGCTAATACAATTGGTTTCTCAATCTGAAGAGAAGCCCTCGAGCAGAGGGCCTGTTGTTTGCACTCTGAAATGGTCCTCCTGCAGCTCCTGGGCCAAGACATGATCCAGCTGCAGGCTGGACTGGTGGGATGTGTTTTCCTGACTTCCTGGCCCCAGAGCTCAGGAAGGCAGCTCAGGTGAAGTTGAGTAGGAGCAGGACATCACTGTGGTGCTGGGGGGGAAAGGGTTAACCCTTTAGAAGCTGCATTTTGGACATCTAATTACAGATTTTCTCCTCTTCTCCTGAACTTTTTAAGGCTCTCTGGGATTGTGGCCCTAAGTGCTAATGAGCCTTATCTCTCGAGATACTGTCATAAAATACACTTATGCAGTTTATCAGCTCAGTAAGCTTTACATTTGATTGTAATGCATGTTTGCCCTGCTCTGAGTGGAACAGGGAGTATTTTGACTGCATGGATAAACACAGCAGTTACAGGATTTGCTGTAGCTGATAGAAAAAAAAAAATCTCTCCTGACTTTCTTCCCTCTCAGCTGTTGCAGGGAACTCTCCTTTCAAAGGGATCCAGCAGTTCCTGCATGTGCTCTGTACTTCTTCCAGTCTCTGCTTGTGATCTTAAATCATTCTTCTCTGACGTGTGGGGAGTGTTTTGTTAATTCAGTTGCTGAGGGGTTTCTTTTGGGGGAAGGGGAAATGACAGGTTAAAAAAACTTGAACTCTTTCTTTGGAAAGAGCACAGAGGAAAAACAGCTCCTCTCCACATCCACTGCAGAACATGCAAACTCAACAGTATGTGACATTAATGCTGAGTCTGTGCTGGCTTGGGGGGTGCAGTTCCTCCTGGTGGGACACTGGGCTCCGTGGGAGCTGACATGGATTTCATGAGCAGATCTGGCATAGTTCATTACAAGAGCATTAATTGGACTGCCAGATGCTCGTGGAGTTTGGGGCAGAGCTTGCTCTGACTTCTGCATTTGCTGTGCACTGGAGGGATGAGTTTCATAACTGGAGCAAAAGTTTCCTTTCTTGGAAAAACTCCTCTGAGCCTTCCAGAGGCTCGAGTAGCAGAACTGGCCATTGACTGTGTGTGGCAGGAGGTGGCTTCTTGTGCTCCTGTGGAGCAGCATGTGATCTCCCCTAGATGTGACTGGAGCACTGAGAGGCCCATATGGTATCTGAGCTTGGCTTAAAATCCTGTCTGATGGTGCTCTCTGGCTGAGGCAGTCCTGGGAGGAACAGGCAGAGGTTTAGCCAGAACTTTGATCTGCTGTTAGACTTCTCTAAAACCACATCTTAGCAGCCTCTCAGCAAAAATAGGGTCAAGCAGCTGATGTTTTCAAGGCCAAGTGCTGTTGGAAGAGCTCAGCTGATGAACAAAAGAACTAGAAGCCCATCTACTCTTAGTTTACTTATTTTTTTTTCCTTCTGTTGTAATTGGAAGATGAGCAGTTTTTGTTGGGTCTTGAGTCCAGCCTGGGTCAGATGGGTCAGACATCACCCAGGGGTCAGACTGCAGACCCACCTTCATGTGTGGATTGCAGGTGGGTGAGACAAGAGGCAGAGCAATTGCTTTGGTGCACAAAGCCCACAGCTTGACACTGGGCTTACTGCTGCTGGATCTTGAGTGTCTCTTACCTCTGGCCCTGGAGAGACCTTGGAGCTCCTTCCTGTGCCTAAAGGGGTTCCAAGAGAGCTGGAAATGGAATTTGGGCAAGGGCATGGAGTGATGGGATGAAAGGGAATGGCTTCAAACTAACAGAGTGGGTTTAGATGGGATGCTGGGAGGAAATTCCTGGCTGGGAGGGTGGGCAGGCCCTGGCACAGGGTGCCCAGAGAAGCTGTGGCTGCCCCTGGATCCCTGGGAGTGTCCAAGGCCAGGTTGGAGCACCCTGGGCTGGTGGAAGGTGTCCCTGCCCATGGCAGAGGGTGGAATGGGATGATCTTTATGGTCCCATCTGTCCCAAACTGTTCACTGATTCTTCTCAAAAGGAACTGCTCATTGTTTCAGAAGCACCAGCAGTGGCAGGTGATCATCTCCTGGAGGGACTCACCCATATATACATCTTCAAGAATACCTGTTCTAACCTCCTGTCAGAGCAAGTTGCTGCCCTTGACTTCCTCTTGCACTAAGTGCCCCCTGTTCCCTGCGCCATCCATCAGCTGCAGGTGACACTTCCCAGCTCTGTGTGAGTGTGGGAGTGCCCTGCTGCTCCCTGACCCCTCTGGGCTTGGCTGCAGGATCACCACGGGGCTGTCCCTCTGCTCAGCTCTGGCAGGTTCCTCCAAGACTCATTGAGATGTTTGTAGGCTTCTCCCGCCCTGCTCCTGGAGAGAAAGAGCACAGGGGGATTGCTGTGCCCTGCTCCCCGTGGTTTGCCTCCGGTGTGAACCTCACTGTGTCAGCCCCTGCTGAGTTGGGTGCATTGTTTTTGCGACTGTTACGCTGAGCTCAGACCTTTAAATGTCCTCATTTTCCTGTCATCTCTGAAGATTGATGGTGATTATTATTTATTTTTTTTTAAGGTTGGTGATCTGATGCCTGGCATTGCAACCAAACAAAGCCAGGCAGCCCTGGGGGTGTGACTGCACTTGTTAGAAGTTGCAGCTGAAGATTGTGGGAGAAGGTGCTTCTGGCCTGGTCCAGAGGACCTTGTGGGGCTTTCCAGCTCCGTTGTAGGATTGCTGTCAGAAAACACCTTGCTCTCTGAAGCTGCCACAGTGAAGGGTTCCATCTTCTGGGTGTTGAGATGGTTCTGAAGCTGAGCCTGCGGTGGCTTCGCTTTGCCCTGGTGGCCAATGCAGTGCCACACTTGTGATCACTGTGAATCTCCCTGGTGGGCTGTGTTTTTGGTGGGGATCTGCCCTGCTTTGGCACTGAAGCTCCTGGCTCTGCCTGCTTGGAAGGGTCTCTGTCTTGCTTGGAGGAGGTCTGCCAGATTGCTTCCCCCAAATCTTGCTTTGACTTCAGTGCCTCCTGATTCCCGTGGAAAACCAGTCAGCCCCGTCTCCTGTGGGTGCAGAGCCTCTTCTGAGGCACTGGGGAGTGTGGCTGGAGGCACATCAAAGTATTGCAAAATACTCAGGCAAGCAAAGAAAATGTGCCTGCACTTCAGTTGAACACAGAAAGGCCACTGTTCTGGTGTTTCTCAGCCTCAGGTATCCCAGCCCTCCTGAGTCTGAGCTCTGGATAACTCTTTCAGTGGTCTCAAAGAAGATCTCAGGTGTGGGAGCATCTTCCTCCTGCTCACCTGGGGCACAGCACAACACTCCTGCAGAGGTGCTGCCTGTAGAGCTGAGCTTCTCCCTTGTACAAACCCAGCTTGGGGTTGGGGGGAGAGGATGTGCCTCAGTGAGCTATGACATGTGCCGTGACATCAGAGTGTCTGGGAGCAGCCAGGTTCTGCTCAGGGTTGAGGTGTTCACCTGGGAGTCAGGGCAAGCTGGTGGGTTTGGGTACCTGGCAAACAGCTGAAGGGCTGCCCTTGGGATGAGGGTCCCCTTGGAGCTGGATCCACTGGTGCTGGGGACAGGGACCTCTCCCAGTGCAATCAGTGGCTTCACGGGACCTTTCCCAGCCCAGGGACACAGAGTTCAGCTTACAGCTCTCTGGTGCTGCCCCATCTCCTCTGACACGAAACCCAATCCTGGAGCCCAGACCCCTCTGGGGACAGTTCACCAGAACTGAGCCTTGATTTAAAAGACCTGACTTGTTCGCCTTAATCTTGACAAAATTCTTTTCTAGCCCTAATCCTCTTCCAGTGTAAGGTGAGATCTTGAAATACCTGGCAAACTCGGAGCACAACTCTTTCTGCATCTCTGGGCCTCCCTGTAATCAGAGGTGAGGGGGGGGGGGGTAGGGATGTTTTCAGCCCCTGCCAAAGAGAAATCTCCTGCTGGGAGCAAGCAGGGAGCTGTTTCCCAGTCTGTGGTTAACAAGTTGATCTGAGAGGCCAGAGGTGAAACAGCCACTTGAGCTGAATTACAGGGTCTGACCAAAGATCCAACACTTCCCTTGGCTCGTGAGCACAGCTGTGTTGCATCCCTGGTGACTGTTTCTATCTTCTGGCTTGTCCCATGTTGACTCTGGAAATCTGGAGGCTTAGCATGCGTTTTAGGAGAGGGCTGAAGCCGAAGAGCTGCTCTTGGGAGAACGTGAGCTGGGCTAAAGGAGGCTTTGAGCAGCCCCTGTGGTCAGCGTCACAGCCTGTCACGTCCACTTGGGTTTCTGTAGCTGATGAAAATGTGTCTACGAGCCAAATCCTGTGTCTCTGCAACAGGACAGATGGTGGGCCAAAGAGATGGTGTTTGGAGGGCAGTGGGACCAGGCATGATCCCGCATTTGCTTTCTGAGCTTGCAGAGGGATCAACAGCCACGCAGCACCACATCTCACTCGACGCGGTGGCGGTGCCTTACAAGTACCTGCGCTCTGTCTCTGGGGGTTTTGTTCACCGGGTTCACTGGGTTCACCGGGGCTGCCTCAGCCCTGTGGGAGGTGCCAGGGGGAGGGAAGGGCATCCTCCCTTCATCCCTGCATCCTTTGAAGCCCTGGTGCTGCTGCGGAGCTCATGGAAAATGTGAGCGCGGGCGCAGCGAGGGGGAGGCGAGCGCTCCAGCCCGGCCTCGGCTGACTCACTGGGACAAAAATCCCTCCGTGTGGGACTGCCCCAGCCCCCATCACCCTGCTGTGTGATGGCACTGGGTGCATTCTTCAGCTGCCTGGGCTTGGGTGCCCTCCCTGGCAGCAGCTCGAGGTGTGCAGGGGGGGGTGATGCCATCTGCTCCCGGGGTGATGGCTCTGGCACGGAGGGAGGGAGGGATGGGGCTGGTGAGCTGCTCCCAGGGATGCTCATGGGCACACCAGTGGCTCAGGGGCTGTTGGGTGGCCTTGTCCAAGCAGATGCTCCTGCCTGTGGGTGTTTACTCTGTTACCAGAGCTCTTGGAACAGTCCCTTTCCAGTGGTTTTTGTGGAAGTGGTTCCAAAGCTGGTGTCTGGTCTGTCTGGGTGTGCTCAGAGGTCTGGGGTAAGTTGTACCCGCTTCTCCCATGAGGGTGAAAGGAGTGGAGAGCTTGGATCTGGATGGCTTTGATGGCCCCCTGAGTCAGGGGCTTGATGCACATCCCTTGGTTCTCCTCAGGGCCCCCAAGGGCTGTTGGACTATGGAGCATATCTGAAAGTGCCTCTGGTATGTGACTGATGAAGCAGAGCCCTCTGTGTTAGTTACTGCCCCCCCTTGCAGCAATAAAAGGGCTTCAGGGACAGACACATGGGGGTCCTGCTGATGGCTCTGTGAGCTCTGAAGGGTTCATAAAGCAGGAGACATCAAGCTTCAGCCCAAAAGGCCTGACTGCAAAACAAGCTGAGTGGTGGAGGCTTCATTTTAGGGGTGCAGCGTTGCACCTGCTCTCCCTTTCCAGGGCTCTGCAGGGAGATGTGTGGCTGGATTTCCAGGGCAGCTGCTGCCCTTGCTTAAAGCACCAGCCACACATTTCTCCTGCTCCTGTCAGCTGCCCCAGAGCCTCTGTTTGTGTATCTCAAACCTGAGGGCTGGAGAAGGAAAGAAACTTGACCAGTGCAATGGAAACCTTCAATTCCCTGCGGTCCCAGGAGGAGAAGAGTAGCTTCAGGCTTGGAGCTAGGAATGAACTTCATTTGTACACTGCCTCGCCTCTCCAGCAGGAGCAGCCAGGAAAAATATCAACAGTTCCATTAAAAAGTCTGCTGCTTTGCTAAAGTAGTGGAATAAACATACCTGTAGGTAAAAGGGCCTGAACCACACAGGAAACATTAAGTGGAGCGAACACACGCAGCTCGCTGCCTGTGCCCTGTGTATCTCCCAGATTAAAAACACTGCATCCATGGCAATGTGGACATCAAACAGCAGCTGGGGGGATTATTCTTAGCTGGGGAAGAAGTGGCTTGGATGGAACAGGGGCTCAGTGCTTTCCTAGAAAGGCAAAACCTCTGCTCAGCCTGCTCGGTGCTGCTGCCTGGTGTGGGGGGTGGCCTGGAGTGAAAACCGGGGCAGGATGTGCTTTAGGGGGGGGGGTCGAGTTTTAGCCCCTCTCCTTGATTTCTGTTGCCCCTCTTTAGTTTCCCATTCCCTGCTTCTGTGGGAATTGTGAACTGCTTTTGCTCTTACCAGCTGAGTTCAGTTTGAAAAGCTGGGGTGGGTACCAGGGGGAAGTGGGCAATAGTTTGGGAGAGGGATGGCCCTGAATGGGGAAACCAGCCACCCCCAGGCATTAGTGGGTGGAGAGATGGTCCCTTCAGTCCTCCACCGAGCCCAAATGCATCCTCTGGCTTCTTCAGGACAGAGGGAAATGCAGGAAGACCTGCATTTCATATTTCAGTGAGGGATGTGAGCCCTCAAGCATGGCTTGGGTGAGAGATGCTGCCAGCACTTCTTGGACCAGCAACCTCTGGGCCCTGAGCTGCCCAGAAAAAGCAGCTTCCCCTTGGCCATGCCCAGGGAATATGGTATGTCCAGAAAATACATGTGGAAAATGCCTTTGGTTGTGACCAGATGGCACCTGTCAAGCACAAGTAGACATTTCTATTAGTGTTCTTCTTGGAGTGTTTTGGATCCCTCCCAGCCTCTCTCCCCGTCCTCCCAGAGCTGCCCCAGAGGCAGATTGATGTGATTATTGCAGCCTAGAGACAGTCCCTGTGCTCCCCGGCCTCATCTGCACAGCCACTTAGCACAACTAATCTGAACTGACTTTTAAAGTGGATTAGTTCAATTACTCTTAACTAGCCCTGGTGGAAACCCTCTCCTTGGGGATTAAAGGTCCTTAATTCACTTTAACGTACTTGATTTCAATGCAAATCGGGCTAAACTGAATTAAGGGCACTTTAGAGCCTTGTTTGGAGGAGGCACTCCAAAACTGATGTGGTTTAACCACCCCACTTTGCATTCCTGTGCTCGATTCATTCCACTTAGCATAGCTGGAGTGTCCCCTTACAGATGACTAATATAGGCAGCCTCTCACATAGAAAGCTGCAAACATTTTACCTCTGCTAATGTGTGAACCAGCTCCCCTGAAAAGCTTCTGCCTCTGCTGACCCAGTGCTTTAAATTGCCCAGCCAGCGGGTTTGAGAGGTGTTTGCTCTCCTTCCATTTTTTTGATTCTTCTTTTCTTTCCCTGCTCTTGCCTTCCCCACTTCCCCCCCCCACCCCCTCCGCCAACCCTGTAATTCTTCAAACCAAATTCTTTGCTTTTTCACTTAAAAAATGCAGGGCAGTGAGTCACACACCAGTTTTCCCCTGCTGTCCTGCAGGCACTGGGTGAACTGGGAATACTCGACCCACAGCACACTCATCCTCTCAGCTCAGTAGTTTAACTCTCCGGTGGAGGATGAGCTGTGGTCGTGAAAGGCTTTGGTCTCTATTTCCCTTGAAGCTCGAGTGAAAAATAAAACCCAGTCATTGCAAGTGGTGCCCTGGGCAAAGGGGCAGGATAATTCTTGCTTTGGAGGGGGTTCGCCGGGATGGGGGTTTCTGGGTTAAGAGTCAGGTGAGATGGGTGTGTTGGGGTGAAGGGAGGGAATCCTGCACATGGCAAGGAGAGATTCCTGAGCAGAGGGGAAAATTGATCACAGCATTTTTGCCCTTCATGCTGACCCTAAATATTAATTTTGCTTTCTGAAGGGGAGAGGGGGCAACACTGACCCTCTGCAGGTGGGGCTCAACACCCAGTGTATCCCTGCAGCCCGTGGTGTGATGTTTCACCATCCTGAGCGCCCTGTTTTGCTGCTCTGGGCCCGGATTTAATCCTTGCTGAGTGGTCACCAGTAGCTTGGGGTGTTTGGTCCAGCTTTGCCCCCTCTCCTGGGGATGGTGGCTGAGGACAGGAAGGGTTAAACCTGAGGACTGAAGCGAGTGCCAACGTTGCTCCTGGTGCTGCTTCTCCAGCCTGCCAGAGCAGAGGTTTATTTTACTAATGGCCCTGTGTAACTTCACCCTCCCCTCCTGCTTGGGATATTTCAGCTCCTCTACTCAGTTTAGCATCACTTGAGAAATGGGTGAGCAGTTTGGGTGGTCACAGCAGCAGCTGGCAGCTATATAAGGATTTTTTTTTTTTTTTTTTGGGGTGGGGAGGGACAGACCTTTAGTTTCTTTGGGTTGCATGAAAAGTCCCCCCAGGCTGTGGAGAGAGGGGAACAGACATTGGCAACAAGCAGGGCATGGATGCTGCTGCCCTGGGGTGTGGGGGCTGTGAGGACCCCTCTGCTGCAGCTCAGAAATTCCTCAAAGGACCTGCTGTGCAGAGTCTGCCCTTCACTTATGGCTCTGGCTGAACCATGACCTAATTTAATCTCATTTTCTTGCCACCAACACTCCTCTTTCCCTCTCTAGAGCAACTTGTGCGTGGCTGAGGGACATCACCATGCTGCTCTTCAGTCCCTGGTTGCTCTCAGGCTTGGCCACGAGGTGGGAACAAATAATGTCCCCGTGGATGTTTGCTGATGTGGCTGGACACTAAGTGTGGTTTCTCTGGTTGAGTTTCCTGTATCAGTGATGTCAATCAGTGGCCAGATTTGGGGAGGTTTTGTTCTTATCATAGAATCATAGGAAGGCTGGGGTTGGAAGGGACCTTAAAGCCCAACCAGTGCCACCCCCTGCCACGGGCAGGGACACCTTCCACCAGCCCAGGGTGCTCCAGTCTGGCCTTGGACACTTCCAAGGATGGAGCAGCCACAGCTGTGCCAGGACTTTGGCACCCTCTGAGTAAAGAATTTCTTCCTAATATCTAACCTGAATCCCTGGTCTTGCCCCAAGAATACCCTCAAGATGGGATATCCAGAGTATTCTCCACCACTGGTGGGGAAAGTCCTGTCACTTCATTGTTTCTTTAGGTTTTTACGTCCCTGCCCCAAACCCTCTGTGTCCCTAAGGTTTGGGAGCAGTGCCTGGTGAGTTTAACACAATGAGGTGCTGGTGTTTCCTTCTTGAGGACATGAGGCCATCAATCTTATCTCTGCTATTTCTTAAAGACCTGTTTGGGGCTATTGCTCTGGGAGGTACTGAAAATAATGACTGCTGAGGCCACATCACTTCTGTGTGAGCAACCACATTGAAACTTCACTCCTGAGATAAAACCAGGAGAAGTTTCACCCAGGGACACATTTTTACTTGGGGATGATGTCTTTCAACCTCAGGATCTATGAAAAGGAGCGTTAGTACATCCCACAAAATCTTCTTTCCTAGGGATGCCTGGACAAGCCTGGGGGCCCCCATGTCCTGGAAGTGTCCAAGGCCAGGTTGGATGGGGTTTGGAGCAACTTGGTCTCGTGGGAGGTGTCCCTGCCCATGGCAGGGGAGTGGAATGAGATGACCTTTAATGTCCCTTCCAGCCCAAACCATTCTGTGCTTCTATGACCATTCCAGGGTAGCTTTTTGAAGGCCTCTCTGGGGTCATGCAATGTATGAAGTTTGAGTTGGGATCCATCATCCCAGGTGGGACTCTAACAGGCTGCCTTCCAAGTGGGAATTGCTCACACCAAAGAGCAGCCCAGAGTGTGGCTTTCCATCCCTTGTGGCCTCCTGGAGTGGTGCCAGGGGCTCCAGGGCTGCTCTTTAAGCAGTCAAAAGTGCTGGAAACCCCAATGCAAGATCTTCAGAGTCCTGTGAGCTGCCTTTTTGACCCAAAGGAAGTTATTCCACTTGAGGTACAATTTCTCCCATTGTGCATTGCTATGACTTTTGGGCAGGAGGGTCAAGGCCCTGCTGGAGGGACCCTTGAAATGGAGTTTCAGGAGGTAGAAGATACCTGGCAACATCTAAATTGAATTCTCCCTCCTGTGAATCTTCATCGTGGGGGCTGTTGGCCTGAGGCATTGGTGAGGTCTGCAGCTTGTCCACAGGGTTGGCAACACCTGCTGTAAGACAACTTCCCATCTGCACAGATGAACAAATCAGTGTCAAAAACAGGAGTGAGTAAGGGATTTATGCCTTTTTGTGATTGCAGGTTGGTAAGAACAAACCTGATCAGGTGGTGACTGGGTGGAGGAGCTGACCAGAATTAAACCCAGAATAGTGTCAAGGTGCTGCCAAGTCCTGTCTCTGTGACTTTGGGGGCTGGTTTGTAAGATACCCAAGGGAGAAATTTCTTTCTTGTTCTGTTCCATAAAGCCAACACCTCCAGTAGTTGAAAATGTCCCTTTAACAGAAAGGTGGTGTTCTGGAACCCACTGCAAGCTCTTCAAACCAATCAAAACCCCTGTTGTGGGATTTGGATACATCCTGCTTAATGGGTTCAAACTGGAACACTCCTTGATCTCTTGCTGCCCTGTTTTCAGCAGCCTCTGGACAACCTGTGGGCCGCTGTGTTTTGGTGCCAATACAATTTGGTGAGGATTTGTCCTTTTTAATGGTTTCTTTCCCACCTCACTTTTTAAAGCTGCTCTAATTCCACATTGCCCTAATTGTGATATGCAAACTTTAAAAGGGGACTCGCAGCCAATGTGTTTTAAGATCCTTATGGGCAAGCAGCCCCCTGCTTAACGTGATAAATTTGGACAGCTTTTCTCACTAAGGCAAATAAAAAGCCTTCCAAATCAAGAAAATTATGTAAGCAAATCCTCTGAGTGTGCTCTAAAATTAAACCTGCCCTGCAGGCTCTGGGGCCTTCAGTGTGGAAGCAACAGGGGTTTTTTGGGAAGGCTTTCAAACCTTGCCTGGGTTGGGGGACGGATGGCCAGTGGGATCCTGACATTCTCTCCCTCAATTGTTATGGCCAAATGTGTAGGAACATAAAATTATCAATGAGCCACGCCAGGTGTTGGCACAGACCGTGGCAGCACTGGATAACTTGTCCCCTGGTCTCGTGCAGCTCCTGCCATGCAGCATCCAACTCAGAGGCAGGGCTGGAGGATGATGGAAATGGTTTGGGTTGGAAGGGACCTTAAAGATCATCTCCTTCCACCCCCTGCCATGGACAAGGGCACCTTTCACCAGCCCAGGTGGCTCAAAGCCCTGTCCAACCTGGCCTTGGTCACTTCCAGGGTGGGTGAGTCCACAGCCTCTCTGGGCAACTGCAGTGCAGTAGCTCAGTGTGGGTTTGCTGTGCTGGAACAAAGTTGTGGTGTCTCATCATCTGTGACCAGAGATGTCTGGAGTGAGTGTCCCAGCCCTGAAATCTGCAGGCTGTGCTTGGTGAACTCTGCAAATCCTAGTTATTGGAGGGTGTAGATGAGTTGGACTTTGACTGGTCCAACTTTGAGTTGGTCACCCTGCCATAAACGCCCTGCCTCCTCTGTTCATGTTCATCAAGGATTGCTCCTGCTGCTGTGTCTCCATCCTCCCTCCTGTTGTCTGAACTGAATTCTTCTGTGCTTTGTGTAATGTGGAGAAGGAGCACACTTTGTGTGTTTTTCTGTGGCCAAAGTTGCCTTGGAGACCTTCATTCCCTTGCTGCAAACTGTGCTGAGAGGAGCTCAGCATTATCCCTCTGGGATGTAGAGCCACCAGCTTCCTCCTGAGGGACAGTGGAGGGGCAGGGGCTGATCCCTCCTCCCTGGTGACCAGTGACAGGGCCCAAGAGAACAGCATGAAGCTGTTGGGGGGGCTTCAGGTTGGATCTCAGGACAAGGTCCTTCCCCAGAGGGTGGTGGGCACTGACCAGGCTCCCCAGGGCAGTGGGCACAGCCCCGAGGCTGCCAGAGCTCCAGGAGGGTTGGGATGATCCTCTCACGGACAGGGTGGGATTGTTGGGGTGTCCTTGGCAGGGCCAGGAGTTGGACTCGTGATCCTTGTGGGTCCCTTCCAACTGAGAATAATTCATGGTTTGAGTGTCGCCATGAGGTTTCCCCATGGGGACTCTGGTGCCAAACACCCCTCCAGGTTGAAATGGGAGAAGGGAAGACCCTCATCTCTGCATGAGGTTGCTGGAACAGTTTCTCCAGTCAGAGCAGGAGTTAATTGACCTCCTTCTTAGCATTTGTGCTGAGCCAGCTTTGTGCTGTTGATGTGCTGGGGTGACCTCAAGGGGTTCACGGCACTTCTGGCTGGAGCCAGATAAAAACACCTGGAAAGTCTTAACGCTTCGCTCTCCGCAGTCTCACATTTTGCTCCGAGTTCTTGCTGCTCCCAGCAGGTCTGTCAGCTCAGCCACACGAGGTGTTTCCAGCTGGGAGAAAGTCTCCCTGGGCTTTGTTTCCCTTTGATCTGCAGGTTGGTGACAGGTTTCCAGGGAACACACGGCCCGTTCGTGAGCGTTGCTGTCCTGTCCCTCTGCCCGCCTCGCTCTCCTCCGCTCTTGGCCCTTGGTCCAGCCGAGCTCTCGCAGCCAGGAGACACTGAAATCACAACTGTGCAGAGCACGGGAGGGATAAACATCTTAATCTCAAGGATACTTCAATCTAAACGTTTTTGGAGGCCCTCCTTCAGCGAGGATTAGGTGGTCACGGCGCCCGAAAGGTCATGGCCTTGCTTTGCCTCGCCCGAGATGCTGAACGCGTGTGAAAGCTTCAGCAAAAGGCCTGAGATGCCATCTCCGTTCTCTTCAGGCTCCGGGGAGCATCTGTGTGTCCTCCTGGGCTCTGGACATGGGTCTTGGAGCCCTGCCTGCCTGTATGAGCCATTGTGATAGCGTTGCCTGCAGCGCCCAAATGTGACATGTATCGACTGGCATTTTGGCTGCACTAAGTGTAAGATTTTTCCAGTGTAGGTTTATATCTCTTGTGGGTTTTTTTTTTCTTCCCTCAAGTGTGTGCATATTACTGTTATGATTTATTTTCAGGCTGTAACTTTGGTTTTATCACTTGAAATACTTTGGAAACTTGGAGGGCTTTTTTTTTTTTTTTAATTAGTTGCAAGCCCTTTTTACCTCTGAGGAAAATTCCAGCATGAAGAATGTGTTTGATTCACAAAGAAATGGTTGCAGAGCTCCAGTAGAAAGGTTTCCTTTTATCTTTGTGTTATTTGGGTCTTTCCTCCTTGAAGCTGCCATTTGCTTTGCTAAAGTTCACTTTGCTTCGTGACAGCTCTAGAATAGATCAGAGTTTGTCACTGAAATGCCAAAACTCTCAACATGGACATCCCTCAGCGAGAAGTTGAGTGGGAAGTCATCAGTTTAGGGGACTGGTCTTGACTACTTGAACTCTTTGACACAGGATGGAAGAAGTGAATACAAAGAGTGTTTTTGATGATAAATGGCAATAATTGTCTGCTAGTATGGGTTTTTCTTCCTCGCTTCATCCTGAGACCTGCTAGTCAGGCTGTAACAACAAAGTGAATGTCTCCCAGTTGTTCCCTTGGTATAAAATGCCTTCCCCTGATTTTTAGTTTCAGTGTTTTTTTTCTTTTATTGCTCCAGCTGCATGTCAGAGTTATATACATCGTTGGGGCACTCTCAACCACTGCTATTTTGGGGCTGGAAAGGGGTAAACTGGAGGGATTCCTTTCCCCACCACGGAGCAAACAAATGTCCCTGGGGGGACTGTGGTGGAGCGAGCGCTGGCAAAGCGAGGGAGCTGCTGCTGCCGCTCTTGTGCCTGTGGTTGAGCCTTCTGAGCTGCAGCCCACGCTCCTGGAGTTCCAGGGAGGTGAGGTGTGACACTTGTGGGATGGTGTCCCGTGGGGATTGCAGGTCAGGGGATGCTGGATGCCTCCCTAACCTCAGTGAGGGCTTGGCAGAGGGGTGGGAGGGCTCTCTTGACACGAGGCCAACTGGGAAGTTTCAAGCTCGGACTTGGAGAAGGGGGATGGGGAAGGTGATCCTGTCAATGAGGGGAGGACATGGCTGAATCTCATCCCTGTGCTCTTGGGTTTCAGTGGCTGTGCTGGGGTTTCCTGGAGGTGCTGGGAATTCAGGTGCAGGAAACCAGGGAGAGAGCTCGTCCTGGGGTGTGCCTCTGGTGAAACTCAATCTTCCCTGAAGCTCCTCATTATCCCCCCTCAACTTGCATTCATACCTGTCCTTTCAAATAGGCTTTGCCCAAGGATTCAAGGGAAAACAAGGTGCAAGCAGGGTCCCCATGGTGGTTCAGCCACAGCTTTGCTTCTTTTGCCCTGAATTATCTTTGTGTTATCTTGTATTGAATGGGCAGCTCTGGTCCTGCTTATCCCCGTGGTGAGGAAACTGGATCCTCACCAGATTGGGCTGGAGAAATTTATGCACGGGCAAGTTATTTTTATTTTTCTTGGAATGTCAGTTAACTTTTGCTCCTGTGGCATTATACAGTTTTTTTTTGGAGATTGAGATGTCACCTTTGTGACACTTGGAAATGAAGTGAAATCCTCCTGATTTTATTTGTGAAGGTTTATTTTACCCTGTTGGTTCTTAGTCTGATGGGTTGCATGTGGTTGTGCCCTGTATCACCCCCGGAATGACACCTCTGTCTCCAGCCCCACTGACGTAGGTGGGATGTGGGAATTGTGCAGTGAGCCCACGTGCATTTTGGAGACAGATGGAAACTCCATTTGAGGCTGGAGCTGCTCTGGCTGTGATTAGCTCTAATGAACATCTGTTGATGGAGTAATTGGAGAGGGGTTCTGGGTGTTCTTTATTCCTGGTCGTGTCAGGATACGAAGGGCTGAGTTGGAAAGGGAGACTCAGGTTGGGTGGGAAGTTTTGCAGCAAAGTTCTTGCTTGTGGGGCACCTCCAGTGTGGGGCTTTTTATTTCTATTTCTATTTTTCATATTGTAGCGTTTCTGTGTCGGGCACATTTCACCTGCGTTGTCACAAATGCCACAGGGTTTCCCTGGTGTTCCAAGCACAGACTGGAGTCCCTGGAATTTGCTTGTTCCTTGTAAGGCTGAACGTTATTGATGACAAATGTACGTAGAAATTGCCCATAATTACTGGAGTGCATCAGCAAGTGCCCCCAGATGTGTTGGGGTCTGATGCCAGCACCTAAAGGATCTGGAGATACCTTTTAAAGCACAATTATTGCTGATATGAGAGCTCCCAGTTTAATCTGGGACACTTCAGAGGAGAACTGGAGGAGTGACCTCAATCATCTCCTCCGTGCCTGTGCCGCGGTGGAATTTGGTCTCGTGATTACATGCAAGGTTTGTTCTGTGAGTTCCTCACCTCGCAGTGAATGGGCAATTACTAAATATTTCTTGACTGTTCTCATTAAGTGCCTGGCCCTGAGGCTGATTTAGAACACATTATCCACCCTCAGTACTCAATGGAAAACACATTTGGTTCCTGGGGGGTGTTCTTGAGATGCTGTCTGAGGCACAGAGCTCGGAGGAAGCTGTCAAGAGTCCACTTATCCACAGCATCCCTTCTGATCCTGGAGCTTTCTTTTCATTCCTTTGGAGGACTTGGAATTGTTGTAGGTCCTCCCACGTGTGGTTGTCACACTAGGGAAGCCTAAAGACTGCAAAATGAGGTTTGCAAATGACCTGTGAACCACTGTAAAAGCTCTTTCACTCAATTTGCCTTCTGTTGTGGCCCTGTGAGAATGAGTTTTCATTCTCAACAGTGGGGCTCATAAGCTCAGTTTGCTCCTCACGTGCTCCACTGCCTCCTTTCCCTCTGGTTGTCCTGAGGGAGTGGAGACACGATGGGAATCTGGAAAAGAATATCTCATGCAGAACATGGTCACATAACTCTGTAAATAGAATTGATTTCCTACTGTACACACATGCTGATGTTTCCTGGCCCTTCAGAGACTGAAATGCAGGTCATTTGTATGTAACAATTTGCTGCTTCTTGCCTCTTCCAGTTCTCGAAGGAATTCACAAGGAATAATTTAGGCACCAAACTTTCAAATCCCTTCATCTGTTTCACAGATGGACTCCGTGGCATTCTGAATTCAGGAGGAGTTTGGGGATGTTGATAATTACTTCAAATGAGATGACAACCAAATGCCTTTAAATGTGGGAAAACCTGATCATCCAGCCCTGGGCTGGGAGGTGGATCCTGTATTTTCAGACCACACAAACAATTCAAGGCAGAATATCATCCTGGATCAACACTCTACAGCTGAGTGCAAAAGGGCACCAGTTGGCTTTGGTTCTTCCCAGTTGGATACTCCCAGATGTGTAGATTAATGGGATATCCCTTCAGTTGGAGCTTCTTGCCTTGCTGTATCTTCTCACAGTCAGCTGAAGCCCCGTGCCCACCATTCAGCTGTAATTTGGGAATCTCTCTGAAGGAAAAGATTCATATCCTGTACTGCAGGTTTGCTGAAGAGGGAACATCTAATGATGTTTCTGATGTTTAAGGAGTAAAACTATTGAGACAAAAGGAAACCACAGAATCCCAGAATGGTTTGGGTTGCAAGGGACCTTAAGAATCATCTTTCCACCCCCTGCCATGGGCAGAGACACCTTCCACCAGCACAGGTTGCTCTCAGCCCTGTCCTATTTATCCTTGGACACTTCCAGGGATGGGGCAACCACAGCTTCTCTGGGCAACCTGTGCCAGGGCCTCCCTACCCTCACAAGGAGCAATTTTGTCCTAAGATCTCATCTAAACCTTTCCTCTGTCAGTTTGAAACCATTCCCCCTTGTGCTGTCACTCCAAGCCCTTGTCCGAAGTCCCTCTCCAGCTCTTGTAGGGCTCCCAGGAGGTACTGGAAGTATTTTCCTTTGCCCTCAAGTTCTTTGGGACTGTTCACTGCACGTGGCCACCTCTTTCCCCATCAGTCCTTGGCAATGGCCATTACGTGGCATGTTGGAAGGACACACTCGGTGTCACCCGTGGCAGTTTATTGGTCTCTCAGGAGGTGAAGGTGGGGCATCATTTTTGGGGGGCCGAGCCCTGATTTAAGAACTGTCTTTCCTGCTCTGCTTGTTTTCTGAGCTGTCGGTGGATGGTTTAGAAAATGGGAACTTGCACAAGTTGCTGAAGATATCTTGGATGATCCTTGGACGCTGGGATAGCTCCAAGCCTGTGGATCCTCTTCCCAAGAGAGTTTTTCCCTTTCCAGCACTTTTTCTTGCACTTCTTTACTTATTTTCTTGCACTACTTGCTTAGAATTGAAAACGTTTCTCCCTTCATCTGTCTGCAGGCACTGGGGAAGAGTCTTGCAGGGCTTGGCACAGGAATAACAGTGCAGCTCTGCTTTTGTTGGGGCTTCCTCCTCAGACAGGGACAGCTTGCAAATCAAGTGGTTTCTTTGCCCGGTTTGCTGCTCCTGAGGCCACCCTTTTTAGGCAGCGGTTGTGACTCAAGGCTTGCTCTGAGCTGCTTCTTGGAACCGAGGTGAAACAGCCTCAGCTGGATGAAGGATGTGTCTCATGGAGCTGGGAAGCAGCTAAATGGGTCATCTCTGCTGAATGAATATGGATGCAGCTGTGGTATCCCACAGCGCTGCATCTTTGCCTCCAGCCTTAAAGCAGGGCTCTGTCCCTCCCTCCAAAAGCAACTGGGAGTCTCTCAGAAATGCTGAGGAACAGCTTTCACATTCAGTGAGGATTGGGCTGGCGAGGCACAGAGTGACATAATATGTCTTTGCCCTCTGTAATCTTCTACCCCTTCCAACATCCAGGCACACAAGAGCCGATTCAACTCCTTAATCTTGGTGTAACGAAACCACCTCGTGGTTTCTGTGTTTGAGTTGATCTAAATTGGGATGGCAGGAGCTCTCGAATCCAGCAGCTTTAGGCTATTTTAGGTGGTGAAAATCTGCCATTGGCACTATGGAAGGCATTTATAAGTAACAAGCTAATTATGTAAAATGCACACTGTCCACTTGTTAAGATCTTCTTAAAGTTTCATAATCTAATCAGAATTTGCTATGTATAACACTTGGCTTGTTGTCCTCCCCCTGCCTTTTTAATGCCACTGGGTTGGATGGATGGGTGATCAATACAGGAAGGAAATGCTTTTCCTAAGACTGGTTGGTGGAGTGTGGCCCACGTGCTGCTTTAATACAGCGCCTGAAGGATTTGCCTTTTCATTGCTGAGCACAAATGCATTGATTTGAAGGTGGATCACAGAATGGTTTGGGTTGCAAGGGACCTTAAAGACCATCGAGTTGCAACTCCCTGCCATGGGCAGGGACACCTTCCACCAGTCCAGGTGGCTCCAACCTGGCCTTAGACACACCCAGGGATGGGGCAGCCACGGCTTCTCTGGGCAACCTGTGCCCTCTCTCCCAGGGAAGGATTTCTTCCTGAAGCCTGACCAGAATCTCTCCTCTTTTAGTCTAAACCTGTTCCCCCTTGTCCTGTCACTACCTGCTGGTGTAAAAAATTGCTCTCCCTCATTTTTTTAATGGATGAGGTGCAATCCCATCTGCTCAGCAGCACCCACAGAATAAAACTGTGACTTTCCCTGGTCTATAATATTTTGGCTAATAAGACTTTGCTCATCTAGACCTTACCTCTTTTTTGATATGTGCTGAAGACAGCAAGCGTTCTGAGGGTGTTTATCTGAAATGTTAGCAAAGGCAGGTCTGGCTGAGGTCCTTGCCAATATTCTGTAGTCAAGTCACCTTCAAAAGGTAAGTGAGGGTCCTGCCAGCAGCACAGGTCTGTTAGGAACAGCTTGGCCCTGGGTTGGTTCATTCATTATCTGTGATTAACCACTGTGACAGCATCTGCGTCCCTTCCCCACAACTGGCCGTGGCTTTAGTCCTTTGGGGAGGGGTGACACCATTCCTGTCTGGGTGTGGCATCTGGGCCTGTCTTGGGGAAGGAACATCAGGAGACTGATGGCAGGTGTTCATGCTGTTTGTTTTTTTTCCTCTTGTCCTCTCTGTGGTGTGGATGGGGGAGTGTTTCGGAGTGCTGGGGGAGATCCAGGGATAGAGCAATGTTCAAAGGATGGCAGGGAAGGGAGGATCACAGTGCCCTTAACTCTGCAGCAGAAGGAACTAGTCTGTGATAGTGGCTGGGAACCTGTTCTAGGATACATCAGCAGGAACACAATCTCCTCCTGCACTGGTGGCTCTTCCTTATCTGAGGGGTTTGAAGCCTTGGCCGGAGCTGGTTTGTTTAGCTGAAGCTCTGACCATTGAAGTCTCACTTGAGGCTTGTAGAACCTCAGGGCTGCTTCAGAAAAGCATTCAAGAGACACCCTTAGTTGTGGGATAACCTCCCTGCAAGAGCCTTTGAGTGTCTCCCCATTGAGTTCTGTAAGGAATCCACCTCGGTGTTCCCAGTTGATTCCCCCAACCTCTGCTGGGGCTCAGAACGAGGAGAGCCTTCTCCCATCCCATCCCCACGGTGTCCCTCGTGCATCCTGCTCTCTTCCAGCCCCCTGAAAGGTTGTGTTTTCACCTGTTTAGTTTTTAAACCTGCCACGGGGGGGGATAATGTGACATGAGAGTGGAAAAGCTATCGCTGCTGCGCAGGGGAGGAATTGCAGCCCCGTAAACTGCTCCCAAAATAGAGCAGATGATGTGTCAACCCACCCAGCCATCTCAACCCTCCACGGGCTGACCTCCCTGCGATATCTAATAGGGGCTGGGTGGCATGTTTGGAGGGGAGGAGGGAGGTGGAACCCCCCCCTACTCAGTGCTTCTGCCCAAACCCACATGCTTGTTTCAAGAAGCTGTCATCTACCCAGAAGTTGACTGGGAGCCACCCTCTGCTTCCAGCCAGGACCTCCAGGTCCCGGGTGTGAAACTGGGGGAAGGAGGAAAGACTCTCATTCTCCGGCTGCTGTTCTTCCCCTGGGAACTCGAGTGGCTCTCTGCTTCCCTCCTTGCATTTCCCTGGTGCTGCGTGGACAGTGGGCTTTGTTTCCCCCCCGGCCTGTGTGTGTGTCCAGGGATCTCTCCAGGCAGGAAGAAGCTTCTGTCCCAGCTCCAGGGAGGTTCTTCCCTGGCAGCATCTGCCAGGAGCAGAGTGGGCAGTGCTCGGGTGGGATCGATCCCCCTCCAGGGCGGGGAGGGGATGCTGTGGGGGCTCTGTGCCCCCCAAACCCAGGGCAGGGAGGGGATGCTGTGGGGGCTCTGTGCCCCCCAAACCCCACAGAGGGGCTGGGTGAGGTGTTGGGGACACAAAGGGCTGATTTATTCCGGGGTGGGGGGGATGGTTCCCTGGCAGGGGTGGTGGGAGAGACTGACACTGCCACATGGCATTCCCAGGGTGGCCGTGGGTGGGAGGCTTGCTGGGGACGTGGTGAGGTTGCTCCAAGCTTCATCCGACTTGGCCTTGGATGCTTCCAGGGATCGGGCGACCTGTGCCAGGGCCTGCCCACCCTCAGGGGCAAGAATTTATTCATAGCATCTCCNGGCTGATTTATTCCGGGGTGGGGGGGATGGTTCCCTGGCAGGGGTGGTGGGAGAGACTGACACTGCCACATGGCATTCCCAGGGTGGCCGTGGGTGGGAGGCTTGCTGGGGACGTGGTGAGGTTGCTCCAAGCTTCATCCGACTTGGCCTTGGATGCTTCCAGGGATCGGGCGACCTGTGCCAGGGCCTGCCCACCCTCAGGGGCAAGAATTTATTCATAGCATCTCCTCTAAATTTCTCTTTCAGTTTGAAGCTGTTCCCCCTTGTCCTGTCA
>VXAU01000547.1:158053-178559 GCA_013399695.1 Formicarius rufipectus | reverse complement strand
CAGCTTTGGCCACCAGCAGGAGGTCCCTCCTGGCCCTGGCTGTCCTTGGCTCCACAGGACAGGAGAAGCTTCTGGCAGCTTCTAACAGAACCCACCCTGGCAGTCCCCCCTTCTACCAAAATTCAGCCACACCAACCTATGACCCAACGAGCAAACACCAAACCGCTGCGGTTGTTTTACCCACCCAATAACTCCTAAAACCCCTCAAAATCCCAACTCCCCACAACCCTGAAGCTTCACCACCTCCCCTCTCTGCGTCCCCTCGCAGGCTGACGGGCAACGAGCCGCTGACCATCCTCCCCCTGACCTCAGAGCTGGAGGAAGCCGCCGCCAAAGCCCACTACAAGGTGTGTGACCGCCTGAAGCTGGAGAAGAAGCAGCGGCGGATGTGCCGGCGCGACCCCGGCGTGGCCGAGACGCTGGTGGAGGCCATCAGCATGAGCGCCCTGGAGTGCCAGTACCAGTTCCGCTTCGAGCGCTGGAACTGCACCCTCGAGGGTCGCTACCGGGCCAGCCTGCTCAAGAGAGGTCAGTGGGCTGGGGTGGGGGGAAGGAGGATGGGGGTGGATCTGGGTGGTGGCACCCCCTGAACGCCTCGCCCTTCTCGGGCTGCCCTGTGCCAAGTGCCCGGGAGGCTCCGGCTGCTCCCTGGGAAAAGGTGGGCAAAGGGGGTGAAGAAGGACGTGCCCATGGGTGGTGGTGCCTCTGCTGGCCCGTGGTTCCTCTGCATGGGGGTTGGGAGGTGTTTTCCCATGTGTCTCCTGCCAGGAGCTGCCTTTGCCCCTCCTTTCTGCTGCAAGTTGGGCTGTTTTGTTTTAGGGGGTGTTTAGTTTTTTTCATAAGAAAAGGGGTTTTGAAGGTTGGAGGGAGTTTTGGAGCTCCCAAAGCTGTCCCCTCTTGCCTCCCCTCTTTTTGTTGCCTCCCTCCCCTCTTTTTGTTGCCTCCCTCCCCCTTTTTCCCTGCCTCTCCCTTCTTTTTCCTTGCCTCCACCTTCTTTTGCCTTGCCTCCCCCTTTTTTTCCTGCCTTCCCCCTTTTTTTTCTTGCCTCTCCCCCTTTTTTCTTGCCTCCCTCTTCTCTTTCTCACTTCCCCCCTTTTTTCTTTCCTTCCCCCCATTTTTACTTGCCTCCCCCCTTTTTTTCCCTGCCCCCCCCCTTTTTTCCCTGCCTCCCCCCACCTTTTCTCTGCCTCCCCTCTTTTCCCCTGATTTATTTATTTTTCCTATTTATTTTTCCTGTTCATTATGGCACTCTGTGAGGAAAGGAGTTGAGGAAATGCCTTGTTAAGGGAAACAAGGCAAACCAGACTGTTCTGTGCTGTCCTGTTGGAGGGGACAAGGTGAGCCATGTCATAGCACAGGGCAAAACCTTCCACCTTCTGTCCTGTTACTGGTCTACCCAGGGAAAAAGCTCCTGGATGTGAGTACAGGGTAATTCCCACACCTCTTCCCAGCAGTTCAGATGGAGCTGATCCTCTAAATATTGGAGGATCAGGTGGTACTTTTATCCCTTTCCTCTGTGTTAGCTCACACAGTCCCCCATGCTCCCAGTAAATCCAATTATTTCCAGCCTGCACAGGACCATTTTATAGAACCCATGCCCTGGTCTCCAGGGTTTCGGTGCCTTCCAGGAAGTCCCACGCTCAGAGGTGGACCTGGAAACCCAGATGTCTTCAAAGATAAGAGCAGAGGTTTGCAGCGCTCCCTCCCTAATTAGCCAGGAGGAGTAATTCAGAAGCGCCAGGGCTTAACTAATGCACTGTCACCGAGTGGTGGAAACAAGGAAAGTCCTTATGAAACCCAAGAGGTCCGGCCAGAGCTGCAAGACGTTTAAAAATATCCCCGCATGCCAGAGGAGTCCCTGGATTAGCGGTGCCTTGGGAGAGCCAAGCACTCTCTCATGCTGACACCTGGAGGCCACAGCTCGTTCCTTCAGATGGCCAGTCCCCTGGGCAGGGGGCATTTGGGAGCTGCCTCAAAGCACCAGCAGGACCCCCCCAACCCCATCCCACCCCTTGTCAGGGACCCGTGTGATGAATGACAGCCCTGAGGGCCGCCAGGCTCTGCCTGCTGCCTCATTCTTGCATGTTTTATATCCCTGCAACATCTCTGCCCTCCCCCAGCGCTGTAAATCCTTCAGGTGGTGTTCCCGTGGAGCAACACAGTGCCCTGTAAATCTTTCTCCTCCTCTCCAGGAGCTGCTGGTTCCTGGTTCAGCATTGCAACAAGTGATACCCCAGGGCAAGGAGGCACATGCATCACCCTCTGAGACAGAGCTATTCGCTGTGGGCTTGTTTCCTCTCCTCCAGGACCATTGCAGCCTCTTAGAGGGAGAGGGGTGAAAAGAAAAACAGGAGAAAACCCCCCACCAAACCACTCTTTTCACTTAAAACTTTCTCTCTCTGCTTTTAAACTCGGTCACCAGAACAGCCTGGCTGCTGGTTTGCAGCTTGGGCTGATGCAGCCCGTTTCTTAAAATAACAGGGGATTGTTTAAGGGACTCGTTATCCTCTCTGTATCCTCGCAAACAATTTTGGATGATGGCTGAAACTGGATAGCTGCGGCGGGCAGACTGTCAGTGCACCGGGGCTTAGAATGCCTGCATTGATTTAAAGCTCATTATCTTGTTACAAAATATCTCGGTGCAATCAAATCGTGCGGGGCAGGGATGGCTTTGCCTCTGGCCGGAGCCAAATGTCACATGGAGCCGGTTGGGAGCTGCTCCCGTGGGCGGGATGGTCCCCTCGGTGCCGGGCACGGGGCATTCGGGGGGCTTGCAGGGCTGGGCAGTGGGCAGGGTAGAGCCAGAGCGTGGTGGGTGGAGGTTGGTGGAAGGGGAGAAGCTGAAAAGCGAGCCCCTTCTCCTGGCTTGCCTCGTGGTTGCACGGTGCTGACTCCCTGCTGAGGTTTCACAGCCACGCTGAAATCAGGGTTGGGCTCAGGAGCTCTTCAGGCACGTGGTGGGTCTGGGCTGAGGGATGAACCCGACCACATCCACCCAGTTTGTTGTGGCCCAAGTGTTCAAGGTCAGGTGGGATGGGCTCTGGAGGAACCTGGTCTAGAGAAAGGTGTCCCTGCCCGTGACACAGAGGTTGGAACAAGATGGGTGTGTATGTCCTTTCCAACCCAAAGTATTCCATGATCTCAGTGTCTCAGACCTTTGGGGAGGGGTTTACACACTCTCTTCCATCAAGGGCTCTCTGTTAGAGCACTGGTACCTCTTCATTTTGTAGCACAAGTTGTAGCAGTGGCAAGAAGCCAATTCTGCAATCCAGGGGCACAGAGGCTTGGGAACATCTGTCTTCGGTAGTGGCATCCCTCTGACAGGCACGTGGCCAGTCTCATTTAGGGTGTAGCCTGGAAAAAAAATACCCTGCAAAGGCTCAGAGCTGCTAAGAAGGCATTTTCTACCCGGAGGAGTTCAGCATCCACGAGTTGGTGTTGTGTGAATTAAATAAAGAATTCTCCCACCACTTCCAGTGGGAGTGTTTGCAGTGCTGAAGATGTTTCTGGGGTGTCAAGGACCAGGAAAAGAAGAGATGGAACAACTCTGTTTGGTTTCTCAACCCTGGCTGTTCCTTGCAGTGTCCTCAGCGAGTGTAGAGTTGAGCGTTTTTATTGTAACCTTCCTTCCAGTGAGGAAAAGGTTCCTGCTCTTCTTTTCCAGGTGGGCAGTAAAATGGTTGGATAAGTCCCACCACAGTCTGATTTGAGTCAGAACCCTTAAGAGGACCAAACCTCAATCTCCTGGGCTGGATCTTCATCAGTCCTTATGCACCTGGGAGTGTTTTGGGAAGGCAGGCTCTGGGCATGAGCCAGGTAGTGCCCCCTGGGCTTGCTTGGACTATCATGAACCTCCCAAGGAACAGTTCCAAAAATGACCTGGCAGTGTCTCTGCATGTCCTTGGTTGACACACCAGCTTGCAGATATATCCACTACTGTCACCATCCACTTGTGTTATTTTTGAGTGGGAGATTTCTTGAGCCCCATCCAAAGCTGTTCTGGAATTGCATCTCAAATATTCAGTCATTTACGGCTTCCATGGCTGGAGGATGGGGAGCTATAAATACTGGCAAGGTTTGCTTTTTGGTTCTGCTTTTTAGAACGTGGATTGAAATCTGGGGTCTCTCCCAGTTGAGTTGGGGGCGGGGAGGAAATGCTGTCACATCCCTGTGGGTGAGCATGGAGGTGTAAAGAAGGATCCTGCATGGAAGGTTTGAGGTGTAAACTCCTTTCTCAGGCATTCAAATGAAGTGCTGTGTTGGGGTCCCAGCCTTGTGTTGAGAACCCTCAGGTGCCTCCTGTTGAACTGGAGTGGGATCCACTGACTTTTTTTCATGGGGGGAGGGAGTAATGAGGAGCATTCATGGTTCCTACCCCAACCACCAGCCTGGAAGTCTGCTGGTTCCTGCTGTTTGGTGTCCCCTTGGTGCCAGTATTGCTGTACTGTGGTACCTCTGTGGCCTGTCCAACCCTTCATGGAATGGTTTGTCTTCGAGGGGACGTTCAAGCCTATCCAGCCCCTCCTTCCCTTCCATGGACAGGGACACCTTCCACTAGACCAGGTTGCTCCAAGCCCCATCCAACCCGACCTTGGACACTTCCAGGGATGGGGCAAGTCTTGCTCAACTCTGTTTTCAGGCACAGGCTGTCCCCAGAGTGGTGAGTGCAGGGCTGGCCAGGTTTTATTTGCATTCCTGACTCCTGGCTTGTGCAGCCTCTGTCCACCATTCCTTGCCCTCCACTGTGTCCTCTTCACCACCAGTGATGTGCTGAGAGCTTGACATGCTTTGAGGGTGTCAGAGCATAGACCAAGCTCTTCTCAGGATGCCCAGCCATGGCACAGGAGGAACGTGCAGGAACTGATGCCCAGGAAGTTCCACCCGCACAGGAGGCACAACTTGTTCCTGTGCAGTGACCCAGCCCTGAGCAGAGACCAGAGAGGGGCTGGAGTCTTCTCCCTGGGGGTATCCCAGACCCACCTGAACACAATCCATGTGCTCTGGGATGGCCCTGCTGGAGCAGGGAGGTGGCACCACACGTCTCCACTGCAGTCCCACTCAACGATTCCATGACACGACCCCAGCGGGTTCTCGCAGCGGGTTCTCCCTCAACCTCCTCCCTCTTCCTGCTTTCTTTAACCCTCTCTCCAGCTGCAACTGAAGCCTCCTCCTCCTCTTTCTGCTGCAGGTTTCAAGGAGACAGCATTCCTGTATGCCATCTCGTCTGCGGGGCTGACCCACGCCATGGCCAAGGCGTGCAGCGCGGGCCGCATGGAGCGGTGCACCTGCGACGAGGCGCCCGACCTGGAGAACAGGGAGGCCTGGCAGTGGGGTGGCTGTGGGGACAACCTGAAGTACAGCAACAAGTTCGTCAAGGAGTTCTTGGGCAGGAAGCCCAACAAGGACCTGCGAGCCAGGGTGGACTTCCACAACAACCTCGTGGGCATGAAGGTGCGTGGCGGGGTTTGGCGTTGTGGGGGCAACAAGGTGGGGGGATGTGTTTGGGTGTGGGGTGGAAAATGTGTGGGCAGATCCTTCTTCTGGTAGGGTGAAGCCTCATGGATAGGGCTGTGCCCTGGTTTTGTGCTTCAGGAGTTGTGCAAAACTGCTGGAGAGTGAGCAAGTGGCTGTCCAGGTGTAGGAAGTAGAGATAGAGATTGCGGGGTTTTCCACAAGGAACACAGGGATTGCATTGCAGTGGGATGGAAAGGCAGGTTCTTCAGGCTCACGTGAGGTGGGACACAGAGGAAGAGACTTACACTGCTACAGTACAGGGTGGGAGATGCTCTTCTTGCAGCAGACCAGGAGGGCAGGGACAAGTTTCTTTGAAGCTGGCTGGAGAACCTGGCAGGGAGCCAGGGGGAGAGACTGATTTCTGACTGACCTCAGAGCTGAACGTCATTTCAGCTTTGGTTTTGGGCAGAAACCTTCCATGTGTCCCAGAGTTGACGGGTTTGCAGATGACAGTGCTTGGGTGTGGAGTCCCCTTTTCCTTTTCCCATCCTTGTCCTCTCTGCTTGGAGGATTCCTGCTCTTTATGCCTTGCTCTTCCCACGAGGCTTTATCCTCCTGCCCAGGGCTCTCCCTTGCAGGACTGCCTGAGTTCGAGAAGCATTTGGACAATGCTCTCAGGCACGTGGTGTGACTTCTAGAGTTGTCCTGTGCAGGACCAGGAGCTGGACTCAAAGATCCTTGTGGGTCCCTTCCAACTCAGGAGCTTCTATGACTGATGTAAAGGACGAAGTGTCTACAATTGCTGGCTCATCCCAGCAAGGGGGGAGAGGAAGGGGCTTTCCACCTTCTCCCACAATGTGCTTGGCTGTACCTAGAGTTGCCCAAACACGAAAATCCCTCAGATTGGCCAGCACAGGTGCTTAGGATCAGTGTTTCATTGCACCAACCTCGAAGGGGGACATACTGTAGGGCCAGAAATAGCCTCCGAGCCTTGTTATTGTCTGTGTGATTGGATGCAGGCTCGGGGTTGGGATGGGGGACCTGGGTCTCCAGTTTCCCAGGCAAATGCAGCCCAGCCAGTTGTGCATTCTAGGAATGGCCACCCCAGCTCAGTTGTTCCTGTGTGCGTGTGTGAAATGTCATTCCTCACCACGGAGTTGGGCCACCGGGGAATGCCACCAGCAAGGGCCAGCCAAGCAAGAAGTCTGCCCCTCTCCCCACCACCAGATGCTCCTAGACAGTGCTGAGGTCAGGATTAGAAACATCCTGGATTTAGCTGGTGTCTGGTTTTGGCTGGCAGCTTTTCTGCTGTGGATTAAAGGGCTCAGTGTCTCTGAACTCCTGTTGCAGCTCTTTGACGTGTGAAACGGGCTTTGCAGGGTGATGAAACTTGGTTTAGTCCTTGTGGTTGGTTGCTCCTGAGGGCCTGTCCCCTCTCCTTGGAGCTGGCAGTGTGGCAGGTGGGATGGACAATGGAGAAGGTGGTCCATGGAAGCTGTAATTCCCTGCTGGATGTTGCTGTGGGATGTCCTGGCCCTACTCCCATTCCAGAGTCATGTAATACAGTCTCATCCAAACCTACAAGACTGTGGCTTTTGGTGCCATTGGCATGTTCTTGGAACTCCATGAATATCCACCAGCAGTGACAGGGCTAAAAACCTTGCCCAGTGGATTTCATCCAATTCCCAGTGTTCCCAATCCCAGTCAGGATGCCCATACGGCTGAGACCAGTCATGGATTTAAGTTAGGTGTCCTGAGTTATCATCTGACCTCTACACTATGTGACCTTGAGCTAAAAGAACTCCAAGGATGAGCTGGAGTGGTTGACTTTTCCCATTCTTCCTTCCCTTTCTTGTCCTGATCCCACTGTGAGTCAGTTCCCTGGGGGAAGATGCACGACTCTTCAGCATCCTCTCCCTCCCCTTTCTTTGGCACAGTCAGGCTCTGGTCACTGGCAGTGGTTTTGAAGCAGGAGTGTGATACCTGCAGCTAAACAGCTGAGCACCAGTCGTGACTGTTGTCCAGACACCCAGAGCCCTCATGGCAGTCCAAGTCAAAGACCTTTCCTGCAGGTCAGTGATCCAGTGTTCCCATTTTCGTCCCCCCATGGCGTGTCTGGTGAGTTGGTATTGCTGCCTGACAGCTCCCCTTGCCCATTTGCAGCAGCAGGTGAAAGGATTTCTCTCTCTGTGCTCCTGGAATAATTGTGCCATGGTGTGGCTGGAAGACAAGCCAAGCACCAGGTTGGCACCACCACCATGAAACCAGGCACAGAACAAGAGAATTTCACACTGGGGAAGGAAGCTTTTAGGAGGTTGGTGGTTCAAGATGAGGAAAACATGCATCCATACAGTTGGTACACGTGGACCCAAAGCGGTGGGTTTAATAATGACAGGGTACAGTGTCATTCCAATGACCAGGGATGAGGACCCAGGCTGGTGTTGTAACTCCAAGGTCAGAACTTGCAGTCCTCGCTTCAGATTCCAAAACTGAAACACATTTGAAGCCTGAGCATTGGCCGTCAGGGTGTAGGTGATGGATTGTCTTTGACATTGCTTACACTTAGGTGTAGGTTGATACCAGGTTCCATCTGTGTCCTTCCTGCTGGTCCCCCTGCGAGCTCAGAGTTGGAAGATGAAGCTGTTCAGCAGGCACCACCACGTTCCTTGTTGGATTTAGGGACGTTTTCCTCGAGGAAAGTAGTGGGTTAAATATGATTCTCAGCATGTTTTCCCCACTTGCCTGTCTTCAAAAGAAGCTGCCCATCAACTTCTGCCATGCAGACATTCCAGCCACTGAGTAGGATTTGCTCACCGAGTGACTACAACAGTCTGAAAGCACTTTGAACTAACCCAGCTTGGCTATTTGAACAATAACTCATATGGATTTGATCAAAGGCAGTATAGGAGCGCACATGGCCTTGATTTGTGCCATTTTGGAGCCGAACAGTTTTTACTGGAGTACAGAATTTACTGGAGTACAGAATTTACGGGAGGACTTGGAGTGTGTGGATGGACCTGCACGTGTGTGTTCGCTGAGGGAGTGGAGGAGTAGCTGTTAAAGATACAGCACAAGCTTGGTGGTCTCTCACTGACTCTTAACATGTCATTTTTCCCATCTAATTACTCCCCAACCGTGGCTAAACACACAAACAGTCCCTTGAGATCCAGCAAAAAAAAGAGGAGCTGTGCTTAACTGAGTAATTTGGCAACCAACCCTCTACCCTTGTGGTCAACGCTGTGGTTTCTCCATGGTGTCACAGCAGCAAACAATCCGTGTGTTGCTGGAGGGTGACATTATCCCATCCTGCCTGGCTTTAGTGGCTCTGGGTGGACGTTCTCATGTAATTCTGCTTTTACTTGGGCTTTTTTACAACCTTGATGGGCCGGCTGCAATTTTGCTGCCACCAATGAACTAATCACCGAACATGTTGTGCCCGTGATGGCTCACCAAGTTATATGATATGACCTCAGTGGTTAATGAAAAGGCGAGCTTGTCTGGTGTGAGGATGAGGTAATTAGACCAGGGCTTCTCCAGCCTTCTCTTTATTGAAAAGTAGGAGCTCTGAATAGACCACTTATTAAAAAAGCAATTTCCCTTCCTTTGCCAAAGCTACTCTTCCCATTCAGCCATTCTTTGCGAGGGGGTCTTGGGTGGAGAGGGTTTGTGTTGGGGGGAGATGTTTGTGTGTGCCGAGGGGCTGGGGGTGCTGGTGGTGAGAGAAGTCAACTGTATTAAAGCCCCATTGCCAGCAGTGGAGTTTGAGTGATATTAAAAGAAGAACAAGCAGCCTTGCTAAGGCTCTCATCTTCTCTCGGTCCTCCCCCCTCTTTCCCCCTTGTACACACAAGTGCAGCCCTCTTTTGTAACCCATTAATGAAAAGTCGGAATATTAGAGCACTCAATTAGTTCCACTGGGCTTGAGTAAGTGATGTTTTAATTAAATTTGCCCAGTTTCTCAGCAAAGTATCATTAAACATGACTTTCCAACTCCCTCTCTGGAGCGTTGCTAAGTTTCTTAATCCCAGGAGTGCTGACCTCTTCCAGAGGTATGTCTGGTCAAGCATGTCTTACAGATCCAAGGGGCACTATTAAAGGGGGCTGCTGTTACCCAAGGAAAGGAATTATCCTGTTCTCATTCCCTTTTACCTTTATCCTTCCAGAATGAGGGACACAACCCTTTGCCTTCAGGACCCTTGAGAGCCATAAGTGTGTAGTGTGAAACTACGGGAGAGCAGAAATGGAGAACAAAAAAAAGTCTTTTCCCCTCAGAAAAGGTCTCTCTTTCAGCAATATCTTGCTTTGAAACTGGTTCCTTTCATGAGGCTTAATTGTTGTTGCACAGTATGTTTTGGGCAGTGCAGACCATGGGCATGTTCCTGAAGGATCATAAGATCTTACAGTGGCTTGGGTTGGAAGAGACTTTGGAAGAGACTTCAAAGATCATCTCATTCCAACTCCCTGCCATGATCCTTGTCAACCTCATGGCTGTAGGATTCAAGTCCAGACCCATCCTAAGACACCTGATACCTGAGACATGTTATACCTGAAACCACAGGGGATGCTCTGGAGAAGGGAGAGGGAGGTGCACGGACTTTTCCTTGCTACTGGCCTGCTTATTTTGGAATTCCATGCAAGGAATGGCTTTTCCCCCCAGGCAGTGCTGGCAGGGACCTCTCTGGAGGGCCGAATGTGCCTCCTGCGCTGGGGATCGGGCTCTCCATATCAGGTAGATGTTTGCCCAGCTATCATCTGTCTGAGGAACTTCATGAGCTATCACATAACATGTTATCAGAGCACACCACCCTCTTCATTGCTGTATCTCCATTTTACAGGGCGGGGGGGAAATCGAGACCCAGAAAGATTAAGTGACTCACTAAAGGTCACACACAGGCGTAGCAAGGCAGAGACTTGCACCCTGCTCTCCTGTTGCAGAGTCAGTGTTTACAAGCACTGACCATCCAGTCCCATCCAGTTCCTCCCAGTAAACATGATTCCAGTGCAATTCCAGAGTTCCAGTCTAACAGGCAAATTTAAATGTTAATACCTATGGGGTTTTCTCTGCACTTCAAGGTGTGCAATAATTGCTGTTTTTTGAGAAAAATGTATGAGCTTAATGCAGCTGGTTCATGGGAAAAAAAAGAGACATAATGCATCCTTTAGGCAGCTTCTGGAGGGATGTGTTTGCTGAGAGAAATGCAGCATCAGATGTTTATCAAGGTACAAACCAAACCTGGCAAACAACATCCTGAGATGAGCCCTGGACTGGATGTACAGCTCAGTGTTCAGGGCCACCACTGATATGAATGGCTGCAGGTTCTGACAGGTAGGAATGCATATGGAATGCTTGCTGGATTTTTCCCTCTTTTCAGGCTGAGATTGGCTCAGCCAAAGGCTTTGTAAGGTCTGGAAATCAAACCTCTGGAAAATATTGCTTGCTGTGTCCTGTAAGGGATTGCAGTTAGTTGTTTATGTGGAGCTTTCTTAGCATGTGAACCACATTAGAAATACTGAAGTGGGGGGAGGAATCCTTCTAAAATCCTCAATTTTAAGTAGGGTCATGCTGTACTATGCTTAAGTGTTTGCATTTTAGGACGTGTCACTAAAATATGAGCGTTCATATTTTTAAAGAAGGAAGGGTAATGGAAAGGGAAAATTGCTCTGAGAAAACAAGGCGAGGACAGGCTCAAAAGAAGTTTTTTAATGAGATAGAAGGAAAAAGAAAGGAAAACTTCTAACCCAGCCAATGGCATTGGCCAGTGCTAAGGGACAAGTCTGGTCTTCTAGTTGTGTGGGGACCGTGGCCGCTGTCCAAACAAACATGAATACTCGAGCCGAGAGAATGACTAAGCCTATTTAAATTGAAGAGGGATCTGTGCACAGAGGATGGAAGGGATTTGGTTTGTGCAGAAGCATCCCAGAGCCCCTTCTGAAGTCAGGCAAGGCGGGGGGAAGGCTTTCCCCTGGATGGGCTGCCCCTGAGGAGGGCTGGGTGCTCCTTCCTCTGCCCCAAACCATAGCGAATGGTTGGAAGCGCCGGAGCCACAGACCAGCCATGACGACAGCGGAGCCATAAGCGAGGAATTCCCAGTGCTGCTGCCCAGACAAGAGTTGTCTGAAAACCACGGCCAGGGCCCCGTGACCCAGCTGGGAATGAATGGGAATCTGTCCTCGGCGTTTCAGCTAAAACACTGAGAAATTGTGTGTTGCAGCATGTCTGAGACTGATCATGACGGGGGCGCTCAGTCTGAGCTTCGCAGCGGACCATTGTTGTCAGGGGGGATTACATGTTGCATAGCAATGCTCTGCTGTGATCCCTTCTCCCCATGGCTCTTGTAAAGCCATTTGGGCAGGCGGTCCAGCAGCCCTATCTAATTTCCTCGGAGCAGCAAACGCCAGGAGAGATGGTTCTGCCTCGCTTTCTGTTTTCCTCAGTCGGTGTTTGGTGTTCTCACAGAAAGATCAATGGGAGTTTGTGTTCCGTGAGTCAAGCTAATTAGCTGGAAAAGCTTTCTTTTCCTCCCAGTCTACTTGGTTTGCGTCTATCAGGCCAGGTGGTTGTTCAGAGAAGAGTGGGAGGACATGATTTCCATGTGTGATGCTGTCCCTGACCCACTGGTTGGCTTTGTTTGGCTTTCTTTTCATGGTGGAAGCTCTCTACAGCATACAGCACAAAGGGTGCTCC
This sequence comes from Formicarius rufipectus, assembly GCA_013399695.1. Classification (NCBI taxonomy): domain Eukaryota; kingdom Metazoa; phylum Chordata; class Aves; order Passeriformes; family Formicariidae; genus Formicarius; species Formicarius rufipectus. The sequence goes on along the minus strand of VXAU01000547.1, from coordinate 166,420 downwards.
TCATTGCTTCTACTCTTGAGTTACAACTGCATTGCTGTGTGGTAACTATGGAGTTTGGACCATAGGGAGAGTGAAATATTTTGTGCTTTGAGTTTAATTTAATTCATTCTGCCTCCCATCTGTGCTGAGATAGAGGTGTTGCCTGGGACCACTCACCTTAGTGGAGTTGAAATAGTTATTAGGTGGTGATGCCTTAGGTGTTCAGGAGGTTCAGGTTTGTGTAGGATGGAGGTAAATCAGGCTCTGAACTGTGATGTGCCTTGAAAGGAAAGCAGGAGCTACTACAGCTCTTGAAATGATAAGTGTCTCTTAAAATCTTAACTTTGCCTCATCTACCCTGGACTTTTTGGGTAATAAAAGCTGCAGTATTCTGTCCTGGTTTGCAAGCATGATCTAGATGTTTGTCCAAGGGCCCAGCCAGGAAAGCTTTCCCCAACACTGCTCCAAGCAACCTGCTGACTTGGATCAGTCTTGCTCTGCTTCCTGAAGAAACGAGGTGGATTTAAGCGTCTCTGACAGGAGCTTGCAACAAGAGGAGGAAAGGTCGTCGTGGGAAGCTGGGGAGCGAGACGAGAAACGGGCGGGCTCTGCCAAGACTCCTGTTGGCTCGTGGGTGGTTTGGGGCCCGGAGGCAGCAGCTCTCCATCACACATCGCCTTGAGGAGCTGCGTGGTGACTGACAGCAGCAGGGGAGGCTGCCTGGCCGGGAGGTTTTCCTCGGATTTTCACTCCTGCTGCCTCGTAACATTCTTGAGTGGCGCGCGGTCCTCGCGGGAGGAGCAGGTTTTACGGGGCGGGTGGGATGCACAGCACTCACCCAGTGGGCACGGGAGAACCCACACACTGCGTCTCCTGAACTGGGGCATTCATGAGGACGGGGGACAATGGAGACCTTTGATGCTTTGGGCCACCAGGCCACGACACCACAGCTGTCCCAGCCACTGCTTAGCAAGGTGCTGGAAGTGAGTCAGGAAGAGCCGGGCTGGGATTCATCAGGGGGCTTTGAGCCCAGATGAGGAGAATAGGTTTGTCTGCCTAAATATGCAGGTTGACACCCTCTCAGAGACCTTTGTGCTCTTGGAGGGGCAGCTGGTGGTGAAGGCCAATGTTTTTCAGCATCCATCATTATTTGAGTAGCTGTTCTTTAGACACCTGAGTTCATCCCATGGGGGTGGGATTCTGCTCACAGGTTAAAATAGCTAAACTGAGGTGCCCCTGTGGGAGCTGGGTCCCCAGGCTCCTGCGAGTGAGTGGGGATGTGGTCAGCACCTCTCCAGTGGAGCCTGGAGAGCTGTTCAGTGGAGCAGGTGCTGCCTCACTGCAGGATCCCCTCCCTGCTTTGGCTCTGCTGAGTCAGATGGGAGCACAGAGGTGTTTCTCAATTGTAAGTGTTTAATGTTTGCCTCAGTGAGGTCAACCCTGGCTGGCTGGTGTGGTTCCAGTGCCTAAACCTACACGCCTATTCCTGGATCCATCCACTAGCTGCCAATCCATCAAGGCCTGGTTTTCCAACACGTGTTGTGCCGTACCCACCAGCCCCATGTGGATGCCTTGTCACTGCTGCACCTGCAGTGCCAGCTCTCCCACGGAGCTCTGCAGAGGTGGCTCCTCACCAGACCAGCCCCGTCTCCGGGTCCCCTTTCTGAATTTCATGACCCTGTCTTGTTCAGTGGGCTCTGAATCCAAGAGCTTGTCTCCTAGCCGAGCCAATTCCCGTTGTTTTCTTGCTTTCCAGTCTCCTGTACAGTGGTGGTCATCTCCTTTTCCAGGTGGAGCAGATACACTGGAGGGGGGTGGAAGGGTTGAGGGCAGCCTGAGCTGCTGAATGACTGCAGTGTGCAGCCCTTCTCCAAGGATCTCAGCAATGTTTGCCCGGCTTGCTGACGGTCTGGGCGTGAAATCAGGTGGAGTTGCTTTGCTTCACACGAACTCAGCTCTCACTTCTGGACGAGCAGTGAAATGTGACTTTACGTGAGGGACTGTGAGGGTTGGGGTTTTTTGTTTTTTCTTCCCCCCACCGTGTTGAAACGTGTTCTGTACACTCTTGTCTCACATTGTGGGATTTCTTGTGGAGTTGGCCAGACACTCTGGCACACAAAGCGTGACAGCCCCTTAACCAAGCCGGCCCAGCTGAGCACTCCGAGCAGCAACACATCTCCCTCTGTAACCCGTCACGTGTTTGAATGCTACTGTGTATTATTGGATTGCATTTGAAAAGGTCTTGGCTGTCACAGGAATGAAGTGTGACCATTGGCCAGGCTTTGCTGAAGGCTGTGCTGTGAGTATTGTCTTTCTGAAAACGTTTCTGGAATATCAGGATGGGCCCAGGCCCCAGCACCGAGTCCGTGACCTATTGCACATTTGCACATGGCTCTCAGCGGGGTCGGTGCAGCCAAATAATTTGGATGGTCAGGAAGTGGATTGGAGCCAGTGCTCTGCTGTCAGGAGGCCACGACATGGGCAGGTGCCACAATGGGCAGAGGGGGAAGTTGTTTTCTTCTCTGTTAGATGCCACAGATGCCCAAAGGAAGGGCACTGTCAGTAGGACCTTGCCAGGAAGTGGATCTGTAAACCAAACTCCCGTTACGTGCTGTCTCAGGGGTTGGTTATACCTTACCCATTTAAAGTCAAAATACATCCTATTTTGGGGGGAAGGGAGAGTCAGAATTGACAAGCATCAGTTTATAGTGCGTGGACAAAATGCAGGTTGTCTGTGACTGTCCAAATAACGTGTCTGCTCTCGTAGCCCATGCAGGAATCCCAGGTGTAGATCTCTCTGTGGAAGGTGGGCTGGAACATTCCAATGCCATTTCTGAGGAGAGGGATGTGCTTTTGTGCCATGAAACATCTTTATTGCAGCCTCGTTTGAAAAGGATGGGAACAGTCAGTTGATGGGTTTGGGGTCCTTTGCAGCCTCCAAGGGCTGTTGCCACTTTTGTTTCTCTCCAAGATGAATGACCATTGACTCTGCTTGTTTTCTCTTCCCTTCCCGATGCTGCTTCTCCCTGTGTTCCTTTTCCTGTTAAAAATAATCTTGCCTTTCTATTCCCTCCATCCCATATGTGACCACTGTGGTTCCACTGGCCCTGATCTTCCTCCTCCACTTGCACTTTGTGGTGATTTGAAGAGAATCATTCCCATCCAAGCTCTCCCCAAGCAAGATCTGACCATTTTTCTCCATGAGGACTCACTTCCTTTTGCTTGGGGAATAAATTAGACATACACAGTTACTTTCTGAGATCTTGAACAAGTTATTTCTCTTATAAAAGGGTTTGAGAGATGAGTCTTGTTGTTCCTCACTACAACACCCATTGCAAGGGTTGGAATTTTAAAATAAGCAAAATTAATCAATTCTGTAAGGACTTGAAATGAAGCCTTGCTCTCAATAGTCCTTTTGAACGTGCTGCCAAGTTCTGGAATAATATCCTGAGCACAGGTTGGACAGGTGGAAGCTACTTGGATGTTTGTGGAACTGCTGCTTTTGGTGATGGTGATTCAGGCTGTTGTTCTCGAAGGTTTTTAGGGTTTTACATATATGTATTTCATCTACATGAATGCTTTTTCCTCAGCCACAACATGAATTGGGTGAGATGTTATGCCCAGTCCCTGCTGGTGGGAATAGCACAGCTTAATCGTGTGTTCACTGAGCCTGTGCTACGAATGGCTTGAGTTTAAGGTGGTTCCAGCCTGCTGTGTTGCTAAGAAGGTTCCTACTGTCCATGCTCATGTTCTGGAGCGTGTTCACCCACCTTTTTACACTACACTGATTCCCCTGGTGTTACAACTTACCTGCTTGGAATTATTGACATGGATAAGTAAGAGTTCAAATATGCATTAATCTCTTAGTTGCATCACAGTTTCTGATCTTTACCTACATGATGAGTGGCAGCACCTGACAACCTTTGTGCACCTTTCCAGTCTCATTAATTAGCCAATTAAGCAAAGTTCTGGTAGGTAGATGTCATATTCTGCGAACTGGGACCCTTCTAAAACAAGTATTTCCTGTAGTATGTGTTTTCTCTCCTCTTCCAACAGACGGATTTGGAATAGTCATCAACTTGGTGTTCCTGAGGCGTCTTCCAGAACATGCTATTCTAAACCCACTGTCTTGATTTCTTCCCCCATAACTCACCTTCTTTTGGGGCCGTGTGTGTCTGCAGGTCATCAAGGCCGGGGTGGAGACGACCTGCAAATGCCACGGCGTGTCCGGCTCCTGCACCGTCCGGACGTGCTGGAGGCAGCTGGCCCCGTTCCACGAGATAGGGAAGCAGCTGAAGCAGAAGTACGAGACGTCCCTCAAGGTGGGCAGCACCACCAACGAGGCCACGGGCGAAGGCGACATCTCCCCGCCCAAGAAATCCAGCCCTGGTCACAACGATCAGATCCCAAGGACTACGGACCTGGTCTACATTGACGACTCGCCGAGCTTCTGCATGATGAGCCGCTACTCGCCGGGCACCTCGGGGAGGAAGTGCTACAAGGACAAGAACTGCGACAGCATCTGCTGTGGCCGGGGCCACAACACGCAGAGCCGCGTGGTCACCCGGCCCTGCCAGTGCCAGGTGCGGTGGTGCTGCTACGTGGAGTGCAAGCAGTGCACCCAGAGAGAAGAGGTTTACACCTGCAAGGACTGAGGGGGGCCCGGCTGCTCTTCTCCTGCCCGGTGGCACGCGGAGGCAAAACAGGGTTTGACTGACCTTCTGGGATTCTGAGCGCCGTGTTGAGACGTGAGCACTTTGTAGGGTACAGGTGACCCAGCTGTGTTGCTGTTTTGTTGGGGTTGTGCTTTTTTTGTTGTTGTTGTTGTTTCTTTGGTGTTGTTTTCCTGTAGACTGACTTTTGATGAGGTCCAACCGTGTGGAAAGAAGTGCCTGTCACACTGGGGTTAGACACCAGTTGACCTTCGCCTTAGTCGTCCACGCAGTTTGATGGCTCGTTCAATGCTCGGGACATCTCCATGGTCTCACCAGTCCTCCACGAACTCCCAGGCTAATAGATTCTCTTTGGCATAAGTTATCTGTGCTACTTTATTCCTGGAGCTTATGCAAGTGCTTGCTGAACTAAACAGATAAGACCTTTCTGCCTTCAATGTGATGGTACAGGAAGTGGTTGCTGATTTCTCCTGAAACTGGAGAGAGGCGTGTTGGGTAATGATGGTTCCTGATGGTTCCTCCAGTGGAGTTTCCGCACAAGGCTCTGACAAAGAGACCCACTGGGAGGGTCAGTTCTTTAATGACAGCTCCACATGCATTATCACTAAATACAGCTCAAAAAAATGGTGGGTCCACCACATTGCAGACAGAAATATATCCAAGAAAGAGGTTGAGAAGACAGTAGAAAACGAGACGTACTCGTCCCTTCCAGCCCAATCCCATGTTCTTTATTTAAAACAGTTTCCCCAAATGCAGGTTCTTTAGCACTATGGCTGTTTTTAATTTTTTTTTTTTTTTTTTAAGAACCACTAGATACTTCGGTCTCATTTTTGTGCCTATTTTCCCCTCTCCTCTTCCCACCTCTTGCTGATGGAATTCACCCTGTGGTAACAGCTTCGGAAATCTGGAACTGGAACTTTTCAGCTTTATGCCAACTCCACTTGGATTTGTGTTTCTGAGGAGGACAAGAGGACTCGAAGTGCCTCTTGGAACCCAGGGCTGTCTTGCCTTGCAGAGCAGCTGTTTCGGCCTGGATCAGACCTCTGGAGGAGTTGACTTTTCTTTGACTAGGTCATCATTCCATTTTCTCTAAACCATGGCAGTGGTACATGACACAAGCTGTATGCAAACCCTAGGACCTTAAGATTTATTTTTTATTTTGAACCACTAGATCGACTCTGTATTTTAAAAATACAACTGCTAAATCCTAACAAACTCCTGGATCTGGAATAAGCAATGGACACAGAGACAAACCAGTGAGTGGCCAGAGAAGGCAGGAACTTGACTGCAGTGGTAGATCACTCAATGCTGTGAGCCAGATGAGAACCTTCAGCATTACTTTGGAAGAGGAGCCCTTACCATGGAGGACTCGATGCACCGAAATTCTTCACTCCTCTACAAGTGGATTGGAAGCAGCCAGTAAATGCCTCAGCAAAGCTTCCTAAGGAAACTATGGAGAGTGGAGAGTGTTTCATTTGATTTTTGGTAGCAATTTTTGATGGTCCACTAGTAGCAATTTCCCCCATTTTCCTTTAAGCCAATCAGTCTGCTTCTCCAAAGAGGAATTTTCCCAACCAGTGGTAGAGGAATTTTCCCAACCAGTGGTAGATACGAGCAAAGAAACCAAGAGCAGTTTTCCAAGATGGACCATCATTTTTCAAAGCCCTTTTTCTCTTACTGTTCTTTAATTTTTTTATTCCCCCTCCAAATAGTAGCCACTAATATTTAAGCTGTTCCTGTGCATCTACTGGGTGGAGAAAAGATCTGGGTTTTTTTTCCCCTTGGTAACAAACCTCTGCAGTCCAACCTGGCTCGTTGGCATCACCTCTTGAGGTGGGGGCATGGGGAGGGCCAGGGTGTTGCTGGGAGTGGCACCAGGGCCCTGCAGAGTGAAGGGAACTGGCTCTCTTTTGGTGTATGCTTATTTGCTGTACAGCTCTGGAGGCTGGGGCAGTGCTGCAGGAGGAGGAACCCACCCAGGGTGGACTTCTCACCTTCCACCACGCAGGAAGGTCTCTCAGTTTTTGGGGGATGTGGCGCTTTGAAGGTCACCCACGAGCAGTTCATCAAATGGTTTAAAAAACAAACTGACTAGGAACTTATTACTCAGTGTGTGCATGTGGGTATATATATATTTATATATACACACACATATGACACATAAATATATATATATATAAATATTGAATGAACATTTATTTATTGTAAAGCCCTTCAGAAGGACCTTCTTATGGTTTCAATGTGGTATTATGTTAAATTCTCTTTCTCCCTCTGTCTCTCTCTCTCACACACACACACACGTGCAAACTCACTGTTACATTTCGATGTGTGTTCTAGAATAGCTCTGCCCCTCCAAAGTAAAGCTGCACCCAAACCAGCTCAAAACAGGAGCATTTTTGGGTCTGAATTGCTATTTCTGGCTCCATTTTTTAAATTAAAAAAACCCCACAACTTCTTAATTAAAGGATGGGCCACAACTTATGTGCATTATTATTATTATTAATTATTATTATTATTATTGCTATATTTAAACCATGGGCCTCATTCTCCTTCCTCTCCCTGGTGTCTCTGCTGACCTGGCAGGAGTAAACCCACATTGCACTGGTGTCAGAGGAGGAGGAGTCCCTAGGGCAGAAGAGGGGCTGGTGTTGCCATAAAACATCCCTGCAGAGAAAATGCTGGAGTGGGATGGGATGGGATAGGGAAGCTTGGTGTGTTTGCTGTGGGGGAGAGAGAGCGAGAGAGAGATTGGGTGGGAGATGAGGCAGATTGTCCAAGCTTGACTAGAGGAAAGCAGCAAAGAGTGAATGAACTACTGAGTGAAAGAGCTCTTCTGTGTGTTCGAACTCACGCACTGAAGCCTGGATGCTTTCTGTAAGTATTTGAGAAGAAAAACAAACAAAAAAAAAGGCAAAAAAGCGCCAAAAATAAAATAAAAAAAAAAATAGAAAAAAAAAAGATAAAACCAACACAAAAAATTAATTGTATTTATGTTAATGTGGATATATTACTTGCCTGTTATATATTGTAAATAGCAAGGTTTATTCTCCTGTGGTTAAAAAAAAAAAGTAATTATAAATAACTAAATAGTAGCGAGGCACATGTGTTAAATGTATAGGCAGTGTATAAAATATACTAACACTCTGAAATCAGGAGAACTTGTCTTCTTGGCCTTTTGACCTAGGGTGGTAAAACATGTGTGGGTTATTTTTTCTTCTCCCCCCACCCTTGCACCGTGTTGTGTGTGTTTAGGGTGGGGGGCGTTCTGTTCCAGCATTTTCCAAAGTTTGCCTTATCCTTGAAGAAAGAACAGGGTGGGGAAGCCTTATTTTGGGAAAATCCAGTAGGATGAACCAAGCAGAAAGTGGTAGAGAAGATGGAAAACCCTCTCCAAACGCTCTGGAGTGCTTGGTGTGGGTTTTCAGGTGGTGGTGGTGGTGGGTGTGTGTCTTGGAGTTGGGTTAACTCGTGGAGTGGGAGCTTCTGCTTGTGCTGCTCCATACACAGGTCCTGCAAAAGAGGCTCTGAGTCCCCATAAAACACTGGGGAGTGTCCTGTCACACCTTTTTTTATTCCAGCTGGATGAAAGGGGGGTTTTCCCAGAGGTTTTTCCACCACCACCACCCCACTGGATCTCCGGGACAATTCAATGAGGTTGCACAGTTTTGTAAAACTACTCCAAGAGTGAATTTGGGTCCCTGGTGTCATTTCGTAG
>VXAU01000547.1:146035-157610 GCA_013399695.1 Formicarius rufipectus | reverse complement strand
TTGCTGTTTTATATTAGAATTTTCTATTAAAAGAAATAAAAACCCACAGAAATAATTGTTGCACCCGTCATCTGTTTTTTAAGAAGCTTCTATTCTGTGTGACTGACTCATTTATGCCGGATGTGGAGACCTGCAAAACAAGTCCTAAACATTATATTCTCATTGTCTTCCACTGCCCAAAACTCCTCTTGGTGAAACAGGCAGTGTTTAATCAAAAGGGGCTCTTTTATTAGTGTTATTATTATTACTACACTAAAAAGGAGCTTTGAAGAATGAGTAGCTTGCAATTCAAATATTAAAAAAAAAATTCCCCCCAAATTTTCAAGTTTACCCTTTTTTAGCTGAGCATCCTGGTCTAGAGATGGGTCTGGATGGAGGGAAGCCCAGATAATCAAATATTTGCCATTGATCACAATTGGCCTGGGAGAAATTAATTCTTAAAAAGACTATTTGGGGAAAAAAACTAATAATCTGACTGCATGGGAAGGTTAAATGAAGAGGACCAAATTCCAGGCTCGAGCCAACACAAGTAATTTTCTGAATCTCTTTGGATGGGGCAGTAAATTTGGGGAGCTGGGACTCGACCTGCTGTGGTTCAGGCAGCCTTTGGAATCAGGGACTGAGTTTATGGACCCTCTGCTTTCCAAAGAACGTTGGGAATTGCTGCCCTGGAGACCTGAGGAGGGGCAAAGTACTGCCTGAGGGTTTTCCCTGTGGAGCAGCTCATTCCCATCTGCCCTCCCCGAGCCCAGGTCTGGGATTCCTTTGTTAGTCGTTTCTCAGCTGCCGCATCTCAGCCAGCACACAGAGGGTTGGTTTGGCTGTGGTGGGCTGGGCTGGGACTCTTCATGGAGGGACAGATTTCTCCAGGGGACTTTCATGGAGTAGCTGCTGCTTAAGGTGATTTTCTGGTGGATTATGGTGCCTGTGAAAAATTCCTCTGCTGATGCTGCAGTGAAATTCGGTCTGTTCTGTACCCGGCAAAACAGGTGCAGTAAAGCTCCTCATTCCCGCTTTATCCGGCTCCGTGGGCACATCTGCTGGCTCAAGTCTGGCTTCCATGCCCGGCTCAGCCCAGCTCTCAGTTTTCAGGGTGCTAACTAGGTGATGACTTCTGGAGAGAGCAGTGTTTTCCTGCAGGGCCTTTCTGGACCGTACTGGGGGCGTAACTCAAAGTACGGCGCAGGATCGGGTCCGTAGAAATCATGGAAGGGTTTGGGTTGGAAGGGATCTTAAAGATCCTCCAGTTCCAGCCTCCTGGTTTCAGCCCCCCAAAATCTGGTCATTGCTAAAGCAGTCCATCTTAGGGCCATGGGTATTGCCACTGAACAGCTTTTGGTTCCGTTTTTCACTGCTCAGCATTTGGATTTGACCAAATTATTTACGGCTTCCAGGAAAACAGGATATTTCTAAACATTTCCAAACAGAATATTCTTTTGTGGGTGGGGAGGAAAAGCAAAGGGCTGGACTTGCTGTTGTAACTGCATTTCTTCAGGTGCAGGGAGTGAGCGGGATGCGAGTTAAGACCATAAATGGTTCAGACACATCAAATTCAGCAGTCAGGGGAAACATCTGAATTAGACCTCTTTCTCAGGCGTTGCTGAATGTTTTCAGAAATGAGGAAGAAGGTGATCCAAAAGGACAGGAGTTTCCTCCCTTATCAAGTCCTCCCCTTCATCCCAGGGTTGCCCAGGAATGTTGGGAAGGATGGGGGGATGTTGCATGTGCAGTGGGCCTGGAATCATCCCCCCCCTTAAACAAGGAGTCCTTGGTTTGCAGTCACTGGAGGTACCTCTGGAAGGTGCTTTGACCCACGAGGAGCTGCCTGTTTCTCCCTGCTGACACAAGAGATGGGATAAAGGCACAGCCACCAGGTTGGCAGAGGAGGGGATGGAGTCAGAACCCCTCAACATGGGTGTGGATAATCCCCCCCAGCCCCCTCAAGTGTGGGGACCCTTTGGAAACAGCGACACCCAAAACCAGCACAGGGATGTCCCTTTTCCCACCCCAGTCTCCAAAGATGTCCTTTGAGGCATGAATGTAAAGTCTAGGATTTGTTTTGCACACCTGGGATGGCGTTTCCTTTTAAAGGGAGGTGGGAATACTAACATGAAGGATTAGTGTTTTTCTTCGTTTTGTTTTGTTTTTTTTTCCAATGTCTTATGGGAGCCTAAGTTATTTTTCTCTACCTCATATGTACAGCTTGTAGGTATAAATCTGATTCTGAGTGACTGTTGAGAATGTATTTAAGTTATTTAACATCTTTGTATAACAAAAAAAAAAAAAAAGCCAGAACAAATGAAACAATAAATGTATTTTAAATTATACTTCAAGTGTGCTCCTCTTTCTTCACATCTCTTGAAAAAGGTCTGTGTTTGGTGACTGTGGGAGACCCTTGGCCTCCTTCAGCCTTATTCCTGACCTCTGAACTTGTCCTGGTGGCTAATTTAAGCCTCAGAAGATCATAAAGCTTTGTAGGATGGAAGGACTGTTGTAGTGGTGCCATGAGCTGGAGAAATGTCTCTACACCCAATTCACATGAGGATGGAGCGACTTGTCCACATCAAGGCCAAACCCCCCAGATTTCTGCTTTATTTTGCTCCAGGCCTTCTCCTTTCCCAGTGAAACAGCTCAAAAAGTAGGATCGGACTCAGGATTGTTACAGTGCCCTGATTTGGGCCAGCATTTGGAGCCAACACCATGTTAAACAAGCTCAGGAGGCTGATGGGCTCCATCAGCTTTCCCTGGAATGACATAATCATCATACCTCGCTGGAGAAGTCATGATGCCTTGGCAGAGTGTCACTGTCAGGATGTGACTGCAGTTACTCTGATCAAGTAACTGGCCAAGGCTCAGAATAGGTTGGATGTGGCCAAATTTAGTCTGGCTGAAGGACAACAATTAAAAAAAAATTGTCATTACCCCGGGTTACACGTTGTCTTTCTTGAGCAAATGTCTTCTTCTTCACAAAGGACCCCTGGAGCACTTTAGTACCTGAAAGTCATTGCAGCTGAGCTTTAAATAACCAGAGCCTCTTGTTGGTCATCTTGCAGCCAACTAAGGACTCAAAGGGGTGATTTGGGTTTGCAAAGCCCCCGAGAAACAACGTGGTGACCCACACATGGTGCCTGGAATGAGGTGCTCCTTCTCTGCGTCCCCGCTGTGGGATATCCATGGAATCACAGAATATCCTGTGTGGGGAGGGACCCACCAGGAGCATCAAAATCCAGCTCCTGGCCCTGCACAGACACCCCAACAATACCTCCTGTTCTTCAGAGCATTGTCCAAACCCTCCTGGAGCTCTGGCAGCCTCGGGGCTGTGCCCACTGCCCTGGGGACCCTGTTCTGTGCCTACCACCCTCTGGGGGAAGGACCTTTTCCTGAAATCCCACCCAACCCTGCCCTGACACAGTTCACAGCTGCTGCTTTTTGCTGTGAGTGAGGAGCAAGTTTAGAAGCCAACCAGCAGCCACCTGAGGTCCATCTGCTCCAAATCCTTCTCTGGGCATCCTTCTCCTCTCCCTTGGGGAGTCAAATAATCATGTTAACACAAAGAACCTTCATGGGATGGGGTAAGAAACATCCCACCAGCAATGATGGCAGTTCAGCTGACAGAGGCAACTTCCCACCCTGCAGTCCTGCAGTGGTTTTCACCCCCGTGTTCAGATACTCCTCACCAATGCTTTGACACCCTGTAGAGGTGACTAAGGGTGGTCCAAATGATCCAAACAAGCAGAGACACAGCCCAGCTGGTGTGTCAGGAGCTTGGGAAGGGTCTTAGCCACAGCTGCCCTTTCAGGGTAGCCCTGATGAAGTGCTGTACAACCCAAACTATTAAAACAAGGGCTACTCTGTCCTTGACCACGTGCTGGAGGACCTTCTAGTGGAAGGTGTCCCTGCCCAAGGCAGGAATGAGAGGGTCTTTTAGGTCCTTTCCAACACAAACTGTTGTATGATTCTATTACTTTGAAAACTCTGGCTTGTGTCTCCAAAGTGTTTCCCAAAGCCTCTTTGCTTGTCCAAGTCTCTCCTTCCCACGCAAGCCAAACCCTTGCATTTATTCCACATTTCCCCCTGGGGTGCAGCTTTTGACCAGCCCTTGAAGAGGTGGTTCCTTTCCACACATTCAGCCCTGTCCATCCTCAGGCAGAACTGATGGATCTTTATCCAGGACCATGCTGACGTTGGATGGTGCCACGCTGGTTTCCTCCTCACAGTTTCCTCCCCACCCAAGGAAAGGTCCCCTAAAGCAGTGAAAACTCTGCACAGTCAGGGTCCCTCCTGCTTTTTGCTCTGCTTTGTCCCTTCTTGTGACAAGAAAAATGAACCAGGCAAATGCTTTGGCTGATGTTTGGGCCAGGTGGTTCTTACAGCGTCGTGGGATGGTTTGGGTTGGAAGGGACCTTAAAGATCACCCACTTCTAGCCCCCAGCCGTGGACAGGGACACCTCCCACCACAGCAGGTTGCTCAACTTCTAAGCAAGTTGAACGGCTGGTTGGAGGTGATGGGGTGGGAGATGGATCTCCCCTTGACCTGCTCCCACCAAACCCTGCACTGCACCTCCCCGACTTCTGCAGCTTCTCAAGAGACCTCTCATGCCACTTCCTGGAGTTGGGTAATGAGAACTCTCCGGCCCGAAACCTCACAGCCAGCCTGGCCAGCCCCTGAAGGAGCTGCTAATGTGAGTCGTAAAGCCGCAGTAGCCGAGGATGTGGCAGCGTTTTGACAGCTGTTCCCGCAGAGGAAGTGGGTGAAACTAGAATGCATTGTAAGAATTTGGGTTTAAAAACAGTGTCAAACGAGAGATTTCGCCTCCAAAAAAATAAAATACGGCTTTCCTCCCCCCTCCCCCCTTCCCCTTCTCTCCCACTGCTTTCCTCGGTGTCACTTCTATGTCGTTTCATGCTGCATCTGTGGGTGTGATGAGCAGCAGGAGAACTGAGTAAAATCCAATAAAAAATAGAAGTGTCTGTAGCTTAGAAACAAATAATGATACGACTGAACCCCCTATAAGCTTCTAGACACACTGAGGAATGTATTTGGTGTGGAGTTGTTATGTGATCCACAGGACTGCACACAGATGAGTATGAAAAGAGCTTGTGCCTTTGTGAGAAAACCAGAGAAGGAGGGCAAAGAGGGAGAAAATAATGCAGGGATAAGTTTTACACAGACCTGCCTCTTAAATAGGCAGGAAAGATGAAAATCTGACTGCTAATTGGACAAAAATCAAATGAATCACCAAGACATGAGAGGGAAAAGTAAGGTCCCAGAATCCCAGAATGGTTTGGATTGGAAAGGACCTTAAAGGTCATCTCACTGCACCCACTGCCAGGGGCAGGGACACCTTCCTCTACACCAGGTTGCTCAGAGCCCTGTCCAACCTGGCCTTGGACACTTGATATTGATTCATCATCATCATCCACATGTGTGGGTGCTTTTGAAATCTCCTTGTAGAGGTTCTGATGATTGAGGTTTTTTTAAGAGACAGATGTGCTGCCTCCTCTTCTTTTAGTCTCAGTAGAATCACAGACACGGGGCCAGAGAGATGAGATGGGGCTAGAACTGAGATGTGGTGTGGCCAGACTCAAACCTTGCTCACTTTGAGAACTGATGGTGGGACCAGTAAGTGCCCTCAACACTCTTGGAGACGTGGGGGTGCTCCAGGTGGCCAGGAAAGAGCCACAACTCTTGCTACAATTCGGAATTCACATCCTGCCTCTCTGCCACGGGATGTGGATATGGCACAGCAGCAGGGTTTTGGTGTTTCCCAAGGGATTTGCTTCCAGGTGGCTCTCCAGGCTTGTGCCGGAATCTGTCTCCTCCACTTCTGCCAGCCTCCAGTCCTGCAGTGGGAATCAAAGGTGGCTGGAGATGACACTCTGAATTTCTCCAAATGCAGGTTCTTTGGCACTGTGGCTGTCTTAAATTTAATTTTATATATATATATATGTTTCTTTTTTTAAGAACCACTAGATACTTTGGTCTCACTTTTGTGCCTATTTTCCCCTCTCCTCTTCCCACCTCTTGCTGATGGAATTCACCCTGTGGTAACAGCTTCGGAAATCTGGAACTGGAACTTTTCAGCTTTATGCCAACTCCACTTGGATTTGTGTTTCTGAGGAGGACAAGAGGACTCGGAGTGCCTCTTGGAACCCAGGGCTGTGTTGCCTTGCAGAGCAGCTGTTTTGGCCTGGATCAGACCTCTGGAGGAGTTGACTTTTCTTTGACCAGGTCATCATTCCATTTTCTCTAAACCATGGGGATGACCCTCAGTGTCTGAGTCCCTCATGTGCTGTTGGCTCCAGCACTGGTGGGCTGTAGCCAGGCTAACAAAGGGTCTCACTGCAGTCAAATCCATGTGGAGCATTTCCCTCAGCACCTGGGATACAGAGCTAGTGAGAGGAGTTGCTCCCAGCTGCCTGGAAAAGAGGAGGAGCCATTGAACTTTCTGGTCATCTCTGCTCCTGCTTCCAAGAGTCACGTTGTCGGTACGAAGGGTGGATTAGACTTTCTGGCTGCAGCTCCACGAGTTAATTAAACATAGTTCCCATGCTGATGCCACCTGGCATGAAACAGCCCACATCCACCCTGTTAAATGGCCTTGCCTTCCAGAACAAGGTGTCTCTATGCAAAATGTCCCCTGGGAATGGCCCTTGGCCCGTGGATACCTGCCAGGGAATGACTTGGGAGTGTGCCTTCACCTGAGCCAAGAGCACGCCAGGGATTTTCTAATATTTTAACAATATATTTGACCACGTTCCAGTGCCCAGGAATGTTCCTTTGCCACCCTTGAAATGTGCTAAAAGGGATGCAGAAATTCAAGTGCTCTACAAATAATCCTCACAAGCCAAGCCTGAAGTATTGGTTGGTTGGTTCTTTGATGCTGCTGGTGGAGAAACCACATCTCCGGAAGGTTGACCTTCCTGGCTGGCCAGGATTGAAGCCAGAACCAAGCCCAGCGAGCTGCTCCAGCACACCAGCCTCCACTCACCCTTGAAGTGGTTTCTGTAATGGTGAGTAAATGCAATTAGACCTTAAAAAACTCGTCACTTTTTTGGTTTTTTTTTTTTTTTTGCATAAAAACGTGGCCAGACCTTGAAAAAAACCCTCGTGTCAAACGGCAGCCAAAGTGGGGGGAATTATTGTGTGGGTTTATCAGTGTTTGTACGCCCCTAAAAACCCTTCCACTGCCCCATTCCTGAGGCTCAAGGACTGAACTGCTGCAACTCCTTTAATTACTCAACTGAGGTACCTATATAAGGAATGCAGGTGCTGAAACCTCCCCCTGTGGTTAATGGAGAGATAATTAGTGATCATCAGAGGTAGCTGGTGCCTTTCCAACCCCTCTTCACCCATTCACTGTCCCTACCTTGGGGTGTCAGTCTGTGCCTGTGCTTGCACTCAGGTGTTTCCTTTCTTGTAGGTGCTTTCCCTGGAATTGTTCAAAAAATTGTGTGGCTGTGGCACCTGGGACATGGTTTAGTGGTGAAGGTGGTGCTGGGTTAGTGGTTGGACTTGGTGATCTTTAAGGTTTTTTGCAACCTTAATGATTCAATGATTGACACTCACGTATCCTATAAATGTGCAGGCTGGCAGCGTTTACTGCAAGAATTCCGAAGGCAGGGATTGACACGGAGCCTTCAGGGGTCCATGGGCAGACCCTGATGGGCTCTGATCGGGGTGGGAAACCCCATAAATACAGATGATTTTAGAACACGAATGATAAATATCTGAATTCAAGTGCAGAGCCTGTTTTTTCAGGCCATTTCCCACCTCTCCTTCGATGATGAACTACCCAGAATGGCATTTGTGTCCTGGCTGCTCTTTCATCTATGGCCTTCTCAGCTTCCCCCTGGGCAGTGTTAATTTTCAAGGTGCTAATTACGAGGGCACTCCTCATAAATTATCACTCATTTCTCCCTCTCACAGAAGAATCCCTTGAGGGATTAGGCCAGGTTGGACAGGGCTTGGAGCAACCTGGGATAGTGGAAGTGGCAGGGAGTGGGACTGGATGGTCTTTAAGGCCCCTTCCAACCCAAACCCATTCTAGGATTCTGCTCCCTGTGAGTGCCATCCCAGGAGGACTGAGGGAACAGAAGGAAAACAAAGGTGGTGGAGCACTGAGGTTTAAAGTGGATGGATCTCCAGCCCCAGGGAATCCCCCAAAACCTGCTGGGATGTTCTACCAGTTGACTCTGCTTGATGGTCTGGGCAGAAGAACCTGCATGGCTGAAATTTTTGTGCTTTGTGTAAGACTTAAAGATGAAAAAATGGGGTTAGTTACTACCAGCAAGGCAGAACTTGATGTATTTGACACAGCTTAGGAGGACAAAAGGCATAAATAAGACATTTGAGGCACCAGTGGGGGATCTTTGACGAGTTTGGTGTCTTGATAAAATGTCCCAGGCATCAAGGCTGCTCTGCTGTGGTGGTTTCCATGAGCTGCCTCCCTCTGGTTCTTCTGTTTATTGTCTCCTGAGGCAAGGAAAATCCAGCAAACCCCCAGGTGTCCTTTCCTCAGGTGTGAATGACCTCACCTGTGCCTGTTTGCCTTTCTTTATTCCTTGGGACAAGTCCCTGGGATGTGTATCCCTCTGAGTAGCTCTACAAGGACAGAGTGAGGAGGGGGGGTGTTTATAACTGAGTTTTATTTCTGGATTGCATTGGCCATAAGCTTTGAATTTGTCCTCTTTTTATACAAACTGACACTCGGTAAAAAAACCCAAGCCCATTAAAAAGCCATCTGGGCAACCCATCTCAAAGCCCTGGGCTGATGGTGGTCTTGCCCAAACCTTGCTTGGTTGAGGCTTCCATGATTCCCCTCTCCCTGCTGGGCTGGCTCAGCTCAGCCCTGAGCTGCTCTTAGTCATGTGCAGCAAGAGAAATCAGTTTACAACCAGCCAAATCATTTGTTTCCTAATTTCCAGGTCACAGAGGAAGGAATTCCAGGTCACATTCAGAGGTGGTGGAATTCCATGTCACATTTAGAGGTGGTGGAGTTCCAGGTCACACTTAGAGGTGGTGGAAATCCTCCACCCCTCAGTTCTGGGTATTGCAGTGGGTGCCTCCTGCTCCTGATTCCTCAAGGGCAGTCTGTGGTGGGCCTGGGGGGAAATGGAAACTATTTGAAAGATTGGAGAAGTGAAAGAAAAGATGCCAAGTGCCTGGTTGGTGTCCACGGGGCTGGTGCCACGCAGGGAAGTGGCTTTGTTGTGGCAGTAAATGGAATTTGTGGTTCGAAGGTGCTGCAGTGTGAAGGTTTCCCTGTACCAAGCTGATGGCCTGTTACCTGCTGAAGGGATGGTTTCCACTTTCAGCCGTGGCTCGAAGCTGAAAAAGAGAGGAAGAAAAAGCACATGGGAATTTTCCTGAAGCTTCAGCACGTTTTGGTGACAGAAGATTAGCTGGGATGGGTTATTCCAGCAGCATAACCAGGGCATTGGTGGTAAGTGCCTACAGGGGGCTGGATAATGTTTGGGGTTGTTTCCTTTTTAATCTGCACAAAAGGCAGTGGGATACTGGAAGTGGCAGGGGGTGGGACTGGATGGACTTTTTTGGTTGGAAATAGAAGAAAAAAAAAAAAAAGAAGAGAAAATGCAGCTCATGAAAATCAAATTTCAACTCTTTCTATTTCCCACTTCCCACTTTGGCCTCCTGGTCACAGCAGACTGTCCCCTCCGTGGGGGATGAGCTGGGCTGTGTCTCAGGGCACTGACAGGACACATTTGAGCTCTCACCCTCATAAAAAAAAAAATAGAAAACAATATTTTCAGTGCATGGAAGCCCAAAGGAAAGGATGGCAGGGAGGAAAACTGAAAATAGCAATGTTTTTTCCCTGAAAGTCAGAGCTTGTTTTATAAAACAGTAACTGAGTTGGAACCCAAGTTCTCCAGTGCAAGTATTTATGGGAATGTTTAACTCCTGGTTATGTGCAGGGAAAAGGGTCCTCAGAGCTCATCAGGGATCCTCAGGATTATCCCGAAGCTTCCTGATCCCATTTCTCTCCTGTTGCCAAAGTTACCCCCAGGCCAACCTCAGCAGAGCACCTGAGTTTTCCCTCTCCCTCCCCTGGAATCCCTTGGCATGTGGGATGTGCTGCAGCACTCTTGGAAAGTGAAAGTTGTTTACATGTTTTATTTGTACTTTGGAATTCTGTGTTGTTGGATCCTGACAGGAATCCAGAGCCACTTCTGCCCAGTTATGCTTCAAATTCCAAACAAACAGCTGTGGGAGGTCTGATCATTTCAATATTCAGGAGTTACAGGTTTGAAAAGGTGGACTGTGTTTTTAGTATTTATTTAAAATGAGATACCTTTTTTCCCCTCTTTTTCTATACAAATGATAATTTTGGAACATTCTTGCGTTACACAGGGCTTTTAATTCACTAATTAAAGTGTCTCTTGGGTACATTTGATGTAGGAATCCCTACTGGAAGGAAACAGTTCTTGTAATGCAGTTAGTCCTAAACATTTGGAGGAATAAAAGGCATAAAATACGAGTAGGTATCCAAATGAAACCTTTTTTGCTGACTTCCCTCCCCAATGCCTTGTCCATCCAGGCTCCCACCTGAGCTGTGGCTCAATTAGTTCAATTGGGAATCATGACACCAACTGCCAGAGCTCCTTTGGAATTACCCCTGCCTTCACCTTGGTTATTTCCAAGGATCCTGTTTTATTCCGGACTTCAGGGAAACCTTGTGGCTCTTCTGCCTCATGTTTTGGGGTGGGAATTCTTTCTGTGCCATCCCCTGCCCCAGGGGAGAGCCAAGTCCCCATTCCCTGCTCCACCCTGGGTGCCTTCCTGCTGCTCCTGCTGGCACCTCTCCCTTCCCAGGGAGATCTGCCCCTGTGGGTGGAGGACACGGAGCTCCAGGGAACTGCCCTGGAGGTCCTGATGGGTGGAGGTTGGGCTGGAACATCTGCTCTGCTGGTCTCCAGCTCAGCACGTACCGGGGTTGTTCAGGGACTAAAGAGCATTCCAGGGGGAGCAGAGTTTTTGGGAGGGTTTCCAGCCCTTTGCCTCCTTTCCCCCCATTCCTGATTCCGGGTTGTCTCTGTATCAGTGTTCCCAAACCTGGAATGAGCCCCCTGCAGCTCCTCCAAGTCCCTACAAAGGCTCCACTGCTCACCCCCTGATGTTTTTCTCAGCTGCAGGCCTGTTCCTTGGAAGCCGGGGGATGATCCCCAAAGGATGGGCATGGCATTCCCAAGTGGATTTCCAGCAGCCAGAAATTTATAGAATTTACAGTCAGCTTTATGACAGAAGACAAAATGCTTCATGCTCGGGGCAGGAGCATCTTAATTAGCCAGGAGCCAGGCCCAGGACTTCCTGCCAGATCATGCTTTTAGATAACTCTTCATGTTTAGAAATTAGATATTTAATATTTAGGCGAAGGTTGGGACTTTTTCATTATTCCTCTTTCCCCTCTGTTTTCTCAGGAAATATATTCTCTTATACATTTTAAAGTATCGAATTTCTGGCATAAGAAAAATGCTGTAATGAGTTCCTGCTTTTAGGGAATGCTCTGCATTTGGTCTGGAATTACTGAGGCTTTTTTTCTTTTTTTCTTTCTTT
>VXAU01000547.1:127249-145956 GCA_013399695.1 Formicarius rufipectus | reverse complement strand
TTTTTCTCTTTTTTTCTTTTTTCTTTTTCTTTCTTCTTTTTCTTTTCTTCTTTTTCTTTTCTTCTTTTTCTTTTCTTCTTTTTCTTTTTCTTTTCTTTTTCTTTCTTCCTTTCTCCCTTTCTCTCTCTCTTTCTTTCTCTCCCCTGCTCACTTTCTTTCCCTCTCCCTTTCTCTCCTTTCCTTCTCTCAGCAGGTAACAGAAAAAAACCAAACCAAAGACCCAGAGAGTGCTGTTGCTGTTCTGATGGATCTGGACAAATCCATGTCCAGACCTGTCCTGAGCTGCATTTTAGAGCAGGAGCTGACCCAGTCCTGGGGATATTTTAGTCAGGATTTCTTACCTGACTCATTCAAGGCTCTGAAGGGTCCTGCACTGATCCAGTGTTATCTCAGGAAGTTGATATCTATATCTTATCTTTTCACAACTCCTTATCACTCCAGTCACGTCAGATATTCTGGTAGACCTGAAGGTGCCTTCACCAGTGTGAGGCAGTGGTGCAGAACCTTCACTTCTTCCTCTGAGAGGCCAAGCAGGGCAGGGCAGACCCTTCAGTTCACCCCAAAGGACATGAAATGCCCATGTCTGGGCAACTGGGTTCAGCCTTGGACCTCCTAAATGCAGCCTGGGAGATCTCTCTGCTCCAACTGTGCTCAGAGAAGGTTCTTGATGGTCTTTTGGGATCTTTGGTGGTCAAGAGGGCTTCAGAGCCAAGGAAAATTCTGGAAAGAGCTGCCAGCAAAGGCTCCCTTTGCTTTCTTCCTAAGCTGTGCTTCCCTCAGCCCACTCACCCAGGGGACTGAGTTGACTTCCCAGCGAAGTCAAGGGCTGTGCCCACCCAAGTCAAAGCCACACAGTGAGGGGCACATGCAAAGGGGCAGCAGCAGGGCCCGAGTCCCTGTCCCCTTTGGAGCCCAGCCCGATGACCACACAACAGCCCAAATGTCCTTTTGCCACCAGGTGGAGCTGGGAGAGAACTCCTTGGAACGGGCCAGCTGAGAGCACCCCGTGGATAACCCACGAGCCCTCGTGGATAACCTAAAAAAAAAGAAAAAAGAGGAATTTTTGTTTGGTCATTTGGTTGTTTTCCCCCCACTCCTCCCAACCTGGGAAATTCTTGTCTTGCTGAGAGATTCTTCCCAAAAATCAAAGAAAGGGAAATTGCAAATCATTTAGCCTGCAGTGAATGGACTCCTGCTGCGTGGCTGGGTGGAACGAGATGACCTTTAAGGTCCCTTCCAAGCCAAACCATGCCAGGATTCCATGATTCCATGGCTGACTGGTGGCTGGGAGGAGCAGCTGGGGCAACACTGTCATTGTTTACCTCAACTATCCCCAGGTGACAAGTGATGGGACAAGAGGAAACCTCCCCACCACCAACTCAGTGGTGAGCTGGGAAGGGACACAGCAAAGTTGTCTCTCAAGGTGCTCATTGAATCCCAGGATGGTTTGGGTTGGAAGGGACCCTCCAAATCCTCTCATTCCATGGACAGGGACACTTTCTGCTATCCCAGGTTTCTCCAAGCCCTGTCCAACCTGGCCTTGGACACTTCCTGGGATGGGGCATCCACAGCTTCCCTGGGCACTCTGTGCCTGCCCACCCTCACAGTCCAGGATCTCACCCCCTCAGCTTTATTGGCACCCAACCTCTGTGTTTCCAGCCTCTCTTTTGCTTCACCCAGCTGTGCCATTCCTTCCTCAGGCTGGTTTATGTCTTTTCCATCCACTCCAAATCCTTCCCAGGGCTGCTGGAAAGGCTTTGCAAGCTCTCATGGAGGTACCATAGGTAATAAAATACATGTTACTGAATGCTGTGCAAACAAGTGAGCTCACTGTGTTTAGTAAATCTGTTTTTCCCTCGACTGAGGATAAAAGCGTGTTCTCTTAGAATGCTGGAAAGTCTTAACACCTTCCTTTTTTCCCCCCCTCCTCTCCTTTTTCTTCTTTTGCTCATTTTTAATTCTCTCTGTGGGTGCCCCTTGTGAGTATCCCACCTGTTTATCCAGTGCTATTATTGTTTTTAGGGAACTGGCAAAGGTCTGAGCAGTCTCCCAGCCCACAATGCTGCCTTTTTCTCAGCAAAGAAGCTGAGGATCACTAATAGCAGCTTTATTTTCCTTGGCACTTGGCAGAGCTGGAGCCACCCAGCCTTTCCTTGCCCAGTGCTTCTTAATCAATACGAAATGTGTGACAGTGCAAGCAGCTTCCTTCTGCAAATAATTATTAATCAATGTCGAGGGGCTTTGGTGGAGAAGGGAGTCCAATAAGCCTTCAAGATGGGAGGGGATGGGAGGGGGAATCCTGACTCAGGTTTTGGCAGAGGGGATGTGTGTTCATGGCAGATGTTGGTATTTAGATGAGATAGAAGAAGGAAAATGTTTATAAGAAGGGTGTAAAACACTGGCACAGGTTTCTCAGGGAAGCTGGGGATGCCCCATCCCTGGAAACATCCAAGGCCAGGTTGGATGGGGCTCTGAGCAACCTGAACCCATTGAAGATGTCCCTGCTCGTGGCAGGGGGATTGGACTAGATGACCTTTAAAAGACCCCTTCCAACCCAAACCATTCCACGATTTAAGAATCCACATCAAGCCTAGACTTAAAATTAACTTCTGGAGCAGCTCAAGTTGTACACTGACACTCAATTTAATTTGAAGAACATTTAGGTTCTTAACTGAATAAAAGTATTTAGAGAACAAAGGGGCCAAGAATTAAAATCCTGAGAAAATAAAGAGTTGGCTGTGTAGACACTGTTTGAATTTAGTCCTGAGTCCTGTGCTGCTCCTGAATGCACTGATTAAAACATTTAAATTCCTTCCATTTCAAAGGAACCTTTCAATTGAAACAGAACAATTCTTGGTGAAATGCATCTTCTGGGAAAGGAACAGTTGGGCAGTTTAAATTCTTGGAGAGCAGAAACAACCCCCACTCTTTCCGACCTTCACATTGCAAAGCCAATGGGAAGTTGATAAAGCTGATAACTCTTTGCAAATGGTAATTCCAATAACTTTCATTAAGGTGTTTTGATTTTCCATTTCAGAATGTGTCAGGATTCCTGTT
This sequence comes from Formicarius rufipectus, assembly GCA_013399695.1. Lineage (NCBI taxonomy): Eukaryota > Metazoa > Chordata > Aves > Passeriformes > Formicariidae > Formicarius > Formicarius rufipectus. The sequence continues at coordinate 142,899 of VXAU01000547.1, read as the reverse complement.
TTTCCTTTTGTGCTGCAGCCTCTTGGTTAGAGATACCACCAACACAGCACAAATATTTTCTATTAAAAACACAGAAACAAGAAACTCCAAATCCAGTCCAAAGCTTTGTCTTTATTGCCCCCACCACTTTCGTGGAGCCTCCTTTCCTCTCGGGGCCATGTTCAGGAGGACATTTTCAAAATATTTTGCTTTCCTTTGGCTCCAGACTGGAAAGACTGGATTTGAAAGCCTGGGATTTACCAGCGAATGGAAGGTTTGATTCCCCTCCAGCTCCGGGGCTTGCAGGTACCTGGCCCTTCATGGTGCTCCTCCAAACAAACTCCGGGAGCACATTGTGGAATGGGCTTTCCAGGAACGTGGGGGAACCCCCTGTTGGTTGAGGAATGTCAGAGTTGATTTGACAAAGCCCCGGGGAATATGTTCTGGAGGGCAATTTGGGATTGGCAGGCAAGTGGACGGCTTGACTTAAGGCATTCTTTCTGCTTGCATGAAGGGAGGACCAAATGTTTATTTTGGTTTCAGGCTTTAATAGGTTTGGAGATATTTCAAGCTACTGGAGGCTTCAAAATTATTCAGCCCAGACACTTCTCCATGGGTTTTTATTTCTTAATTTTTTTGCGGTGGGGGGAAGGGACTGGGAGCGATCTGGGCAGTCACAAACCTGCATTATCTACAGAAAACCTTTCTCATGTCACACTTTGGGTCAAAAAGCCCCTTCCCACCTGAAGAATGAGATCTTAGAGGGGAATGTTTTCTCCCCTTCAATCTTCAGTCAATTTGACATGGGGGAAAGTTAAATCATGGAGCAATGCAACCCCTCAGGTGAGGATGAATCCCTCAGGTGAGCATTAATACCCACAAAGGAGCAGTTTCCTGCAGCAGGGGTGGTGTCCCGAGGTTTCCTCAGCCTCCTCTCCGTTGGCTCTCGGCATTTCCGTGGGGCTTTGCAGGGAGCTGTGTTTTCTCCGGAACGTGGATCCTTTCCTGCTTTCCAGGTTTCCAAGTTTCAGGAAGCCAAAACCCTTGGAAATGTCACCTCGAAGGGGAAGCAGGTGATGTGAGCTCGCCATGAGTAAGGCTGGAGGTGGCTGCAGGACCACGGCATTCCAAAAGTTTTATGGAGAAAAGCCGACCTGCCGGAGCACGAAACGACCCTGCTGGGCTTTTTTCCACCCTCCTTTTCCCCTCCTTTCCCGCCTCTTTTTATTGTGTGTGCCCTTTTCACTGCACAGTGGGTTGTGTGTTTTGGATGAGGAGGAACCTCCAGCTCTCTCATGTGATGGGATTCAAGGACAGGCCCACCAAGAGCATGAGGAGAGGAGATAAAACCTCGGGAAATCTCCCAATCCAAGTGTGAGTCACCAGAAGGGTTGATTTGAAAGGACAGCTGTACTAACATTGACTAAGATGCCTATTAAAAATATTGGCAGTGGGGGAAGGATCACTCAGGATTTGATCATCCATTCTGGGAATGAGCAAAACAATCCCCAGAGGTTCTGGATAAGGTTTTCATGTCGAGATAAGGGCTTCTCCTTCGTGGGTGTTTTCTAGCATGTTACGATTTCCTCCCAATTTTCCTCAGGAAATCATAGCAACCCAAAATCCTCCCACTCTGGTGGGGATGATGTTTGAAACAAAAACAGAAGCCTGGAGTGCATTGGGTGACCCTAATTATGAATTTCCCCCATGGTCTGTTATTGCCTTTCGTGACAAACTGCCTGAGGTTTGTGGGAAAGGAGGAATTAACTCCGTGTCCTCCGGGGCTCCACTTGTAGGGACGTTCCTGCCTGGGGATGCATGAGGATTTGGGGATAGCTGAGGCCTTTCTGGGCAAATCCTCAGAGAAGAAGACCTCTTTCCCATGGCACCAAATGGACATTGCAAGATCTCCAAAAAGCCCCGTGTTCAGATGTGCCTTTGGGATATGCTCCATCTCCCAAAATCCCCGTGTTCAGGTGTGGGTTTGGGATATGCTCCATCTCCAAAAATCCCCATGTTCAGGTCTGCCTTTGGGATATGCTCCATCTCCAAAATTCCCTTTTGGGATATGCTCCATCTCCAAAAATCCCCACGTTCAGGTGTGGATTTGGGATATGCTCTATCTCCAAAGCCCCATGTTCAGGTGTGCCTTTGGAATATGCTCCATCTCCAAAATTCCCTTTTGGGATATGCTCCATCTCCAAAGAGCCTCACATTCAGGTGTGCCTTTGAGATATGTTCCATCTCCAAGAAGCCCCACGTTCAGGTGTGCCTTTGGGACCTCCTCCAAGTTTTTTGGCTGAACATGACAATCCTAAACCTCCATGGATTTTACCCACCAGGAATGACTTGCTGAGCCCAGTCAGGTGCCCATTCATCAGAGCATCCTTGCAGCTGAGTGGAGGGCCAATGTTGAGCCCCAACCCCCCAAACTGTTGGTTTCCTGTTGATTCCAAAGTGGGATGAGCCTGGGCTCTCCCATGCCCAAGGACAACTAAAAATGCAGGGCAGAGGGTTAGGATGACTTTGGTGAGGAAGAACCCACAGCCAGATTCCTGGGACCAGGATGAGCCTCAGGAAGGGATTTTCCTTGTGTTTCCCTGTGAGGAATGTCAGCCTTCAGCCTCTGGCAGTCCATCCTTTCCACTTCTCCCCATCCCCTTGTCCTTTGCCAGAGTGGGATGTAGCAGTGCAGGGGCCCCAGAGATGGGGGGAATATCAGGGCTGGATTCAGTGCTGAGACCTCTTAGGACCTGTGGAATCACAGGATGTCCTGGGCTGGAAGGGACCCACAGGCATCATCCAAGTCCATCTCCTGTAGATGAAGCATTTCCATACCATCCCACATTTCCTCACCCGTCTGCTGCACTTGGGGCTTGTTGGACATCAGGGTCAGTTTTCCTGGTTGTGTCAACACAAATGATGATTTGGATGAGAACAAAATACTTTTACATATGGAAATCATCTCTAACTGAAGAGATAAAAAGTGTATTTCTTGGTTTTTGACAGAGGATAAAGAGGGAAATAATCTTTGCTTCTGTAAAGACCCAGTGAAAACATTTCTGGGTTAACAGCTGGACTTGTTGATCTCAAAATTCTTTTCCAGCCTGAAGGATTTTGTGATTCTCTGATCAAGACCTGGCCTGCCTGTTTGGGTGAGCCTGTGTGCAAATGAGAGCAGACAGTATAAATAATGTGAGTAAGAAACCATATTTTTTTGTCAAGTCCCATAAATACCTTCTTTTTAAAGAGCTTTCACGTATTTTTCTTGCATTAAAACCAAACTGGGCTCCCTGATTGCTTGTCACAGAAGAGCAGAGACACAGAGGCAGGACAAAGGGCTGGTACCAAAAAGAGTGACCCAGGACACACTGACATTGGAATTTAGACATGTCCAGGACAAGGTGCAGTCCCACCAGGACAGGTGCTGGAGGGATGGGATGGGTTGATGGTGCTCATACCATGACAGATAAGCCTTTTCTTCATCTTCCCATGTTACCTTCCAGTCAGACTCTCAATTTGTATCTGACTTTCTAATGCTCCCTGTTCCAGAGGAAAGGACCAAGGGACAGGAGAGAGCTGCATCCACTTGTTGTCCTTGTCTAATGCTTCACCAGAGGTGATTCACCCTGCCAGGCTTCCAAACCCTCTCCATTAACCCACCCCTTGCGAAATCTGGTGGACCCTCTGCTTTCCAACCTCTGAGGAAGGTGAGAAGGATGACTGGTGAGGGAAGCCAGTGAAAGAGAACCAGAATTCCACCCTCCCCCAAGGCACGTACCCCCACCCAAGTCCTCCTCCCCCTGCCCACGGTGGGTCCAGATGATGCTGAGATCCCTTCTCCTGGTGCGCTCCCGCCGACAGCCGGCCAGCAAAGGTTACTGGCGCCCATCCACAAAGCCCGTGGCACACTGACCTGTTCTCAGGGAACCCAGTGCAAGCCTATTCCCTCCCCAGCCAGAGCCCACCCAGTGAGAAACAGGCTGGTGGCTTGACAAAACTGGGATTATTCTGTCCAGAAAACTCCCCTTTTAATGGATTAAACATCTCTGTCTTCTGCGGTCGCCTTCCGAAGGAAGAAAATCATTGCGAGAAGAAAATGTTGAGCTGGGGTGTATTTTCTTCTCTGAATTCAGAGTCATTTTTCTTCCCTCCTTCCCTCCCTGCCTTCCTCCTCTCCTGCTTTTCTGCAAATAGAGGAGTAAATTTTGTCTCCGTGATGTTTCCTTGGCTGAACATGATTCAGCTCCGCTGGTGCTCTAAATCAAGGTAATCAAAATAATCATGTTCTTTTAATCCATCCACTGCACCCAACCCTGTGTACTGCACTTCTGTATTTTTCTTTTTTTCCTAAAGTTTGGCTCTGACATCACTGAAATCCTGCAGCAAAGTCTCAGGGAGAGACCAGCATTGTTAGTTCCTCCTTTCATCCCGAGCCAGACACCCGCAGCTCTCCACAGGCCTCAAAGAAGACCTGGGAATGCCCGAGCAGGATTCCTTCTCCAGTGCAAGAAGTGGATTCATTAAGGGGAGAAGCTTGAGTCACAGATTCCAGGAGAACTGTGGACTGCAAAAAAAAAAAAAAGAAAAAGAATCCCTCTGTCTCAAACAGGAGAGTTCTGTCAAGGTCAAAAGATATCCCAATTTGTCCCAGCACCTTCTGCCTGAGTCTCCCAGTGGCAAGGCAGGGATGTGGAGTCAGTGCTGCTTTTTCTCAGGAAGCCCCCAAAAAGAGCTCCTGAGTTCTCCTGACCCACCCCAAGGTGTGCTCAGCAGAAGGCTCTGTGCCCCCGTTCCAGCCCACCCAGGCTCCTGTACGTCACTCCCACAGGTGGGAATGGTGGTGGTGGATGGATTTACCTCTTGAGGGACTGAGATGCTGCTCAGGACTGTGGGAGCTCCACCAGCAATAGAAGATATTCAAGACTTTGGCCCTGGCTCGGGCTCTAAAGCTCCTGCTGGCTGTTGGAGTGGCTTTCTCCTCCTGCTTCCACGGCTCTGCACCAGCTAAACCTACCAGAAAGCAGAACTTTCCAGCTCACATTTGATATTTAATACCAACTCTGTCGTTTAAAGGACTAAGCTGGTATCTCTCCATGGTTCCAGACTGGATGGTAAGAGGAGACTGGCTGGAGTGCAAGACTCTGCTCCACATTCCACCCTCACTCGAGATGTTCCCTGGTTTGGGAGCTTCTTTTGTAGAAAATAGGACCTGCTCTCCATACAACCACTCCAGGTGATTTCCACTGCTAAAAACAGAGCCTTTGGTGCCCAAATCTTGATCTGCAGAGAATTAAAGATGCACTTAAAAACAAATCCAGCTTCTGAATTCTGGGCCTGTTCTTCTTGAGGGCTTTTGAGGTCTGGAAATCAGCAGGAGCAGTTCAGCTTTGCCCCCAGGCTCTGTAACTGATACCAGGGACTGCAGCAACTCCTCCTTTGAAACCTTGGCTCTTGGAAATTATTGGAAGTTCCTGGGAAGTAACCAGCTCGAAGTTTCAAGGAATCTCACAGAGAGGTTATGAGGAACAGGGCAAAAACAAAGGCCAAGGCTGGCTTTCCAACTAACCATTTATTTTCCCAGAGGAGTCCCTTATTAATTTTTATGGTGCATAAATACCAGAAAACCAGACACTGTTAATTAGTGACTGGTTTTGGTCTTTGTGCTCAACTCGGTTCAATCCAAGCCAAACTGGGATTTATATATATATTTTAATGTTTAGAGAAAAGCATGTGTATGAATTTTGGTGTTTCTGAGCAAGTGTGACCCTAACTTAAATCAATGCAACTTTCTTTTTATTCCAGTCACTGGGTCCCTCCCTCCTAAGGCATTTTTCTGCACATCTACCCAGTGTATTCTGGGTTTATGGAGAGACACAGCATCTGAAGGGTGAAGTCCATTTGGTTTAGATCTTGACCCAGCATCTATTGGCTCTTGCACCGATATCCATGGGCATCTTTAATGTGGCAGAGAGCTCTTTTGGGAAGTGCCTTGCTGAGACAGACCCAGTGCTGGATGTGGATTCGCTCTCCAGAAGTAGGAGAAGGAAGGCAGGAGGCAAACGTTCCACAGCAGCTCCAGCAGCAAGAAGCATTTTGGTTCCCAGAGCGGCATCATCACGTTCCTCCTTCAATACAGAGGTCCTTGGACTTGATCTTCATCCCTCATGCCCCAAAGGGGCTGACACCCAGAGGAGGATTTGGGTGGACCCCTCTATTGCAATCCAGGGAGGACCTGGTGTTGGGAGAAGACACCCCAGGCAGACCTGACTGTCAGGGACCAACCTGCAGTTTGTCTCTTTGCTCAGTTGCTGACAGGTTTCCTCCTCATGTGGAGTTTGTTTTAAGGCTCACATGGTAGGGCCATCATTTATAAAAAAACCCCAGATAATCACACAGAGAATCTGCTTTAGGAAATTCTTGAACCCGAGAGGATTTGAGGGTAGTGAGTTATTGGCCACTGGGACTGGTAAGGGATGACATTTCTCTGGATCTGCATGTGCCAGTAAATCACACCGAGGTCTAACTCTTAATCTATTTGCATTTTGGAAGCATTCCTTGGGTATTGTGTTAACCCCTTGGCTGTATTTTGGCACCAGTTCCAGCAGGACTTCCAGAGCCGTAGTAGAAAGGGCATTCACTGAGTCCTCAGCACCTTTAGATCCCAAGAAAACCAGTCAAATCTAAATATCTAAGCCCTGTTTGATTGAAAAACCTTGGAGATTGGACCTGCTGGCAGGATCACACACCGGTGCTGTGTCTGTCCAATTCACCCTCACCCCAGTACAACAATATGCTCCTGTGGAGACCAAGCCCTGGGCTTGGGTTGAGGTCCTACTGCAGATCCAACCCTTCTGTTCCGATTCCCCTGAAGCCAGGAAAAGAAATTCACCTTACAAGGTGTTTCGTGTATCCCCTATGAAAGGTTAGATTGCACAGAGACCCCTTGAAGGGACTGGTTGACAGCCTGGTGACTGTACCAGCCATGCTGAACTCATTTTTTGGGTGTTTGCCTGAAATCCCCGTTGACAGTTCAGTTCAGCTGAAGACAGAGTGGTTTGTGGCTTAGGAGATGTGGAGGTGCAAGTCCCCAGGGAGTTTCAGGACAAGCCACTTTAACCTCCCCAGGCCTCAACCTTTTTCTTTTGTTTTTTTTTCATCTCAGAATTACAATGTTTTGGTTTTAAACAAAACTTCTCCCCCCACCCCCAAATGGTTCTTCCCTCCAGATTTTATAATTTGGATGGAAATGTTCTTAAAGTCGGGGCTGGTTTTGCTTTGTTTTCCTGGTTCCAGTTCCTGTTGGAAAACAATTTTTTTTTTGTATGGAAAACAAAACTTTTCCCATAAAGTGTTCTGAACTCTACAAAAGGAAAGTGCAAAGCGAGATGTATTATTCTTGTGGTGCCTTGGGGTCAGGACACATTCAGTGGTCACGTAGCCTTACCCAGTGTGCTCTCCTGGAACGGGAATGCCGATGGGAGACAAACCCTCAAGGACATGGTTTGGGGTTTTTTGGGTCTGTTTGCTCTTTAAACATTTCTAACCTCTTCTTAAATGCAGGTTTCTGTTCCTTCCTCTTTTTATTTTATTTTTTTTTTAAATTTTTTTTGTTTCCAAAGGGAGGAATCCCAAATCCATTCCTGCAGACTTTCCTTTTTTTTCTGCTGTGTGGAAGTACCACACACAGCTCTCGTTACCCTCCTTCACCTCTCCCCCTCCCCACTCTTCATCCTCTGCCCCAGATCCCTCCCAAACACTTGGGTTTGGCTCGTTCCTGAAGCCAGTTTGGTTTCCCTTCAAGAAGCCTTTCCGCAGCTCTCGTTGCAAACCACACATTAGCAAAGCAATGAGCTCCTCCAACCCTCTTTGCTCCTTGCTGGCTGTTGTGAATCCAGGAAAAAAAAAGAAGAAGAAGAAGAAGAAAATGTGTCCTCCAGAATAACGAACATCCTTCCCCCTTCCTGCAGCCCTGAGTGAAAAACGGGGACGTTCCCATCCCGACGCAGAAAACTCAGCGGGTCGTCCTCCCTGAAGTCCGTGGTGGGAATCTACAAGGAGCTGTGCCACCGCTCTCAGCAATCCCACAGACCCTTTGGTGGATCCTCTGTCTGCTTTGGAGCAGAACCCACGACCTGGCTGGCAATGTTTGATTTCAAAAGGGAACCTGGAGTTTTAATTGTCCTTTGGTTTTGGCTCTGCCGTGAGTGAAGGCCCGGTGAGCGTCTCACAGAGAAAGGAAGCAAACCCAAACCTGGTCAGGGCTGACTTGCTTTGGTTTATTTTGTTTCATTCACAGGAACGTAAACCAAGAGAAAAATGGTTTGGGAGGTTGGGGGTGTGAGCAGGGAAGCTGGAATGTGATGGGGAAAGGGAATAAGGAGTCATTTTCCAGCAGCTGGCGGCGGTGGCTGGGCGCGTGTTGGTACCCGGCTCTCAGATCTCAAACCACAACCCCTGGTTTCTCACTTGCCACCAGACTGGATGGGGAGTCAGGACGCTGAGAAAGACACCAGGAACCTTCTTGAGGCTGCAATAATGGAATCTAATTATTAGTTAGCTTGTCTGGGTTTGGAGATGGGGAGGTATCAGTGCCTTCATCTGCACGAACGCAGACTGGAAGGCACACAAAATGTGTGGGATCCGACTCTGGCTTTGAAGGGAATTCTGGGATTTGAAAGTCACTGTAAACTTTACCAAGAAGTTAATCCCTTTCCTTGCCCTCTCTCCTCCAGATTGCTTGAAAAACATGAATCATTCCACCCTGCCCGTGGCAGACAAGGGAATTTTCAGCTTAAGGCATGGATTTTCTTTGTCTCTAGGGGTTTTTTTTCTCCCCTGGAACAAAATGTCATCAAAATCAATATGTTCCCATGTGACATTAAAATGTCGTCTTTTTAAATGAAAAATACAATTCCAGATTAAAACCTCCCAGAGACTCGGCAGCAACCTAGAGCCCAACAAATCTGGGCACTGGTCCTTGCTTTTCCATTGGTTAAAAAGCGCTGATAAAACCAATCCCACCACGGTCAGAAAGTGTTGCAGTGCCCCACTGTGCCCCACTGGAAAAGAAAAGACCCTGCTGGAAACATCCCTGACTGAAGTTCAGGTTCTTTTTTGGCACACACCAAAACTTTGAGATGTTCTTCAGGTCACAGGTATCAACATTGACTTTCAAACGTGGGTATTTTAAAGTCCATCCTTTCCTCTCTATTTTTCCTCTTGAATGATGTTTTATTGCTTACCCAGGGTTGACTGTTTCTCCTTCCTCTGCCCAAATCCCTCTTCTCTCCACTTCACTGTGTGTTTTCAGCAGAGGTAAGACTTGTGTTGTCTCCTGATATTATGGCTCAGACACGTGGGGTCTCAATCCATAACATCCGTACAGTGTACAAAGCATGGAATATTTTAGGGAGAATATGGGAGCAGGGCTGGTTTGTCCTAAATGTTGTGCCTCTTAGGATGGATTGGTGGGATGAACCTGCTGGCAAAGTTACATGGGCAGGCCTGTCTTAGAGCATGGTTGGTCTTCCTACAGGGAAAAACAACTTTGGGTTTCCTCACTCTTCATCCAGAGGGGAGGGCTCTTCAGAGAATAAGAGAATCCCAGAATGGTTTGGGTTGAAAGGGACCTAAAAGGACCATCCAGTCCCACCCCCTGCCATGAGCAGGGACACCTTCTACCAGCCCAGGTTGCTCCAAGCCCCGTCCAACCTGGCCTTGGACACTCCCAGGGATGAGGCAGCCACAGCTTCTCTGGACAACCTGGACCTCCCCACCCTCCCAGCCAGGAATTCCTTCCCAATATCCCATCTAAATTCATTCTCTTTCATCCTAAAGCCATTCCCTCTTGTTCTGTCCCTCCAGGCCTTGTCCCAGTCCCTCTCCAGCTCTCCTGGAGCCCCTTTAGGCACTGCAAGGGGGTCTCAGGTCTCCCTGGAGCCTTCTCTCCTTCAGGTGAGCCCCCCCAGCCCTCCCAGCCTGGCTTACTTTGCTGTCCACCTCATGTCCAGCTCCTCCCTGGCTCTGGTGGGGCAGCTGTTGCCCTGACCCCACTACCTGGGGGATAAATGCTTGATAAGAGTCATAAGCAGATAACTTTTGGGAGGGTATGGGGAGCGGTGTGAAGCCAAGGGGTGAAGATTAAATTACCCTTAAATTACCAAATCACTCCAGAGCTCCCGTTTGTTGGAAATTTCTGTACAACCCCCCCAAAAAATCCTCCCAGACCTATTTGAGGTCCATGTTTTCCCTCTGTCCCTCCCTTGCAATGACCCTGTTTCATTTGGGGTGAATGCAGTTTGCACAGTGAGTGGTGTTTTCTCCCCATCGTCTCCCCATTTCCCAGCCCGCCCTGGAATGTAGGATTAGATGTTGTAATGCAGCATTAGGAGCCATAAAGGTTAATATCCTCCCAAAGTCACTCCTGTGCTCACAGGCTTCGCTAATGAAAGAACCCCAGAACCCTCCCCTGCTCCTCCCCACAAAAAATAAAGGGTTTAGGAAACAGGTCAGGCTGAGAAAGGGGGAGGGAAATGATAATGATCAATAAATTAACTAAAAACCAAGCCCATATCCTGGAGTCAGGAGTCCTTTTGCATTTGAGACACCCGGTGATTACCGACTAATCCACTTGGCAAATGCGAGGTGGTGCCTCGCCGGGTCCTTCCCAGCCCACTTGTTTTGTGCGGGAATGTTTGCTGACTGAATTAAGGAAGAAGCCAAGAAAATGCCCTCCTTGTTGCCCTGGAGGCAGCAGAGGAGCTGGCCAAAGCTTCTGGCTCTCGGGGCTGCAGCTTTGGGAGAGGTGGAGGATGCTGAGCCTCGGGAAGGCTGGAGGAGTGAGGGAGCTTTGGGGAGGAATTCCTGCCTGCCCCCTTGGCCCCTTCCCTGGTGGGGGAACTCACCCCCTGCAGCTTCATCAGCCACTGGCCAGGGGCAAACTGGGCTTAGGCACAAGCCCGGGGGGAGGAAGGAGGTCGTGCTTTGGAAGGGGAGGGTGGGAAAGGCAGGGATGGCACAGGCATGGAACCACCTTGCACTGCAACCCAGGGGTTGGTTCTGGCAAGGACAGGTGTTGTCATGGAGAGGTGAGAGGTGTTGCCATGGAGAGGTGAGAGGTGTTGTCATGGAGAGGTGAGAGGTGTTGCCATGGAGAGGTGAGAGGTGTTGGCATGGGGATGTGAGAGGTGTTGCCATGGGGAAGTGAGAGGTGTTGCTATGGAAAGGTGAGAGGTGTTGCCATGGGGAGGTGAGAGGTGTTGCCGTGGAGCGGTGAGAGGTGTTGTCATGGAGAGGTGAGAGGTGTTGCCATGGAGAGGTGAGAGGTGTTGGCATGGAGATGTGAGAGGTGTTGCCATGGGGAAGTGAGAGGTGTTGCTATGGAAAGGTGAGAGGTGTTGCCATGGAAAGGTGAGAGGTGTTGCCATGGAGAGGTGAGAGGTGTTGCCATGGAGAGGTGAGAGGTGTTGCCACAGGGAGGTGAGAGGTGTTGCCATGGGGAAGTGAGAGGTGTTGCTATGGAGATGTGAAAGTTGTTTCCATGGGGAGGTGAGAGGTGTTGTCATGGAGAGGTGAATCCAAGCTGGTGAGGTCCATTTTCCTGTTCCTTGGGGGTTTGGGAATGACTAAGGCTCTGAAGCTCCTGGGAAGGATGTGTGGTCTCATCCCTCTCTGCTGCTGGTTGCACCCAAGGGTGGAATGACTCCTTAGCCTTCCTCTGCCTGTTCATCCTCACCTCTGGGAAGTCCTCTCCTGGGACTGAGGACAACAGTCACCCTCTGGGAACTGTCCTGGCTCGAACCTTTGAGCCACAGAGAAATGAAACAGGTTGAATTTGGGATTAGCAGCTGGGTCTGAATCATGAGAAAGGAAATACGGGGCTAAGTTCGGGTTTTCCTTAAAATCTAGAGCTGGCAAAGAGAGGCTTTCAGTATTTCTTTGGTTTTCTACCTTTAAAATTGAGAAATTCTGGGGTTTTTTTGTGTAAGGAGCTGGTCAGCTGGACCTTGCAGGAAGCCAAGGAGCTCCAGAGGGAAGGAGATAAGGAGGAGGGATGGCTACGGAATACAACTTCTGCTCCATCATAAATCCCAGAAATTGGTCATTGACTCAGGTATTCTCACCTAATATGTTTCCCCAAGCACCATCTTAATGTCTTGGGAAGCTTTTCCACCCTGAATCTGGGAAAAAAAAGTTGGTTATTATTTTTTTTTTCTGCAATGAGATGATGTTTTTCCATTAAGAAGAAATAATCCAGGAGCCCTTTGGAACAAAGATGTGTCCCACCAACAAATTCTCAACCTTGTCTGAGTGGCAAACAGGAGAAAACATTCCCAGGTTAGTTGGGCAGGATGATCATGTTCTAATAAGAAGTTTTGATTCTGCTTGTCAGAAATTTTTTGAAGGGAAAAGCCCCAATATAACAATTTGGTCTGTTCTGGTTATTTCACGAGTAATTTCATAAAATAAGAACAGAAAACAAAATAAGAATTAGTATGCTCCTGCTCTGGACTAGATAGCTTTGTGGCTTGAATTCCTAGAAAATCCTAAATGATCCCCATCTATCCAAATACATCCAATGAAGAGTGAGAATAAGCAATTCAGAGAAAGCTTAAACTGGTATTTCAGGCTTTTCCCTTGTTGCTTTGCTTGGTTGTGGCATTTTTAACATGGAATATCCCCCGAGGTTACAAGGAGGAACCTCAGCACTGATTTCTGGAGCTGCGCAAGGGACGGGGAAATCAGCAGATGGATAAATCAACATAGAAATGCAGAACACGCCCCACAGGCTCCCACCTCTCACTGCCCTGGGTTTTTGGGGAACATACATTTATCCATGAGAAATCCACAGCAACACTTTGGTTACACCAGTCCTGTCCCAGCAGGCCCTGGGATGGTTGGATTTACACTCAAGCTGGATTGAGTTGCAATATTTGAGAGTCGTTGTTTTGGTTTTTTTTTTCCTTCATTCTCAGATTTCCCAAATCCTCCCCAGGAATCCGCTGGAGGCTCCACCAGGAGCATTAAAAAGAAGTTTAGCACCCAGCTCAGCAACTTCAGTAAGCTGCAGTTGACCTGGTGGGAGGGACAGCATTTCTCCCACCCTGCCTTGGGAAGTGCCATAAAAAGCAGGGAGGCTTGGAAATGAAAATCCCTGATTGATGGTGCTCACGAGGGCCGTAGACTCAGAATTGCTCCAGTGTTCATAAACTTAGGACATTCCACTCAACAGCTCCGAGCAAAGGTGTCCCTTTGACACCTTGGCTGTCCTCCAGCTCAGACTCCAGAAAGACCTCACACAGGGCCACGGAGGAACCTGAGGAACACGGACCAACCTGGGGCCACGGCAGGGCAGGACCCCACGGAGTGATGGAAGGGTTGTTATTCTGGGAGAACAGCTTGTTCCCAGGAGTGTTGGGCACAGAGGACTTGGGGGAGCTCCCTGCTCCTGCTGGTGGGACATTAGAGTCCTGCAGGAGTGGCTTGGAGGTTTCTGTGGGTGGATTTTGGTAGCAGGGGGGGCTTCCAGGGTGGGTTCTGTTGGAAGCTGCCAGAAGCTTCCCCTGTGCTGTGGAGCCAAGGACAGCCAGGGCCAGGAGGGACCTCCTGCTGGTGGACAGAGTTGAGCCAATGAAGAATCCCAGTCCCAGGTCTGGGATCGCATAGTGAAAAATTCAGGAGTGTGGGGCAGTCGGGAATTCCAGCCATGAGATAACAATGCAAAGACCAAGGTGGGAGCAGGAGGAGGAGAAGGAGGGACCCCACGGGAGCAGGGGGGGAAGGACTCAAAGCTGTGCCCCCCCTGCAGCCCCTGGAGATCCCTCAGGGGGCACAGACCCCCCTGCAGCCCATGGGGTGACCCCCAGGACAAGAGCATTGGCAGAACCACCAACTGCAAACCCCCATTCCCTGCTCCCTGGAACTGCTGGGAAGAGGGAGGAGTGGGAGGAGAAAGGTGTTTTTAAAACTGATTTATTTATTACTTTTTAGGTCTTATCTTGTTAGTAATAAATTTGAGTATTTAACCACCCTGAGTTTGCTTTGCCATTATCTCTCTCAGCTGTTTTTTTGCCTTTTTTCCTTTTCCTTTCCCTCTGGGAAAGGGAGGGCCTGGAGGTTTGGGTGGACACAAAACTGCCACACTTGGAGACCTTAAACCCTGTGCTGAGTAACCACAGCACAGCCCCAGTGAAACGAGCCCCTCTGTCCTCCCCCTCTGCCGTGGGTTCAGTCCTGAACTGCAGGGAAAATAAGGCAAAAAAACATCTTGGTTGGCTTCATTTACTCTGCCCTTGGCTGTTTGCTGGGATCCCCTGGCAGGGGCACAAGTCAGATCCTTGTCAGGGTCATTAATTAGGGTACTAATGACTAAAAAGTTACTGCTCACCTGCAGAGAGCAGACTGTCCCCTCACACCTTTCATCTAAGTCCTGGATTTGAGGTAAGACCTGCTGGGGGTTATTGGCTGATTTTCTCCTTGGGAATGTTTTAGGGACACCTGAAGGCACAAATAATTTCAGCTGTGATGGACCGAGGTAAGTCCTGGAAGAAACCCTAATACACCATGTTTTGTCTTTCCAGCAGGTTTTTCAGGTTGGGTGGTTTGGATTTTTTGGTGTATATTTTTTTGTTTGTTTGTTTTTGGGTTTTGTTTTGTTTTTCTTTTTTCTTTACTCAGCACATCCTGGTGATGCTGGATACACTTGGTCTGGGATGATTTTAGGAGAGGATTCACAGAATGGCTTAGATTGGAAGGGGCCTTAAAGATCACCTAGTGCTGTATTTGTATTTTTGAATGTTTGTATTTAAGGAGAAAGGGTGAGAGAACAATCTCAAAAGGGAGATGGAAGGGAGGACCAAAATGAAATATCCAAGAGTATGAGCAGAAATGTCCCACCAGGCAGAGCTTCCATCCAGGGCTTCTTCTGCTTCTGCATTGTCCAGGTTGGCTCCAAACGCCATTTATCTTTGAAACTACTGCAGTTCCCAGGCACATCCTCACACAGAGCACAAAGCTGTTTATTGAGGCCATTTCCAGCATTCCCTTCACGTGTAACTCACCCCAGGCCCAGCAGTGTCAGTGGGGATGATGGCCAGAGTGAGGTGGAACCTTTGCTTTCATCCCAGTTGATCCCACGCTTCCCAGAAAACATGGAATTTAAGGAATGACTCTCAAGAACCAGCTCTAAGTCCAGTCTTAGCCTTTCTTTCAGATTTCTTGCTTTGCTCCTTTTTTCTCCTCATCCCACACAGAGAGTCCTGCAGGGGATTCCAGCTGGGAATTCCAGGGCTGGATTTGGCCACCGGGACAATTCCCTCTCTCCTGCTGCATTTCCCTTGGAGAGATGGCCATGAAGGCCATGCGTGGAGTCCCCCAAATGAACACATCCTGTCCTTTGTCTGGGTCATACCTGGCTGGGAAATTAAGGACAGCATTTGTTGCTATTCCCTCTTTAGATCTCCTAAGAGAGGACCCCTATACTGACAACCAACCTGTGCCACCTAGGAAGTTAGACCCACTTCTATTATGGAGAATGTAATGTCAAACACCCCTATTGGAACTTTCTTTCTTTCTTTCTTTCTTTTTTTCTTTTTCTTTTTCTTCTTTTACTTTTTGTTTCTTTCTCTTTTTTCTTTTACTTTTTTTTTATTTTTTCTTTTATCATTTTC
>VXAU01000547.1:114014-127107 GCA_013399695.1 Formicarius rufipectus | reverse complement strand
TTTTTTTTTTTTTTTTTTTTTTTTTTTTTTTTTTTTTTTTTTTTTTTTTTTTTTTTTTTTTTTTTTTTTTTTTTTTTTTTTTTTTTTGCTGGAGGGTTACTTTGAGCCTCATCCGTTTGGGCTGCAGTGGTCAGAGGCTCCTGTGTGCTGTGGGGAGTGACGTGATCTGACTTTGTGGTCTCGGCCCATTTCCCAGTAGCCCCGGGGGCTGTGTCATCCTTCCCAGCTGCCACTGGTTGCCCCGGGGGCTCCAGCACCGAGGCCAAGCCGTGCCCTGGTGCAGGGGGTTAATGAATGGTCTTTGCAAGGGGAGACGCGGCGCTTGGGAAGTGGGGAGAGACACGATGCTCTGACCCTGATTAAGTGAGGATTTGTGGGCAAAGCCACCTCCACTTCTGAACCTCTGGGAAAACCAGAGCAAACTAAAGGAAGGAAAGCAAAGGGAACCAGAGAATCCCTTCATCTGGAGCAGAGCTCCAAGATCACCGAGTGCAGCCGTGAACCCAGCGCTGCTGAGGCCACAACTGAACCACGTCCCCAGGAGCAGCATCCACACATGTTTGAACTCCCTCCAGGGATGGTGACTCCACCACTGCCCTGGGCAGCTGTGCCAGGGCTGGGCAACCCTTTCAGGGCAAACAATTTTCCCAATATCCAATCTAAACCTCCCCTGTCACAGCCTGAGGTTGTTCCCTCTGCTTCTGTCCCTGTTCCTGGAGCAGATCCTGACCCCACCCCAGCTCCCCCCTCCTGGCAGGGACTTGCAGAGCCAGAACGTCCCCCTTGAGCCTCCTTTTCTCCAGGCTGAGCCCCCCCAGCTCCCTCAGCTGTCCCTCAAAATACTTATGCTCCATCCTTGCCCTCAGCTCTGGGCACATTCCACAGCCTCAATGTTCCCAGTTGGCTTTCCTTTCTCCTTCTCCCATCCCCACTTACAGGTCAACCCAGACATGGGACAGTGTTTGTCACCACTTTGATCATTAACTGGAGCAAGAGGGACCAACATTTGCTTTTACAAATAACTCTCAGGTCACCCAGGAGCTGAGGCTGAGCTGGCACAAGAATCATGGACTGAATTATCCACTGGTAGTGAGAGGGTGGAGAGGGGAGCTCCTCACCTGAACCTCGTGTTGAGAGATGTCCAGCAGCTCCTGGTTCCTGCCTCGAGCCTTCCACTGACTTTCCACCCTCGTGGTGGGTGGGCTGGGTGGAACACAGCAGAGCAACCCCAGCTTTGGTTCTCAACCCCAACTGGAGTGAATCTTGTGTCTTCATCAAAGGTTGCCCTACATTTACCCCAGATCAGCTGAGGTTGGTTATTAGGGCAGCCACAAGATTTAGGTCATAAAATCATGAAATGACCTGAAAGATCATCCAGTTCCACCCCCTGCCATGGGCAGGGACACCTCCCACAAGCCCAGGTTGTTCCAGTTCCTGTCCAACCATGCCTTGGACACTTCCAGGGATGGAGACTCACAACCTCTCTGGGCAACCTGGGCCAGATGCAGATGACCTGTTTGTTTTGCAATCATCTTGGAGGGCTTTGTAACCCTCAACCTACTGCCTTGTAAAGTCAGAAGCTGGGGACATCTTTTCTTTGACCCAGATTTTCCCAGGGGTTTTTGCAATGCTTAAATTAGAAATAAATGTTAATAACATTCCTATTCATGCTTTTATAACTTGGTTTGTAATGAACATGAAACATTTAGTGCTTTGGAGGTATTTTAAGCTCCTCCAAATGGCACCACATCCTTCTGGTAAAACTGTTGTCTTGCCTCAGTTTCCCCAATATGGAAAAAAAAACGTCTGTCACCCTTGTTTTGTAATATTATCTATGACTTCAAAGGCCTTTTCATCCTTAGCAGCCTGAATGGTGTGGCAGAGGGCACAGAGTGTTTCAGGACTCCACATCTCATGGTGACAAATACCTCTGGGGCAAGAGTACTAGAATTCCAGCAGTTCAGCTGACTCCTGTCCCATTATTTCAGTTTTCAGGAATTATTGCTCTGCTCTTTAGCACTTTTATAATAAGCTCATTCCACTGGGTGCCAAAGGCTTCCAGCCAGAGATTTCCAGTGGGAAGGAAGGAGACAGCTTGACCAGGACAAAATCAAAGCCAGGGC
Organism: Formicarius rufipectus; assembly: GCA_013399695.1. NCBI lineage: Eukaryota > Metazoa > Chordata > Aves > Passeriformes > Formicariidae > Formicarius > Formicarius rufipectus. The sequence goes on along the minus strand of VXAU01000547.1, from coordinate 124,984 downwards.
TCAGCCCAAAATAGAATCGTATCTATTTAGAGGATTTGATTTTTGGTTTAATCAGGGGAATCTTTAGATGGTCAAACAGCCCTGTGGCTTCCTAGCAAGTACTGGGGGTTCTTGACTCATGGGCTGGAGACCTTGCCCTGTGGCCCAGTGGTGGGCTGGGGAATCTCTCACAGAGGAGTCACATCCCCAGGGAGCTGGTTTTTATGGGCTGGCTCCGACCGCCAGCGGCTGACTGGGCTGGAGAAAGGTTTCTGGGATGGTGCCCTGAGGGGAGGGTGACAAGCCCTCAGTGACATGGATGGCGAGAGCAGAGTGGTTTGTCAGAGCTTTAGCAGGGGGGGAGTGTTGACAGGGATCCTTTGTGTGGTCACACGCCAGCAGGGCTGGTTATTCCCCTCAGGAGGGAACCCAATTCCATTGGTAATGTCGCGTGGCAGGGCACAGGAATCATCTGCTGCTCCTGGAATGGCCCCGCAGCCCCTGACAGCAGTGGCTGCTGCATTTGGAAAGGCTTTTACTCATCCCTGTGGGATGCAGATGATCCAATTCCTGGCTCTCCCCATCATCCCCAATCTCCTCGCCGCGAAGGGCCCGAGGCCGGGGCTGGGGACAGTCGAAGTGACAAAGAGCACTGAGGATGTGACGGGAGAGCCACACAACACAGGGATGTTGGAGCGCTGGGGAAGTGCAGCAGAGGCTCTGCCAGCTGTGGCCGGGATGGATTCAGGGAGCATCCAGCTGTTGCATCCTCTACTCCCTCCAGCTGTTCCGAGGAGAAACCCAGCCCTTCCCCTCCAGAGGGATCAATATTCCCAGCCTCCAGTCCTCACGTCTTTAGGGGCCCCTTCACCAGGGTGGCAGCTGGGAAATCAGCTGGGTGGATGTTTCGTTTAACAATTAAGATATATTTGTCCAACGACACGCTCGGCTCTCAAATAATGAGCTCACATATATTTTTTTTTTCCCTTTCCCCCCCTTCGTTATTCCTGCTTTCCAGGGAACGCTGGCAGGTTTGGCTCTGTGCATCACACCACAAAAATCTCCCTCCTCCAGAAGAGGGCTAACACACGGAGGAGCTTTCCCCCGGCCTGATGTATCCCACATGCTTTGTGGAGCATCAGCTTGGGTTTCTTTAGGGCAGACAAAAGGATCAAAGGCACGGGGAGGGGGCTTGGGGGGGGCTTTAATCCTCGCAGACACGGAGAGCAGGGCAGGGGAGAAGGGCGAGGGAGGCTCAGACACAGACACATTTAAGAAAGGGAGTTTATGAGCGGTGCTGAGATGTTGCCTCTGGAGAGTGGAGAGCAGCTGGTGTCCCCTGGGGCTGCCACTGAGCCACACAGCACAGGCACCAGTAGGGGAGACAAATTATGGGTGGGAGAAGTGGGGGCAGGAGCAGGAAATCTGTGTTGTGGGGTCCACGCTGCCTTTTCAGGGATTTATGGGGCATTATCTGCGGGGAGCTAAGGCAGGTATTAAGCCCAGGGCTGAAAAGCTGCTGGGATGGGAATAAATGTCAATGTTTGCAGTGAAAGTGGTCTTCCAAGGGCCACCGTGGGGGCTGTAGGTCAATATCTGACATCCTGAGTTCTCCTCCAGCTCTGAGGGTGTCCTACAGTCCCAGTCCCCTGGGAAGGAACAGCAGTGGGATGTATTTAACAGCAACAGAAAGAGGGATTTCTGGAGGAGGAGCTGCCCAATAATAGTCACTTAAAATATATTCCAAGGCACAAATATTTGAAGAGTTTTGCCAACCGTGATTTAGGAGGTTTTCTGTGCTTATTAAATGCTTGTTGAGAAGCTGCCTGGTGCCTTGTCTTTGAGTTTTGACTAGGAATCATTAACACCCACTCAGCAGAGTTCCACATACCAAGCTCTGGATTTTAAGATGGTTTAATATATTCAGGAGACTCCAGGAAAAAAGAAACCTGCAGGATTTTGTGGGCTGAGCTGGTGGCAAATGAACATTATCCTGGTGACACACCTGCCCATCTCCTGTCACTGTTCCCCAGTGAAGAAAACTTTCTCCCTGGCCTCTCAGAAACCCCCCAAAAAGAGGGTTTTATGGTGAGATACGGTGTGAGGGTGAGAGATTCAGCAGTGCACTGTTGTCCCCAGGCTAGAAATGAAGTGACATCCTCAACAGGGGTTGGTAAAAGGTGTTATTTCCTTTAAATGTGGTGGATTAGTAGCATCCCTGCTCCCCACAAATAGCCAGTGGCTGTTAGGCTGGAGTTTGTGTCTTTGAATAGACTCTTTCAGTACTTCTTGAATAAAACTTTTTTGAATCCACATCTTTGAAAACCTCTGTCCATCCCAGAGCTGGCTCATCTCCCTGATAGCTCAGGCCTCTCTGGAATATTTCTCCTGGGTTGCTGTAGGCACCCTCATCTCCAGAACTGCCAAAACTTTTCCAAAGGTGGAAATTCAGAGCCTTCAGTGGGGGCTTGTCCTGCCTGAGGACACCCTGCAGGTCCCATGGCTGGGGGTGTATTGTGGCCTTCAGGCTCAGGACCCTTTCGTTCCCTGGCCTAATTAACCTCTTTGTTTGCCAAATGGCCACACTGCCCCTTGCTGGGACACCCTTGGTCTGGACAGCATCAGAAATGACACGTCTGAAAAAGTCCTGCAGATCTCTTGACCTTTGGGCTTCCTCCTCTTCCTCCCCTCCCTCACACATCAGAGGTGCACAGACACACACATATACATAAATATTTACATATATCTGTATCTTTCCCTTGTGCCAGATTTACTGACCACACAAGACTTGCTGAGCCCAAACGAGACTTGCCAAGTGGAAGAAGACAACAACAATTTGTGGAACCAGAACTGGGAGCTCCTGCTCCACCTCACCCCCATCAGCCCCACACAGGTTTTACTGTTCCTTGTGCCTGTGTTTTCACTGCAGGAAGAGCTGGAGAGCTCCACACGCGGTTCTGTTGCCTCTGCCCCTGCCTGGGTTGGCAGGAGGTGTTGCTAAGCACTCATTGTGAGTGTTTGTATACACTCAGCACCGGGTTACAGGGAAAATTTGGGCAGCACTCACCCTGGAGGTGACGTTCTCACCACTACGAGGTGACTCCCTGAGCAGTTTTCCGGGGAAATTCTCACTCTTTGAATAGGGTTTTTATTTTTCAAACAATGCCAACATTTTTGTTGTTCTCATAGCCTTCCATGTGGCAGAAAGTCGGTGTAGCAGCAGGGATAGGGGCAATCCCGCTTGGAGGAGAAGTGGGAAGTGCCGTGGATTGATCCACGTCCTTCCAGAGCCTCATTCACATCACCCCGGGACAAGGGAGGGTGCGTGGAGGAAATTCATCCCTTCCATTTATCTGCAATTCGGGGGTGGATGCAAACCGAGCCCCTCTCTCCGAGGTGCTTTGGCCGCTGCAAGCCCGGCGCTTCTCGCCCGGAGGTGTCTCGGCAGACGAAGAAAATCGCGATCCCGGCATCTCCGAGGGCCGGGCTGGGAGCTGGGAATGGTATTCCCGCAGCAAATTGTCCCCAAGCCGACCCAGCCCCGGGTGGGAGAGCAGCGCAGGGGCCGCCCCGAGCATCGGGAGGGCAGAGAGGCAGCGCCGGGGCCGCGTCCCGCTCCTGCCCCGCTGCCTTTTACAGCTGATTCCTTTCCTGGAAGGAGCAGATTAGAATCGTGTGCGTCTTCCAGCGAGGAGAGCGAGGCACGCAGCAGCTGTGAAAATAAAGAGCCCTCTCAGGCCGTCGTCGTAAAGAGGGTTTGGAAGCTGTTGAAAGTGGGGTGGGGTGGGAAAATCCTCAAATNTTTTTTTTTTTTTAAATTCTGAACCCGGTTTGAAAGAAAAAGATTCACATCGAATCGGGGGGCGGGGAAACCTTAAAGTTAAGAAAAAGGTTTCCAAACTTCCTTGAACACTCAAAAAAGAAAAAAAAGAAAAAAAAAATCAGTTTCTTTTTGCCTCTCTTGTCTTGTTGCTGACTTTCCCAAGAGCTCTGCTGATACTGGAGGGCCTGGCTGCAAGAAATCAAGGCTACAAAAACCTGATGAGAGGAATCTCAGAGCAGCTTGGCAAGACTGGACTGTGTGCTCAGTCCTGGAGTTGGTTCAGCTCCCACTCGTGATTTGGGGCTTCAGCTGGAGACCGAGTCAAGAAGGGTCCATGGATGTAGATACGGGCAGAGACTCACCTGTGACACCAAACTTGTCATTCCCACTGAAGTATCAGTCTCTGAAGGAAACAAGAGTGGAATCACAGGGATTAAGGTTGGCAAAGACCTCTAAGAATCACCCAGTCCAACCACCAACCCAGCACTGCTGAGGCCACCACTGAACCATGTCCTCAGGTGCCTCATCCCCTCATTTCTTTTGAACACTTCCAGGGATGGGCTTCCATCTCACTGTGGTGGCAGCTGTGAGAGAGGACACTGGGAACAAGGAGACCCTTTTTCCTGGGGCTGGACAGCTGGAAACCCAGCACCAGCACAGGCATTCCTCCTAGCCAGGATCTAGAGTCATGGAATTATAGAACCATGGAATCTCTTGAGCTGGAAGGGACCCTCAAGGGATCATCCAGTCCAACTCCTGACCTCACACAGGGCCATTCCCAGAAGTCACCCCCTGTGCCCCAGAGGATCATCCAAACCCTCCTGGAGCTCTGGCAGCCTTGGGGCTGTGCCCACTGCCCTGGGGAGCCTGGTCAGTGCCCACCACCCTCTGGGTGCCCATGGTGCAGGCAGCAGCATTAGCTCCAAGGAATGGGATGGTGCCTCAATAACACTGCCAAGCAATGGAGCTTCTCTCAGGACAACCACATCATGCAGGTCTTTTGGTGGTGTCCATCATTAGTAGGGTGATGTTTCCTGGTGGTTCTGGATGTGAGAACCCTCCACGTCGCTGCAGGTGCTTCATTCTAAGTCCCTGAGTTCTCTCATTTGTCTCTGGTCCCAAAACCAGGCAGGAACTACAGGGAAAACAGAAGGGAGTGAAAATGGCTTCTTCCCAGAGACCATTTGATGATGGAAATGCACCTCTTGCCTATCAGTGAGTGAAATCTGTTCATGTCTTCACACACTGAAGAGAAATTGTTAATTGTGAACTTACAAGCTCATTTATTCTGCCTGACTTGGAGTCCCTTGGGCTTCACCTGCGTCTTTGTTTACCTCATGTCCTTTAGCTCAAGGGCCTTGGTCTGGGATGGGAACTGCCATCCTGGATCAAGCCACAGATCCAGGACCTGTTCTGACTCCCGGGCAGAGGAAGGTGCCTTCTCCTGCAGGAAAAAGCCAAAAACTTCCTTATGGAAAGCTGCCCTTGGAAAGTCTCCTCCTGACTTGTGTTAGCAAGAAATCAGTTTATTCTGAGAGTTTCCTCCCAAAAGAACATGTTAAAATTCCTTATCAATCTCTTTCTGAGGTCATTATCGATCAACATGTATTTTAAGCACAACACTGGAATTTGCAGAATTATTTGTTGTGCAAAGACTCCCCCCCCTCTCCCCCTTCAATAACTTCTCACAGCCCCTCACAGAATTTGTTGAGCAAGCCCTGAGATCAGAGGCTGGCTTGGATTTGGTTCTAGAAAACAAGCCAAGCAGGATAAATAAAATGAAACATCTGGCTGTCTAGCCACCAGAATATCATCAGATATCCACTGATTCCGAGGCTGGGCTGTGTATGAAAGGTAATCAGCTGAAGTATCAGGCTGCTCATAACACATAACTCTCCGAAAGAATGTGGAACGAGGCACAAAATAACGTTGATCTGCGTTGATTGTCCAGAAAATTTACTGTGGAAAATCATGAGGTCTGTAATGAATAGTTGGATGGCTGGAAGGAGGGAGCCCGTGCCAGTAAAACCTAAACATATATTTAAAAAACAAAGATAACAGGAGTCAGCCTCGCTAAGCAGAGATGCGAGGAACAATGTGAAGGATAAACACTGCTGAAAGGGGGAGAGAGGCAAATAAGGTTCTAATTAGTGGGAGGGACTGAACCCCTTACATGGAGGAGATAAAAGCCAGGGACCCTAATTGGAAACACAACAGTGTGGTGTCAAACAATCCCAAGTATGTTATCCGGGCCCAGGGAGCTTCGGTTCTTTCCAGGGGCAGGCGGTGAGGAAAAAGGTTGATGCTCTGGAGGTCAGAAGACAGGAAGGAGAGAGGAGCAAAACTATTAGTCACGACTAACGTGCCCGTTTCCCAAATGGAGCAACAGCCCTTCCCCACGCTGGAAACTGCAGTTCCAGCCTCAGCCCTCAGCTCCATGTTCAGTGTCCAAGGAGCTCATCCAAGACCTGCTGGTCCTTCATGGCTTTCAGTGCTGGTGGCAGTAGGAACTTGAGATCAGCCCGAGCGCTGCTGCCATCTCATCTCATCTCATCTCATCTCATCTCATCTCATCTCATCTCATCTCATCTCATCTCATCTCATCTCATCTCATCTCATCTCATCTCATCTCATCTCATCTCATCTCATCTCATCTCATCTCATCTCATCTCATCTCATCTCATCTCATCTCTCCATGGTGGCCCTTGGGCAAAGGGGATTTCTCAGAACTTGGCCAACCCCCTGAAGATATGCACTGTGGCAGTGTGGAAGCAGGAAGCATCAGTGGGTCCTCTCACTTCCCAATCATAAAATGGTGTGATGGGTTGGGGAAAGAGCTTCTGCCCAGTTTGGCACACTGTGTGTGAACAGACACCTCAGCAAGGGCTTTGATGCTCCTTTGGGGATTCAGGTCCCAAAGAGCTAAAGGAGCAGGACATCACTCTCCCGCATTTGTGGTGCCTCTGTCTGTCTGATGTGCTGCAGCTGGAAGTGAAAAATGGGACAAATGGAGGATGTTCTCCATGTGCAAAGGTCCTTACTTCAGTACCCACAGCCACCCCAGTGCTCTGGGGAATTGCCCTCCTTGGTGTCCTCCTTGTCGGCTTCGGAATGAAATCCACAAGAAAAGTGCCCATTTTCCCCCAAACTTTTCCTGTTTAAAGGCAAGGAAGGAGATCAGATCTAGGAAAACACCTTGTGGTTAATCCCCTGTTGGGTGCCTTTCACCACCTTCTGTCTCAGCATGAGGTTTCATTTCCCTGAACCGATGCCCCCAATTTTGACTTTGAGTGCGTTGAGAGCGAGCAGAAGTTCCCCAGTCCCTGTGGAGGAGCTGCTTCGGTTGGGTGCCCGAGTCCCACAGCTGTGGGTTCTGTGGTGCCCGAGTCCCACAGCTGTGGGTTCTGTGGTGCCCAGGTCACACAGCTGTGGGCTCTGTGGTGCCCAGGTCACACAGCCATGGGCTCTGTGCTCTGAAGGCACAGGCACAGCTTTTAAAAGTTCTTTTGTAAAAATCAAGTCACTTCTGCAAACTGCTTTGGACTCCAGGCACTGCCCGGGAAAGTCACCCCTTGCAGAGGATGCAGAGATGCCTCTTCGCTGCTCCTGCCTGGATTTGGCTGCTCCTTTTCCAGCCAGCAGACTGCCAGGCAGTGCCAGCTCCTCTGGAATATGAAACACAGGCATATTTGTGGTCATTCCTACTTATTTCGTAGGGCTTTGCTCAGCAGTCCTCGGAACATGTTGGCCTCGTGGATTTCTGGCAGGGGATGGCGGTGCTGTGATCTCCCTGTGAACAGTCAGTCTGTCTGTCTGTCTGTCAGTCTGTCCTGGCTCTAAACAAGCCCAGCTATTCCTGGGGTGGGAAATCTGCCTTTCCTTCTCAGGGCTCGGCACACAAAGAGCCATCCCCTCCCTCGGAAGCAGCTGCCCTGGTTTTCCAGGTTTTCCTGTTTATTTTAGGGAACTAGAGCACGGACCATCTCTGCTGTGAGTCCCCCTCGAGGTGCTGTCATAGATAACTTAGTTTGCCCCTGGACAAGGAGCTGCCCTGAATTTTGGGTCTTTTTAAAAGGGAAACATAATAAAATGTTTGAACTTGGCCTTTTCCTCTGCTGGGCTGTTTCTAGCTAAAGTGGCACTGAGGCTTTTCACTCCTTCTTCCCCTTTTCCCCCCCTTAAATCTGGACAAATGAATGGATATAAAAAGAGGACACTTCTGATCTTCCCCAGTGACAAACGTTTTTAAGGGTCAGTGAATAATTGAATTTTTCCAGCGCTGTTCACAGAGCACTTTTGGTGTTGTACCTCTGATTAATAAGATCCAAATTAATTTTCACAGCTTTGACCATTTACCCCATGAGCCTGATGGCACTAAATGACCTGAACCCTCCAGAACTGATCAAAAACCAACTAGCCAATGGTGAAATATCTCTCTAAATAAGGACAGGAAAGAGGGATTCTAAAAATGAATGTTGTCTCATCTTAGCATGTGGTAAAATGTTGAGGTTATTGCTGGTGGCCAAGCAGAAAAAACAGCTCTGCCATATGTTCTCTTGATGGATTTTAAGCAGGGGACCGTGCTGTGGTTGAGGTTTGCAGCTCAGATATGGAGTGATAGAGTCAGAGAAAAATTTGGAACAGCAGCCAAGGGTCAGGAGCGGCAGCACAGACACGTTTGGGGAGTTTTGGGGCAGGACAAAGGCTCTGCAGTAGCAAAGGGATCAAACAGCAGCAGGGAGACCCAAAAGCACTGATTGCAGTTGCTCTTCGCAGGATCTGGGATGGAGGTTTTATTTTCCAAGGTAAAATTTGTTTATTGAAGGGATGGTCAAGATCTGGAAGAGGCTGCCCAGGGAAGTGGCGGAATCACCATCCCTGGCAGGGCCCAAAATGTCTGTGTATTCAGACATGGTTGGTGGTGGGTGAGTGGCTGGACTTGATCTCAAAGGTCTTGTCCAGCCTTAATGATTTTGGGATTGTTCCCTGTTGGTTCAGTCTCTCCAAGCTGAACATTGCTTGATTTGCCACCTGTGCTGATGCTCTCCCACTTCCAAGACAACCTTTCCCCTGGAATCCAGAGCATAACACAGGGAAAACCAGGTCAGAGGAGGCTTCAGGTCACCTTGTCCAACCTCTTCCTCAAAGCAGGGTCAGAGATGAGGACAACCCCCTGCTAGTGAGAGGTTGGGTGATTTGAGCTCTCACCTTAAGCCCAGTCCTTGGGAAAGGACAATGGGAAAGATTCTTTAGCCTCTCAGGAATCAAACAGGATGGCACTGCAGTTTTCATCCTCTACCCTGTGACGAGTGATGATGTCAGGCTGGCAGAGTTCGTGGTGTGGCCAGCAGAGCCTTTTTCGAGCACCGAAAAAAACACCGATTCCAAGATGTCCCAAAGCTGTGCAGAGCAGCCCTCGTTTCTCTGGTTCCAGGCATTTGTCTGAACTGGGTATTGTTCATCATTTACAGAGAGTGGAATCAAAAGGTGGAATTCTGTGAGCAGAGGGGTAGATCTAGTGCTAAAGTGGAGTTCAAGAGCAGAGAGTTAGTGCTGAAGGCAGCTCTGGGTGAGTCTGGCTGCTCAGACCTTTTCAAGGTCTCCCCTGTCACTGCATTTCCTGGGGTGTGCAGTGGTGATACCCCCCTCATTCTACAAGGGGTCTAAAGGAAAGAGTTGGTGTAGAGTTCATTTCAGTCAATATTATCCATCTACAATGTATTTTCTATAAATTGGTCTTTGCTACACTTTTTCTGGTCTAGTTGAAGCTAAATATGCATATTTAGGGGGCAGATGAACTGGTTTCACAGGAATCTGTTGTAAATGAATCCATCAGGGATGATGCAAAGTGAGCTAAACAATTTCAGAACATTAACTCTGCTTTGAAAGATCAGCTTTGCTTAGAATTCCTGTTCCAACATTAAAGCAAGAATGCATTCTTTAGTAACAATGACATAAACCTCTAAATTAGTTTATTATTAGTCCTTGGACACTCCAGATCCTGATATAAACCTGGTTCCCCCTGTGAAGCCTCTGATTTCTGGTCTCTGCTCTTGCTCACAGGCTCCTCACTGGGGGCAGATGAGGCTTCACAACTGGCTGGTGTGATGGGTGCCCTTCCTGCCTCCTGCTCAGTGATTTTCCCAGCTTCATTAACCCCCCTTGATGTCCTGACCTGGTTCTACCAGACCTTCAGAGCTGCCACGTCTTCAGGATGCCTTTGCAAACATCCCTAAGGATTTCCCTAAAGCTCAATTATCAGCTGGTTTTCATCTCATCTAGATTTTTTTTTTTATTACTAGCCTTTTGTTTTTCCCCTCCTTTGCTTCTTTGCTGGGCTTTTGTTTAGATCCAGAAAAATCAATAAATACCCCAGAAAACACAGCATTCCTGGAAGGTCAGGGTGCATGGAGCCACATTAGCCATTAAAAGTGTCTGCAGGGCACAGTTCCCAGGCCGTGAATGGGTGGGGGTGGGATTTCTCTCATTTTAATATCAGATGTCTGCAAATTATTGAAGTCTGTTCTAGTCACTCAGTGCTGCCTTTCCAGAGAAAGAGGCCTCCAGACACCCATTCACTCCCTGGCCTCCAGGTTTAATTTCATTAAAGGCCTCTATAAACCTGTTTAAAAGGGAAAAAAAAGACAAAAAAAAAAAAAAAAAGGCAAACCAACCCAACCCAATCAACCCCCAGAACGGGTTTTCCTTCACATCAGGACAGGTAGAATTTAAAGAGTGACAGACAGGGCTGTCTCTGAGCCCAGCAGGGATTTTTAAAGTCCCTTTGACTTCCAGCTGTTCCCTCCCCTCCTGAGCTTTTCTCACCAGAGACTCTCCCGACCCCAGCCCGTTGCAGCTGACTTAAAACCCTGCAAGTCAAATCAAGAGCAGCTGAATTTTCAGCCAAGCAGGGCCAGCTCTGGTTTAATCCCAGATGAGAAGCCAGGTGCTTCGAATGCACTTCGCGAGAGAGGGTTAAGTTCCAAACACAAACTTCCTCGCACTGGCACGAGCTCGTGGAGAAGGAGCAAAGAGAAGAATTATGCTCATCTAATTCTATAGAGCTTGGCAGGAGATGGGAAAAGCAGAGCAGGGTTTCTAGGAAAGCTCAGGGAAAGTCACTGCTTGGAAAGCTGATCTGGGGAATTTTGCTCCCCCCACCCCCCTC
>VXAU01000547.1:40544-114006 GCA_013399695.1 Formicarius rufipectus | reverse complement strand
CCCCCCCCCCGCTTTTTCTTTTTTTTTTTTTTCTTCTTTTTTTCCTTGTATTTTCCTGGATTCTCACAAAGCCACAGAGGCCAGGAGGGATCTGCTTTGGTGTCAGCCCCGGTGCTTTTGCAGATGATGTTGGGTGTGCTGAGCCTTTCTGTGGCCCTGGTTGAGCTGGTAAAGGAAAGTCCTGAGGTGCAAAGAGCACCAAAATGCTGTGTAAGCTCCAGTCCTATGGAAAGCCAGACACAGCCCGTGCACGTCTGGCTGTGCTGTAAGTTGAATATCTATATTTCAGGTCTAACTTTACAATGAGAGTCAAAGCTCCACACAATCCTTGCAAAGACAAAGAGCCAGTCAGGGAGAGCTCTGCTTGGTTTGGAGATGGGAAAACGTCCCCAAAGTCCCTGTTCTTCCCAAGCTTCCTGCAGTGCTCCTGGACCTTCTGCAGCTGTGCATGGTCCTGCTTTTCCAGAGTCACTCATCCAGTTCTTTGCTCCTGCTTTTCCAAGGGGTTTGGTGCACACTCCTGGGACCCTGGAGGGGTTTTGCTGCACATCCCTGAGTGCTGGATGGTGAGTTGGAGACTTTTCCTCTGGTACAACATCTGCTGGAGTCCTCTGGGACAGGTGAAAGCAAAGGGCACAAGGATTTCTTGAGTTTTTTACCTTAATGGCCCCTTTAGCAAAGGGGAAACTCATGGAGAATTAATTTATTGCTATTTGGAAGTAAGTACAACATGAATAAGAAAGTGTATGTTAATGATGAAAATTAAAGATAGTTTTGCACAAAAGTGAAACTTCAGTGGTGTTTTGGGGATGAAAGAGCCTCTGTAACTTCAGCTCAGCAACAAGGTACAAAGAAAATTCTGGGGAGGCTGTAGATGGGACCTCATCATGAGAACTCCATGGTGGAAAGTTCTCCCACTATCCCAGCACTGAGATGAACTGTCAGGACAACATTACTGCTAACTTATAGAATTTGTATTATATATTTGTATTATTTGCTACAAACATATAATTTGTATTAGATGAGTCATGCAAATATATATCTACTGCTAAACCAACATTCTCTTCTTTGCTGTAAGAGGAAATGTGCTGCTCTGCTGTGAGCAGGCTGCCTTTCTGCTCTCTGCCTGGAGGGCTGGTCCTGCTGGTGAAGACTGAGGCAAAGAAGGCACTAAATTCCTCCAAGTTCTCCTCATCCTTTGTCCCTGTGTTTCCCTCCACATCCAGGAAAAGCTGGAGATTGTCCTTCACCCTCCATTTGTTGCTGATGTATTTATAGAAGCATTTTGATTGTATTTTGCAGCAGCACAGTTTAAGTTCTAATTGAGCTTTGGCCCTTCTCATTTTCTCCCTGAATAACCTGTGACACCTCTGGAGTCCTCCTGAGTTATCTTCCTGTTCTTCCCAAGGTTGTAAACTTTCCTTTTTTCCTGAGTTCCAGGCAGATCTCTGTGTTCAGCCAGGCTGGTCTTACCCACTGGTTCCTCTTTCAGTACATGGGGACATCCTGCTCCTCCAGCTTTAGGAATTCCTTCTGGAAGGAGTGGGGTGTCCTGCTGTGGATGAACTGCAGCCTGACCACAAGTCCACGGCAATGCCAAGTACTAACTTACATGGATCTCTCTGCACTGGAGAAAGGGCACATGATTCCCTAAAAATAGATGTCTCATGCCATTCCAGGCTCTTTGGAGTCTCAAACACCCACATGAGGCTGGGACAGGTCTTGTAGAAGACTCATGGTCTTCCAAATGCTGGAGACCAGCTGGAATAACCTGGAGTATCTCAGATGGCATTTGGCACCTATATTTAAGCAAGTGAATAAAGGTCTTTAACCACCATGACCAGTTGGGAGAAATTCTCCCTCTAAAAGGGTGTATTTTTCCACATCATGAAGAAAAAAATTCAGGTATGGCCACATGGGTCCAACCAGAGTGGGGAAATCCAGGGACTGTATGTCCCCGTCTTTACTGGAGAGTTCTTTAGGCACCCCTCACTCTTGGAGGACAAGTCATTAGGAGGCAATATCAGGCTTCTTTTAAAAAGAAAATCAAGTAATAACCCCAAGAAGAGCAGGAGAAACCTTTAAAAAGGCCAACTGGAAAAAAAGTCCAGTATGAGAAGGCAAATCAAGAGCCTACATTTCTTTTTGTCGAAGCCTGATGAAGTTGAGGTCGATAACAAGCCCGGGGTAGGAGGGGGGAAAGGCAGGGAGAGGCTGACTCATGGTTTTTGAATGTTTGGGGTTAGCACCAGTGTGTTTGGCAAATTCCTCTGTGTACTTAAGATGTGTGAAGGAAATTATAATTGGCCCATAGATGATTTGTTAACTAAAAATAGGGCTAAAGCTGTAAAAATATTTGTAACATAAAATGTCACCAGCTCTTCATCATTCTTTAGTGCTTTTTCCCAAAACACGTTGCTAACCATGGGGTCTCTAAACACCTCTCCATGGCAATTTATTGGAGAGCTGATGGCCAAGCTGAAGATGCATTTCAGCACGGTGGCTGAGATCTGCAGAGGCAGCTGAAGCAGATGAGGACCCACCAAGGCAATGGAGCAGTTCCTTCTCAATCCCAGCACTGATTTGGATGTTTTCAGCCTCCCAGCCCCTTTTGTGGTGTTAGAACCTTGCTGTGGCCCTGCGTTTCTGTGCGAAGGAGCTCTCTGAACAGGCTGTTTGTGGTTGAAAATGTCCCCAAAGCAACTAACTCATCCCAGGATTTGCTTATCACCACCCAGCCCTAATTCTGCATGGTGTGTCCTTGTTTTCAGCCTGTGAGGTTGTTTTGGCCACTTCTCCTGAGACAATAGCAAAACCACTCGTGTGGACACCCATTTTTCACGCACTCCGCACGGAACGTTCCCAGATGTCCTCAGCAAACTTTCCATGAGAGAGGAACCCCAAGCGAGCCCTCCTTGTGTGGTCTCGTTCATTACGTGGCACATCACCTCATTTTTATTTTTTTTTCCTTCGGGTGCATGTTCAGAAAGTCACAGGGTGAACCTGGAAATGATTGAAAGTCCAGTTGAACTCGGTGGAAAAATTCCTCCCTTGACCTTCCCGAGCTCTGGCTGCTTTCCAGGCTCATGATGTTCACACCTCCTTAATGCAACCCCCGGCACTTGAGTCATGTAGAGCTGGGGCTGGGGAAATGTCAGGTGGTGCAGCCTGAGCTGCCACCCTGGAGGGGATGGGTTGATCAGCTTCTCCCAGCCCTGCCACCTTCCATCCTGGAGTTCACGACGTGCTCCTTCTCCCAGCGCATCCAGACCCAGCCCCGCGTGCGGCGGAACGCGAGCGGCCACCAACACCTCACCATTGACCTCAGCCTTGCTCTGCCTCCTTCGCCACCGGCTCTGCCCCCTCCCAGCCACCCCCCCTCCTCTTCCTCTCCTCAATCCCACGACAGCACCGTGGTCTGCTCCAAAAACCTGTCAGCTGGAGTTCCTGCTCCCTGGAATTATAGGCGACGCTCTGCAGGGTGGCGGGGCCTGCTCAGCGTCACCTCCCTGTCACTCCTCATTTGCCTTTTACTACGAGGTGGATGAACTTGAACAAATCCCTTAAATTCCTCTGCTTCCCCTTTCTGCCTTCCCATCTCATCCCTCTTCTGCTTGCTCTGCCCTCTCTAAGCCACCCCCTTCCAGTCGAGGTCAAACCCGATGTCCCTCAACCAGTCTAGGCTTAAATCCTTGTTCACTGCAGGAGATGAGAAAATGAATGTGCACACACACACAACTGCACTTGGACACGTTTGAGAACAACCTCCACACCAAGCTTTGCATCTCGTTGCAGAAGGCCTGGAGAGTTTGGGAGGGAATCTGCCTGGGAATGGGAGCAAATGTCAAGTTTTCAGTTGGTTGAAGTGTTTTATTTCCATCTCCACCCCAGCTCTCTGCACTCAGCAATGGAATTTCTTTTCCTTTTCCCCTGAGGGAAATTCTTCTGCTTGAAGGCACTAGATTGAATTACAGGTCACATCTCTGCTTGGGATGAAATCAGCACTTAGATGGGTCCATATGACCTGACAAGCCAACTTTCACTTCCCAGGGTAATTATATATCCCTTCCCTCCTGGCATCACCAGGGGATGCTCAGCATGGGCTGCTTCCAACAGATGTCAAAAAAAGGGAGGGATAATTTGGAAGAGGGAAGTTGGGATCAGAGCTGAACCACAAGCTGGCTGGGAGTGCTGGGGTCATGGGTTTCTTTAAGTTGAAGCATCAGTCTGTCCTAGAAGGATCCAGAAGATTGTTTGTTATGGCCCTCAGGATTTAGACTGAGAATAAACTGAGAGTTTCTTAGATAAAAAAATGCCAACTGGGACTTTCTTGCATTAAAGTTTCAAGTTTGGTCCAATTTTTAAAGCAAGGTCACCTCAGGTCCCCTCTGTGCATTTGACTCACACAACACAAAGTTGAGCCTTTTTGTTTTCCCTTGGGAAAGGAACACGACCCAGCCATTGGCATCTTCAGCCCAGGGTTGTTCAAAGCCAGGCTGGAGGGGGCTCTGAGCAACCTGGTCTAGTGGGAGGTGGCATAGGGGTTGCAATCAGATGCTCTTTAAGGTCCTCCCAATCCAAACCATCTCATGATTCTGGGATCCTATGATGAAAAGCACCAGTATCATCAGACAGAGGATCCCAGTGGTCTGTGCCCCTCTAGAATGAACAGGCAAAGCTGGACTTCTCTTGGCACGTCCCTGTGATTAGAGCTAAAGAGACAAGTTGCACTGGAGGTGACCAGAGTCGTTGTCTACTTCCACTTCTGAATGGGTTTTGCCCCCCAGTCTCAGTCAGATTCACCCAGATCTCAGCTATGGGGACTCTCTTGTGGGGCTGGGCTGCCAGTGGGGTCTGGCCAGCTTTCAAATAACATTGCACTTGTTCACTGGAGGTGGTCCCTGGACCATCAAATGAAGGGCTCCCACACATCCCAGGGTCTTGGGAGACAAGATACCATCAGGTGCACAAGGAGGATGCAGGAGCTGAGCCTTTCTCTGGAAAGCAAACACACAGAAAATACCCCAGATATTTTTTCTCCCCAATATTAGGAGTGTGGAAGTGCTGGATTTGTGCCAGTTCAGGCCCCTGCACTCAGCACAGGAGACAGGACACGACAAAAGCCCTCAGGAGCTCAGCACAGAGGAGCAGTCTGGGCTTCAGAGGCTGAAGCAGGTGGGCAACAGTGACTGGGCTGGGGCATCCTCAGCTGTTGGGAACATTTGCTGGGAGAAGGAGATGATCAGGGGTCATGGCTGTGTTAGAATTTGGGGATATTAGTCATTAATTTAGAGCAGGTGTTGGTTGTCTAGACAACTACTTAGCAAGCCAGGAAAAAAAAATAAAAATAAGTCCATTTTCAGGTGATTATTGGCAAAAGGTTTGGAATTAACCACTTAATAACCTGCACTTAGTTTGGGTTTAGTTTCCAGTGTTTAACCATGGAGTATCCCTTTTTTCTCCAGGAAATCAATGCAGAATTTTGTAAATTCAGAGAATTCTCATCACTATTCACAGAATCATGGACCACAGAATGGGTCAGGTGGGGAGGCACCACAGTGGGGCATCTGGTGCCACCTCCCTGCTCCAGCAGGGCCACCCCAGAGCACACGGCACAGGGTTGTGTCCAGATGGGTCTGGAATATCCCCTGGGAGGGGGACTCCACATCCTCTGTGGGCAATCTGGTCCAGTGATCTGCACCTACACAGTAAGGAAGTTCATCCTCACGGCCAGGTGGAACATTCTGGGCACCAGTTTCAAGATGATCTTTAAGGTCCCTTCCAACCCAAATCATTCTGGGATTCTACGAGTTCTGGATTTCTGCAGTCTTGACTCATTCAGGGCTCCCATCCCACCAAACAATGTCACCCTTTTCCATGCATTGAGAAAGAAGAAAATTCAGGCCATGAAATTTGTCCTCAGCCTGTGAGACACAGTGGATTTTTTGGGCACGAACTTAAGCTCATTGGATGCATGTGATGAAGGGCAGCAGAAAATCCTCTTCATTCTCATTGTTGAATTTTTAAGGGTTTAGTAACTTACTCACCTGGGTAGAAATCACACCTTGCACCACTTCTGGGAAGCTTTGGATGAGCTGAAATCGACTGTTTAATGACCCCATCTTGGATCTGTGTCTTCTCGTCTTGACAGACGAAAGATTGTCTTGAAACACAAATGTCTTTCTAGAAGACACTTCCCACTGTACAACAATACACAGAAAACCCTCTAACAAAGCCCCAAAGTTGCCAAAACCATGGTGATGAAGGCAGGAGAGGGCACCAATCCCCTGTGACTCTACTAGATCCCAGCTGGGCTCTCCTTGGAGGAGCTGATGCTTCTGGCTGCGGTGCTTTCCCAATGGAAATTGTCACTGGTTTGGACATCTCGGCACAAAGTCTCAGAGCTCCTGAAACCTTTGAGATCCAACACCTTCAGGCACGTGGGGGCATTTTTGGGGCTGTCCTGTGCAGGGCCAGGAGCTGGACTGATGATCCTTGTGGGACCTTTTCACCTCAGGGGATTCGATGATTCGATGATTCTCTCAACCACATGGTTGCTCAAAAAATGAAATTAATTAGTTCCTTAATCAAAACCAACAAATATTTCAGTTCTTTAGGGGTCAATGCGGTGTTTTCTTCTGTAATTAAGGATCACACTTGACTTACAGGTGGCTTTTTTCCAGGAGCACTTAAGCCTGTGTTTAACCTGCAGCACGTTTTCAGGGCCTTTGCTGAACACAGGCTTTGATCTCCGTTATTTTCTCACTTCCCCCTCATCATTTCTCATCCCTTTTCTCATCTGCTGCTTCTAATCTGAGCTGGCCTTGCAGAAATAAATCCCAGGCTGACGTCACTCGCCTGTGCAGTGGGACAGTGTTTATGTTGAGCCAGGTTTGCTGTTTGGTTAGTGTGGAAGGCAACCTGAATGGTCCAGGTGCAGAATCCCAGAGCTTAGGGGCTGCAAAGGAACGTGGGGATTGATTTGGTCAAATTCTTACGTTAATTGACTGTATTTCTCAACTGTTCTCAGTTTTTGTCCTGCTCCTTTGTCAAGTACAAACATCACCCTGATTCGCACAGGATGGATTTGCTTTTGGGCTGACACAGAACTGGGAGAGGGTTTTGCTTGGCAAAGCAATATATTGCAAAGGTTGCTGAAAACAGTGATTTCTATGGTTTGGTTTTTTTTTTTTTTTTTTGCATCTTGCCCTTGCAGGTGAAATCAACAGAAATCTGCAAATGAGGTGTGTCTAATTTCAACTACTGACTGCTTTATGGGTGACAAATTTGCTGTAACTATTTCCTGAGGATATTTGTTTTCTTTTCCCCACTTATGGTGAGACTCAGGGCATTCTTTTTTCTAGAGAAAGATCATTTAAAAAGTCCACTTCCAGCTGAAACAGCTCCAGGCTTTGCTAAAATATAAATTTGTTTGAATAACTTCTAAAACAAAATCATAGAAATACCCTCTGAAAATACAGGTCCTTGATCAGAAGGTGGTTCTTCAGGCTTCATGAGCAGCTTTGCCCCAGATTTCCTCAGTAACCTGCGAATGTTTTGCTTCTTCTTTACCTTATTGAGGAATTGGTGGAAAATGCTCCCTTTGTCTTATCTCTCAGCACTGACCATTCGGCAGAGCATTCAGTACATGTTTTCTAATAACTATGTGCAATTAAGTGTCACTTAAGGGTCCCTTTATGATGGCAGAATAGTGTATACATTTATATTTATATATATATAAGAATCAAGCCTTTAATCTCTTGGTGCCTTGATCTGTAATGACCATGACAATACTTGCTTTGTCCCTAAGCTCTTTGATCCAGGGTGATTTCCAGCTCCATCACTTCTGGGAGTCCCTTGCTGAGTGATGACTTTGTTCTTTGTTGGACCCACTGCAACATTCCCTGTTCCCTAAAGCCCAGCATATGTCTCAGCTCTAACTGGTATTGAGAAAGTCCACACTTGCCTGGAAGGTAGGGCTGGAACAGCCCCTTTGGCCCTTTCAGTGTCCAAAAATCAAAGGGTTCCTCTTAGAAACTGGCAATTAATGTCATCTATTTATTGCCACCAGTTGGGGTTTTGCCCCTGGCTGATTTTCTGAAAGCCCTTCAAGCCCTGAGCTGAAAAAAAAGAACAATCCCTTTCCTCTCTGACTTCTCTGTGACACTCATATTTCACAACAAGGACATGAGTGCTTTCAACCTCCCTGCACATATGGGCAGCACAGAAAATATCCAAAGCTGGGATGTGCCTTCAGCAGAACATTTAGCTCTGGTAACTTTCACCCTTTTTTTTTTTTTTTTTTTTGTGAACATGAACCAAAAATCACCTTTGTTTTTCTGCAGAATTTAAATCATGTTTGGGAGAGAGGAAGGAGGAGAAATGAAGGGCTGGCTCATAGGGGGAAAGTATGGCTAAGGAGGAACAACACTTATAATTCCTGTATTTCTTGCTGTTGAAACTCTAATGGCATCTGGGGAGAGAAGGAAAGAAAGAATTTTTTCTAAGAGTTTTACCAACTTAAACTACTTTTTTTTTTTTTTTTTGGAGTAGTTACTGTCACGAGGTACAGCTGAAAGTCATTGCCATGAGGAAGATGCTAAACGTCCCTTTGCTCTGCAGATGACAGGACCTGGCCTGAGCGCACAGTTAAATCCCAATATCCCTGGTTAAATCCCTGATGGAACCCCTAAACAAGCTGATGCTAGAGCCTATCTGAAAACTATTTGGCCACAGAGAGCTTTGTATCCCCTGTGCTCAGGGAGGAGGGAACACAGCCCTGCTCTGCCCCGGGTTTCTGCCCCTGGCTGATTTACCTTCCTCCCCGGGGTGTTGCCACCCCAACTCTAACTCTCCCAAGCCTTCTGCTGATGCCAGTCCCTTTCCTCCTGGAGCTCAGCAGCTTTCCTGGGGTGGGTCTTCCTGGGACTGTCTCCGTGCTGTAAGCTGATCCAGTCAGGCAGGAGGTTTTAGCCTGCCGGAGGAATTTGGAGGAAGGGTTTCTAAGCCTCTCAGTGCATAAGCCATGCGAGCATATGGCCATAAATCCTCTAAGCTTGGGCACTTAGTGGTGATACAATAGCACTGGATGGGCTCCTCTGGATAATGCTGCTCTGATGGAAGGTGGATGCAGCAGGGAGAGCCTGGAGGGCTTGGCTGTCTCAAGCGAGGTGGCAAATGTCCACTGTACACACAGACGGCTCCAGCACGCAGCAATCCCCCCCCGGCAGCTGCTTCTTGAAGCCCCCGACACACTCACACACCCTGCCTCGTCTGCCACAAGGAGTTCTGGGGACAGGAGGCTGGATGTCCTCGTGGCACAGCTGAGAACTTCCCCCTCCCCTTCCCCTTAAGTTATCGGTTTAAGATAAATCAAACAAGGGTGTATCTGTTACCGGGCAGCTCCTCCTTTTTGGGGCAGGCAGCTCGAGGAGTTGGATGCACAGCAACGCTGAGGATGAAGAGCATCTGTGTAGCCTGCTCATCCCTTCCCTGCTCCCCCGAAGCGGGATGGCTCAGGGAATCAGGGAATCAGGGAATATCATCAGCTGGAAGAGACACACGGAGCTCATCGAGCCCAACTCCTGACTCTGCACAACCTCAAGAATCCCACCATGGGCCTGAGACCGTTGTCCAAATGCTCCTCGAACTCTGGCAGGCTTTTGGCCAGGACACCTTCCCTGGGGAGGCTGTCCCAGTGCCCAGCCACCCTCTGGATGAGGAACCTTTTCCTAACCCTCCCCTGACACAGCTTCGTTCCGTTCCCTCGGATCCCGTCACTAGTCCCAGAGAGGAGAGATCGGTGCTGCTCCTCCTCTTCCTCTCACGAGGAAGGTGCAGCCTGTGGGATGAGTTCCCTGTGTTTTCTCTTGGGTGCCACGAGCATCGGGGTCCTGCAATGCCCAAACCCGAGATGCTGCGAAGGATTTCTGCCATTTGTTTCTCTTTGGTTACAAGCCGATCCCGGCATTTCCTAGCGGGGCTTACGGAGCAGCACCACCCCCTTCCTCCCCTCTCGTATGTCCCGGGGATGAAGGGGCTAATCCTTTACATTAACCAGCCCATTAACTATTGTGCCTGTAAAAACACGCAGCCTGTCACAATTACTTCTGGCTCTGTTCCCTCCTGCCCATCAACTTGATCGAAGATAATGTGTAAGGGGATAGGGCAGCGCTGCGTGCTGTTGACACTGGGAAGAAGGATCCCAGGGCTGGAGTGCCACTCAGGTTACAGATGAGCTGGAAAATTCACCCACTCCTGAGAGTGGTGACAGCTTTGTATACAAACTCTTGCGGCCCGCGATACCGAGATTGCAGGGGCGGAAAGTCTGCGAGTGCCTGACAGGCAGGACCTTGACGAGAGCCAACAGGGACAGGGCTGGCTGGATGTGGCTGGAGGTCAGCTGGGTCGTCCCTTTTTAAACCTTGATGCTGCAGCATAAGTGGAATAAGTTATCGGCTTAAGATAAATCAAACAAGGGTGTATCTGTTACCGGGCAGCTCCTCCTTTTTGGGGCAGGCAGCTCGAGGAGTTGGATGCACAGCAACGCTGTCGTGGCCATAAATTGCCCTTGCAAACATGCAGGGCTGCAGGGGATGGATTCAATTTCTCTTGCAGACATGCAGGGCTGCAGGGGATGGATTCCTAAAACTACTCCCCCAAACACTCAGGGCTGCAGGGGATGGATTCCCACAATTTTTCTGCCAACATGCAGGGCTGCAGGGGATGAATTCCTAAAACTACTCCCCCAAACATGCAGGGCTGCAGGGGATGAATTCCTAAAACTACTCCCCCAAACATGCAGGGCTGCAGGGGATGGATTCCTCAATTCCTCCCCCAAACATGCAGGGCTGCAGGGGATGGATTCCCCAAACCTGAGGTGTGTGCCACTCTGCCTATGCACCCCCAGCACCCAGACCAAGGCACTGGGACCAGCAGAGTCCCCCCACCTCTGCCTGACCCCAGCACTCCGCACTCCCCTGCTTTGCCTCACAGCAGTACTTTTATAAATGCTTCAAGGCAAGACTCCAATACCGACTTTTTTTTTTTTAAACTTCACCCCTCAAAAGTGTGTTTTTTTGATTTCTTTTTTCATGGGAAAAGGTTAAAAAGTCAGCTGCGAACCTGCGGTGGCTCAGCCTGAAGCAGAACGTTTCAGTTTTATCAGCTGGCATGAAGGGATCTGTTTCAAATCATTTTTGACAGCATATTAAGCTGCATTTCTATCCCAGCTTGAAATTGGCCTGCCCATTGGGTCATTCCCTTGCTCTGGAGACGACTTGCTTTTCTCCAGCTGAAACCCAGGTAAAAGAGCTGAGTGGGGGAATCACTGGGACATGAACCTGGCTCTGAGGAGAAGAAGAGGGACCAGGATTTTTGGAATATAGATCAACAAAGAAGCAGTTTGATTTTCACTTGATCTGAAAACAGCCCCTGCAGGCAGGTTTGATAAACTGAAATACAATATTGCAGGGATCCTGCAGTTCCCTCAGCAGAAACATTTATTGACCAGGGGGCACCTTCACTATTGGCTGAGAGTTTCCATGAAACAGCAGGGATATAGAATAAAAGCTTCTGAATTCCATAAGCTGAGCTTGCTTCCCTAGGAGGGATGCTATGGCTAGAAGCAGTTTTCAGAATAGAAGCTCATATAGATAGAAAGTTATCCATATTGGGATGGAAGATGATAAAAATTGTCCTTTTAATCTTTCATACATAACCCTTCACTGCTGCTGGGGCACAAAGCAGCTCCTCTTATCAGGAGTGGAGAATGGAGTAACACAAAATTGTCTCTGGTTTTCCCATAGAATTTGTGGATATCCCATCCCTGGAAGCGTCCAAAGTCAGGTTGGGTGGATTTTGGAGCAGCCTGATCCAGTGGGAGGTGTCCCTGCACTGGCACGGGGTTTGGAACTAGATGGTCTCTAAGGTCCTTTCCAGCCCAAATCAATCAGTGATTCTGGGGATTCTGCACCAGCCATGAAGGTTTATTTCCATGATTTGGGCAATTCCAATCCTTTCTGGGGTTCCTAAAATCTTTGGGATGTCTTTCTTAGTGCAGCAATCCTCTTGAACTCAGCATATTCTGGGATTAAAGGAAATTCTGGGAACCAGTATTCCTAATACCAGCACGGACTGTGTTAATGAATTAATGGTCATAATGATAATTTTGGGACCGAGACAGGATGAAAAGTAGAGTTTAGCAAAGTGAGTTTCTGATGTCATGAATGTCCCTTGACTTCAGAGGGGTGATTCTGGCAGAATCTTGGGTTTCTGGGGTCAAATTAGGAAAAAAAGGAAAACTGAAAGCATGTTTTGAAAACAACTCAACACTTACATGTCATGGCCAAATACTCCTCACTCAGCAAAGGCAGGCTGAGAATGGGGAGGCTGAACCTGATTCCATCCTCTGTGTCTGAGAAAGGTGAATAACCAAGAGATTTCAGCTGATGTATTTTCTGCACAGGTTCCTCTGTCCACAGTGGCATTTTCTGGGTGAAAATCCTCAGGAAACTTTGCAAATGGGCACCAAAAGCAATGAGAAAACCCAATAACTCAACAGAAACATGGAAATGCCTGGACAAAAGGAAAACCAAAATGATGCATCCCATACTAATTTTACAACTGGGCTACCATCTATTCACTTGCCCAGAGAAGCTGTGGCTGCCCCATCCCTGGAAGTGTCCAAGGCCAGGCTGGACAGGATTTGGAGCAACCTGGACTAGTGGAAGGTGTCCCTGCCCCTGGCAGGGAGTGGAACTGGATGAGCTTTAAGGTCCCCTCCAAGTCAAACCATCCTTTGAGTCTGATTTTACGATTTAAAGAGTCTGGGCACTGTTGTGATGTTGGGGCAGATTTGGGGTTGAGATCTAAACTACTCTAAAGAACTGAAATAGCTTTGCACAGTTTGCACTCCCTTTGTAGTTCTGTTAGATTTTATTTTTTTTCAGTATAGAAATAAAAGGACTGACAGTAGATCTTTGATAGCCTAAAGCAGCATGTTTCAGTGTGGTTGCTCCTAAATATATGTCAGGAGCAGGATCAGTGTTTCCCATGTTTCCAGGAGGCAGATGCTGCAATGCTCCATGATAAAACATCTGGCAGATGGTCAGCAACCAGTGCAAGGCTGATTTCAGCACCTTGCTTCCCTCTACAGCAGGTGCTGAAGGGAATGAATCTCCTGGAATGACCTTCCCAGAACCAGAACTGCAGGTGACATCGACCCTTGTTGGATGGAAGTAGCAAAAAGGGGGATGTTGGGAGGTGCTTGGTGCTCCATCAGTGCTATAAACAGTGAAAAGCAGAGATCAAATACCATTTCCCTGCTCTGAGCAGCTCTCTGGGAGGTTTCTGCAAGGGATATTTATACTTGGATAAAAGGGCCTTCAGCAGAGACCACTGACCACTGGGTTATGCAGCCTGACTCCCCTTGGCTGCCTTTCCTCAATCATCACAAACCCTCACAGAATCTCCTGAATTGGGAGGGACCCCCAAGGATCATCCAGCCCAACTCCTGGCCCTGCACAGACACCCTAAAAATCCCACCCTGTGCCTGAGAGAGTTGTCCAAACCCTCCTGAAGCTCTAATAGGCTTGTGGCCTTGCCCACCACCCTGGGGAGCCTGTTCAGTACCCACCACCCTCTGGGGGAATTGTGGCTCTCAAAGCAATGTCAGCAGGAGGGAAGATGTTCATTCACTTCCAGGCTCCAGCTTAACTTTCAGGATGCTTTTTTAGCTTGTGGAGATGTTACTCCACAAGCTTGATGTTCATTGTGGAAGATTGTTGACCACCACAGTGGTCTTGGAAAAGAGTTTGGTTCCTCCTACCTGGGGAGGTGTTTCTGGGGGAGTCAAGTGCTGGTGCATAGATTTTCCTGCCCTAAGGAGAGAAGTAGGTGCTGCTCAGTCTGTTAATATATATAAGTTTACCAGATAGATAGATAGATAGATAGATAGATAGAGAGATAGATAGATAGATAGATAAAGATATAGATAGATAAAGATATAGATAGATAAAGATATAGATAGATAAAGATATAGCTATATAGCTATATAGCTATATAGCTATATAGATATATTGATATAGATATAGACTTAGATATAGACTTAGATAATGATATATAGATACAGATATAGATAGATAGAGATATATAGACAGAGACAAAGATGTAGAGACAGATATAGATACATAAAGTTATCACTCTGTATTTATAAACTAAGGACACTGGGTGTTACATGCATGAGTAGTAACACCAATTCAGCTTCAGAGACCTCAGAGTGAAAGGTGAGGAGAAGGAAGAGAGGGGAAGTGTCTGTGTGTGATGGGAGGCTGGATTTGGAAAAAAAGAACTAACCCAGCAAAGAGCAGCAGCTCTTCACAAGCCCTTCACCCCGTGCTCCTCAGAAACACGGAGCCTTTTGCTTTTACTGCAGGAACTTGACTTTCTTTCTGTGCCCTTGCTAAGGAATCCTGAGCTGGACCCCCCGCTCGCTTACAGCCCCCTGCCTTTGGCTGCCTTTTCCCTGCGATGAGGCTCTTCATCTCTCGGAGCGGCGCTGGGGAAGGGCTGGAGCTGTTCGCTCCTTCCCGGGCGGCGCTGCGGGACGGGACATCCCTGTGCGTGTCCCGGCCGGGTGTCCCATCCCATCCCATCCCATCCNTCCCGTCCCGAGCCGTCCCGTCCCGAGCCGTCCCGTCCCGAGCCGTCCCGTCCCAGAGCGTGTTCCCCGCATCCCTCCGGCCACAGAAAACCATCCTGCGCTCAGCTAAAGGATTGAAACGCCCTGACAGAGCCCTCCGAGGGTCTGCCACGAACTTCGGTGCCCCCTCTTCCGTCTCTCCTCCCCTCCTCCCTCCGCTGCCCGTGGAAGCAGCGCCGAGGCGCCCGCAGGAATCATTAGCGCTGGGAGGGAGGGAGCTTTGCCTGCAGATGTTGCTGACACGGCTTTCAGAGGAGGCTTTGGGTGGCTTTTCCAAGCTGGGCTCTCCCCTCCAGGCCTTGGGGCTCGGTGGTGGTGGACACAGGAGAGGGCTTGGCCCGAAAAATGTATGGGAATTGGTGGTTCCAGTAACCACTGGCTCCAAGCGAAGTCAGCGAGCCAGGAGGGCAGGCATGAGGGTGAGGAAGGAATTTCCACCCCAGTCTGGTGTTGGCTTTGTGATACAATACAATCACCACGTGGGGCTTTTTTTCCCTGTCTCTTCTTTCCCTCCTCCTTCTCCTTCCTGTTCCCCCTCTCCTCCCTCTTCTTCTCCTCTTTCTCCTTCTTCTTCTCGTTTTTATCCTTCTCCTTTTTCTCCTCCTCCTTATTTTTATCCTTCTCTTTCTTCTTCTCCTCCTCCTTCTTCTCCTTCTCTTTATTCCTCTCCTTCTTCTCTTTCCTCCCTCTCCCTCTCCTTCTTCTTCCTTTTCTTATCCTTGTCCTTGTCCTTGTCCTTGTCCTTGTCCTTGTCCTTGTCCTTGTCCTTGTCCTTGTCCTTGTCCTTGTCCTTGTCCTTCTCTTTCTTCCTCTCATTCTCTTTCCTCCCTTTCTCTCCCTCTCCCTCTCCCTCTCCCTCTTCCTTCTCCTTCTCCCTCTTCCTTCTCCTTCTCCTTCTCCCTCTTCCTTCTCCTTCTCCTTCTCCTTCTCCTTCTCCCTCTTCTCTTCCCTTCCTATTTTTTCTGTCTTGGACAGGAACAGAGATGATCACCCCCCAACAGAGAGCAGGGTCACTCTGCACAAGCCACAGCAGGAGAAGCATCAGAGACTTAGAGTGTGATGGCAGCTGAGCTCAGGATGGCCTAAAAACTCATCCTACTTGTACAGCAGAGCCAAACCCCACGGATTTAAGGCACCTGTAGCATCCCCTTCCTCCAAAGCCAAGGTGCTGGGAGTGTCTGCATCTAGAGAAGCTGAGGAGAAGCTGTAGCCTCACCCATTGCTTTAATCTTCCATGTTGCTCCAGAGTACCTGGAG
The DNA here is from genome assembly GCA_013399695.1 of Formicarius rufipectus. Taxonomy (NCBI): domain Eukaryota; kingdom Metazoa; phylum Chordata; class Aves; order Passeriformes; family Formicariidae; genus Formicarius; species Formicarius rufipectus. The sequence goes on along the minus strand of VXAU01000547.1, from coordinate 98,048 downwards.
CTCTGGAGGAGTTTACACCGTGTAGAAAATCACACCTGGTGTGTAATTACACCTTGATGTGGTGGCTTTACAGAAGAATCTGGTTTTCTCTTCCACCAGTGCATTCACTGATGACTGGCAGCTTCCTGAGGAGACAGTTTTGTGACCAAAACAGGATTTATATTTTTAAATATTTTTTTTTCAGAAATAAAACTTCCAGAAGAAGAGCTGTGTCTGCTCAGAGGCTGCGTTCTGCAAACATATGTATGTGTCTGTGCATATGCAAATGTAGCCTTTTGTGGGATGGAAACATTCTGTCTTCAGCTCTGGCAGGAAACAGGATCACCAATTTTCACGTTGTCGTGACTGTTCAGCTTGGAAACTGTTTTATAGGACATAACAACCCCTATAATTCCATAAATCATTGCAGCCAGCTTTACCTATTTCATCCATGTGAAAGCTTTTTATTTAATCCCAGTTTGTTTGCATCCTCTTCTGTCAAAAAGTCATCTTCAGGTTCTTTTGGCATCGTCAACTGTGATTTTCTTGTTGACTATTGTGAACTTGGTCAGAAAAGACAAGCTCATCATTTTATGCCCACCTGGAAACATCTCAGGTGCAGACAAGATAGATGACATTTTTCTCATCAAAACCTCACTAATCACTCTCCATGGTCTAAGAATGTGCATTTTTGCACCATGAGCTTTATTTGAGCACTGCTGGTATCAAAACTATGAGCTGTGAGGTCTCCCCAACTCTCAATAATGTGAAGGAGTGGAGAAAATAGCCAGAATTTCTTCATTCTACAGCAAAAATATGGAATTAAGGTTTTACTTCATGTCAGAACTTCACCAGAGCTGTGGGATCTATGGAGTAATGTTACACAGGGTGTGGAGAAGTAGCAGAGTCACCCAAGGTTGTCTCATATGGAAATCTTGCTCTAGTTAAGGGAACAGAAACAAGATTATTTCTAAATGTGGCTTTGGGCCATAGTGGACGTCTTCTACAGTGTGCTATGGAGACATTTCCCAGTTCCCATCCTAAAACGTGGGATGTGGAAGAAAGAAAGAGCAGTGGAACAAGGTCTCGGGGTCCATGAGGGACTGTGAGAGTGAAGGACCTGGAAAAGGAAATGCCACTTGGCCATCCCTGATCATTTGAGTGCCTTCTGTGAAAGAAAGGCTCAGTGTCTGTGACTCTGAAACGCTCTGTGGTGTGTCCCAAGGAGGAGAAAACCCCATGGATGTCAGGAGTGTGGCACCACAACAGGAGATGTCTGGTGGGTGTAGCTGGATGGGAGAAGAGGAGTAAGGAATGTGTTGGGAAGGGTCCAAAGGACTTCCCAGTGCATGAGGATGCTGGAGGATGCTGAAGGTGAAGAACATCTGCACTGGAGATGTGAATGTGTGGGCAAGACACACCAGGGTCTTTTATAATGCACAGAGAAAAAGTCAGTACAAGAGGGAGCATTGGGGTACAACTCATGCCTAAAAATGGGCCAGCAAAGACTGACAAAGCCCAGAGAGGACAAGGAATCTGGAGCTGGAATCTCTCAAGCATTTGAAACCATCTCAACTGGTGTGATGTGAGTCAGTACCTACAACCTCTGTGACATGAGGCTGAACTCCCTGTCCTTCAGGTTCTCCGAGGGGAGGCTGCACATCCCTTATGCTCCCCGGAGACCCTGCAGGAGACAAATCCTTTACTTTGACCAGCAGCTGCTGGAAAAGAGCTCTTAATAACATCATCAAACATAGAGTCACAGGATGGTTTGAGTTGAAAGGGACCTTAAAGACTATCCTGCTCCAACACCTGGCCACAGGCAGGGACACCTTCCACTAGACCAGGTAGCTCCAAGCCCTGCCCAGCCTGGCCTTGGACACTTCCAGGGATGAGGAATAATGAATGAGGAATGGTGGTTACTCATTTCACTGACAATTTCTGTCTGAGATATTTCTGTAGGAAGACAAAACCCCACCCAACATCCTCCATTGCTCCTCCTGGTACCTCACTACTCACGAGAAGAGGCTTTGACCATGAAAACTCCCACCAAAAGTGACCTTATGGGCCAGATTGGTGACTGGTATAAATGGCAGTCTCCAAGGAGATGCTGATTCCCTCAAAGCTGAGGATGCATCACTCTGTTTTCTCTTTGGAATGTCAGCCAAGGATGGCCAGGAAGGTTCAGCCCCATCTGGAAATGCCATCTGGTGAAGGTGCAGTGGCCCACATGGCCATCCTTCCACAGCTCATCACAACCACAGTGTGATTGCTGAGGGGAGAGGGGTGGCCTTCCCTCTGCAAGGCTCTTCTCTTGAGCTTTGAAACTGCTGCTGCTGCCTCGTGTGCCCCGAGAGCAAAATGTCTCTGACAGGAGACCTTCTTGTTTGCTGGTCCCTGCAGGTGAACAGGGACCATCTCCTCCTTCTTCCCCCGTGGCTCATTTCCAAGCCACCCAACACCAGTGGAAAACCACACTTGTTTTTCTCCCCCTTCTCCCCCAGGAGCTCCGGCAAATCCTCGTTTCCCAAACTGATCCTGGATTGCAGCCCTGCTAAGCCTCCTGTTCGTGTCAGCAGCTGACTGGGAGCTGGAGCAGCCAGGGGGTTTTGCTGGGGCAGCCAGTGGGTTTGCCAGAGCCACAGGGGCTCAGCAGAGGCAGGGCCCTTCCAACATCCCCTGTCCTTCCCTCTGGAAACCCTTGGAATGGGATTTGCCTCTTTCCCTCCCGGCAGCAGCGCACAGGCTTGCACCGTCCTGCCGTGAGCTACCCCGTAAACAACAACAAAATGAGCTTATAACTCTAAGCCTCCAAATGAAATAAGAAGCTAATTTGCCCCATCACAGAGCTTGCCATCTGTAAGAATTAGTCCCAGGGGGAAATGAATGGAGCCATTATTCCTACTGTGCTCTTGGCTGTGTAATTCCTACAGTGGTGAAACAGTAGACAGCGGGAGGAAAAACATAATACTTGTGTGACCAGGCTGCCATTGGCTCGAGGAGGGCGTGTGGATCTTGCTGGTGAAAGGAAGAGTCAGGCAGGCAGCTTGAGGGGTGGCAGACTTCAATGGCCGGAGTGCTCCTTGGGCACCAAGGAATTAAAGCCTGGATAACAGGGCTGGGAGGCAAGGTGAGGGTCTGTTTCTTGGTGGCTGAGGCTCGGGAATGGCTGGGTTGCAAACCATGGGAAGTGTCGGCCTCTGGCTGCCATCAGGTTTGCTCTCCCTCAGAGAACATCTCGCTGCCTTTCTGTGCTCTCCTTTTGTTAGAGAGGATGGCAAAAGCCAAGTGTGACGGCCCCTTAACCCCGTCAATCCCGTGCTCTTGCCAGGGGAGGTTGGATTCCTCCCTGGTGGAAACTGGCCTCCTTCCCATTCTATCCTACGTGAGGATGTGGCCTCTGAACTTTTCGGCTGAGCCGGACCCAAGCCATGAAGTAAAAGGTTCACAAAGATTTTCCAGTCTTAAGTAAGTGTTACTTTATCTGAGAGGAACAAGCCAGAACGAGCACAAGGAGCAGAATCCTGGCCGGGGTGGGAAATGGGCCTGGGGACAAAAAAGAAATGGACCAAGGAGCTTCTGTCTCCTGGAGAGGCCAATGTCAGATCCAGGAGAGCATCTAGGAACTCATCTGCAGTCAAATCTTGCTGCCCAGAGAGACGGAAATGCCTTCATTCCTTACCCGTGTTGAGGAGTGAGGCACATTGACAGTAACCCCTGACACATGTCACAGCCATGTCCAGCATCATACAAGAAGTCCCAGTGCAAGGACTTTGCCCCAGGACCACTTGGTTTTCTTTGTCCCATTTTCTTTGGTGCTTTCCTGACTTGGCCAATGAGGGAATGAGTGAGTTTGCTCATGGCAGGACCGTCCTGGTTTGAATTAAGTGCATCGATTTTGCACTCAAAACAGGGAGTCTCTGAGCTTGCAGGGAAAGGAACAAAAGCATCATGGGACTGTCACCCTTTCAGCTGAGGGAAAGGCTGCTCTGGTAGGAGCGAGGGAGTCAAATTTAAGGACTTAGTAAGTGATTCTGCATGATAAGCAGCTTTTCTTGTGCAGCCCAGCACCACTCAGTGCAGGCACTGCTTCCTGCCAACTTTTTGCTGCTGACACGACTTTCGTAAGTTTTGATTTGTTTTTCTGCCTGGAGGCCCCTGTGCCTGCTCAAAGACAATAATGTCTCCATTGATGCTGCTGACCTGCCCCACTGCTTTTGTTTGTTCTTTTCCTTGATGTTCAATCTGGCTTTATGGTTTATTCAGTGCTATAACTGTAATTGTTCTTCCCTTCCCTTCCCTTCCCTTCCCTTCCCTTCCCTTCCCTTCCCTTCCCTTCCCTTGGAATAGGAGTACCAAGCAGGAAATTAGGAAACCTTGCTGTGTTTTCATAGAGCCATGGAATCACAGAAAGGTTTGAGTTGGAAAGAATCTTGAAGATCGTCTTGTTCTACCCTCTTCTTTGGGCAGGAACACCTTCCACCAGCCCAGGTTGATCCAAGACCCATCCAACCTGGCTTTGGACACTTCCAGGGATCCAGGGGCAGCCTCAGCTTCTCTGGGCAACGTGTGCCAGGGCCTGCCCACCCTCCCAGTCAGGAATTCCTTCCCAGTACCCCACCCATCCCTGCCCTCTGCCACTGGGAAGCCATTCCCTGTGTCCTGTCCCTCCAGGCCTTGTCCCCAGTCCCTCTCCAGCTCTCCTGGACCCCCTTTAGGTTCTGGAAGGTGCTCTCGGGTCTCCCTGGATCCTTCTCTCCTCCAGGTGAACCACCCCCATCTCTCCCACCTGTCTCCAGCCCTTGGACCATCTTTGATCCATTTATTGAGTCACAGCATATTTTTACACTTTCTTTTTGACCTGTGGTGAGGAAGACAATTTGAATCCCAGTGGAAATGGATCTACAGAGTTCTGGCTCCTGAGAAAAGGGCTTTGCAGGTTCAGGTCCAAACGACCTGACTACCCAAATCTTACCCAAACCAACCCAAAGTTTGCCCTGAAGACCAGTAGAAGGAATGCCTTTGATGCAGAAAAGGCTTCTCAGACATGGCAGGCAGGCCCAACATGGTTTTCATGCTCCACAGCTGCTCTCCCATGCCTTGGATCTCCGTGTCCAAGAGGATAGTTGCTGGTGTTCCACATGAATGGCCTGGATGGAGAGAGAGCCAATTTCATATCTCCTCCAGGACCAGCAGCTCCAACGGCTTCAGCTCCTAAAATAATTGCTTATCACATTGAGAGCTGGCAAAGAGGTGTTTTGGGGAGGGAGTGAAGTATGTGTTTGATGTCGAGAAAGGAGAAGTATTGTGTTACTGACTCACGAGAAGGACTTTGCAGCCAATTTGCACAGTTTGAGCTCGTTGCCATGGCGCTCCTGCAGGAGTGGGAGTCGAGGGGAACTCGCCGTGGGATCTGCAAATGCTGAAGTCCTGAGATCTCTTTCTTCATCCACCCCACAAGCTCATCCAGCTGTTAATTGTGCAGGAGAAGCCCAGGAGATGGTGAGCCAAGGGTTGACTGGGAAGGGCTCGAGGCGAAGCACGAGTTCCATAAAGAGTGCTGATCCCACACTTCAGGAGAATCCATGTGGAAAAACAAGGGCTGGATCACCCGGACCTGCCATGACATCACCAAGGGGCCTCCCCACAACCCTGTGGGCCAAACTCTCTGCTCCTGCTGGGAATGTCATGGTCCAGGACATGACGTCAGCCCCGCGCAGCTCCCTGGGATGTTCCTTTCATCTCCTGGAGACTTCCCAGGACTGCTCGTTCTGGGCATGGAAATCCACCTGTGGATCTGAAAGCCAGTTAACACATCCCACAGAACCTTCAGGGCCACGGGCAGTATCATAGGTCAAGGAAGTCTGTCTTGTGGTGCCAACTTGGTGAGGTGATGGTGACCTTCTCAGGTCCCTGGACCTGCTCCATGGAGATGGGAAGCTCACCCGCACTGGGGTAATGAGAGGAACAGGAGGTTCACAGAATCACAGAACATGCTGAGCTGGAAGGAACCCACAAGGATCAGAGTCCAACCCTCAGCCCTGCATGAGACCAGACCCAAGAGTCACCCCCTGTGCCCCAGAGGATCATCCAAACCCTCCTGGAGCTCTGGCAGCCTCGGGGCTGTGCCCACTGCCCTGGGGAGACTGGGCAGTGCCCACCACCCTCTGGGGGCAGAACCTTCTCCTGAGATCCCACCTGAGCCTGTTCTGGCACAGCTCCAGCCATTCCCTGGGTGCTGTCCCCGGTCCCACAGAGCAGAGATCAGTGCCTGCCCCTCCTCTGCCCCTCACAAGGCAGCTGCCCATGCAATAACATGTCCCCTCAGTCTCCTCTTCTCCAGGTTGGACAATGAAAGGTAGGTGTGGAGAAACCATCCCTCGAGAGAGGAAAAAATCCAATTAAAATAGAAGAAATGCTCCAGGGATGTACCACTGGCAGGGCTGCAGTGCCTGTGCTGTTCATACTTAGACAGGTCACAGCACAATCAGAAGGTTGGTGGTGTCAGAGGAAGGGAACCTTTTGCCAACCCTTTGGAGAGATGGGATCCATCCTGAGGAATTCCTTCCCCTGCTCTGTACGCCATTCCCAGGGGGATGGTGTGGGTGCACCCAGCCCACGTGTGTCAGATGAGACTCCTGGGTTCCATCACTGGTGAGCCACGGCTTGGTTTTCTTCCCTCAGGCCTCGTTTTGACAAGGCAACACCAGAAACTTACTCACGACCCCACAACCAGAGCTGGATTCAGAATGCAGGATAAAATTCTTCGCTGAGTCGGGACCTGGATCTCTTTTGATCACCCTCCACGTGCTGTTTGTGGTTGCTGTCAGGTCTGGGTGCAGATGTCCTGAATCCCTGGTTATAACTGATGCTCCTCTCAACTATCTTGGCTGGAAGTGTTGGGCAGCTGGGACTGCACATCATCCCTAAGGAATATGGAAAAGAGGGAAAGCAATTTTTCACACAAGTAGACAGTGATAGGACAAGTTTTAAACAGTTTTTAAACTAAAGCAGTTTTAAACTAAAGGAGGAGAGATTTAGATTAGATATTGGGAAGGAATTCTTCCCTGGGAGGGTGGGCACAGGTTGGGCAGAGAAGCTGTGGCTGGGCCATCCCGGGGAGTGTCCAAGGCCAGGCTGGATGGGTCTTGGAGCAACCTGAGATAGTGGAAGATGTCCCTGCCCATGGCAGGGGGCGGCACTGGATGAGCTTTAAGGTCCTTTCCAACCCATTCTGGGCCTCCAGGTTCCTCTGAGTTTCTGTCCCTTCCCATGGTAGTCATCTCATGCAGGAGGAGGGAATTGCATTTAGATGACCTATGAAGATGCTCCAGATGGTATTTCATGACGTGTCAGGGATGAATAATTCAGACCACCCACTCTCAGAGCTCCTGGATTCCATCCCTGTGTCCATGGAATGAGGCAGTCACGACAACACAACTTAGGATCCATGAGTGGGTGGCCAAGAGACAGTCCCTTCTTCTCTCCATTCACTGGGAAAGGTGCCAGACTCTGATGGCCCTGTCTGATGGGTAGTTTGAGTTCTCATCATGCTTCCCATCACCAGATTAGGAACCTGTACCCGTGGACACCACAGCTCCCTTCACAGGTAGACTCACTGTCCTTGTGGGAAGCTGCTCTGCCAGCTCTGAGCCCCTCCTGGGACTGGTGAGGGTGGTGGAGCTCCTCAGCCAGCACAGATAGAAAAGCAGCCACCAGACAGCCCATGATTAGGGCCCCTCTCATTATTTTAATGTTGGTTTTGCAGTGAGACAAGCTGGCAGCCTTGCACCGTGCTTGGCACTGCAGAAGACTTTAATAATCACCTAATAAAACTTTTCATCTGGCTTCTCACATCTCTCCCTTTCCCAGATTCCTGCCCTTCCCTGCACTCTCTATCAAGGAGATGGAGTTTGGCATAACACACAGGGCTGCTGTAGCAACCACTTTCTCTCCTCCTGCTGCTCCAGGTGTTTGCAGATCCCATCATTTCACTCTCCCTCATCCAGTTGCAGCCAGAATTGCCACTCTTTGCCTCCATGAGTTTCCTGCTGCCCATCTGATGGGGTTCTTTGTTTCATCTGAGGGGACAGGAGAATGTGGGTCTTGGTTTTATGTTTGTTGGGTTGACAGTGCAGGGAGTGGTTCGGTGCTGAGACGGCTCAGGCTGCCCTTCATGATCTTTTCCTGGTGGTGATGCTCCAGTGAAACCTTGAACTCCTGGGTTTGTATTTCTCCAAGGAAGGCATGAGAACTCTGGCCTTGGCCAAAATGACGGGTCTGGAGTTTGAAATGCACATCAGCATCAGCATGGGCTGACCCAAGGTGACTGAAATGATGTCTTTTATGGAATACAGGTTCCCTTCTTTTCCTTGCACTGCTAATGTCAGAGAGCAGCCTAAAAATGGATCCCCTCAAGGGGACAGGACAGCTGGAAAATGAACATTTTTAAAAAAGGGGAAGGAATGGAGCTGTGGATGTGCTATAATTGACAGTTCCTTACAAAAATTGCAGCTGAGCAGCAGGAGACAAGAGGGCCTGTTTGTCTTGTATCGGATGCTCCCCTTTGGGCCAAAGAGAGGAAATGGAAATTATAGCCCCTTCTGAAAGCAGGGAAGCATTCCTAGGAAAAAGACATTTTGGGAGGGTGGGGAGAGAATGAGATCCAGGCGTGGCCAGAAAGAGCCCAGGGTGAAGCAGAGCTGGCTGGGGCCACAGGGGAGCACAGGGGTGCAGGTGTCCAGAGGGACAGATTCCCAGGGGCCAGAGGGGGCTGCGTGGAGTCCTCTGCCATGCAGGATCCTGCTGCAAACAGTAATCCTGGGGACAGTCCCTGGGCTGAAAGGAAACCTGTGCAGGGAGACTCATCAGGCCTCGGGGACCAGGAAGGGCAGGTGGAGGGGCTTGTTTACAACCATCTTTGTTTCTACTCTCACTTGGTTTGAGTGTTCCCGGCGAAATCCCAAAAGAATGGGGAGTTCCTTCTGGTGTTCTGAGCTTTTGGGGTGCAGACTCCTTTTGGTGACTTTGGAGAGAAGGAATGGCACAGGACAGAGGTAAATGAGACTGATTCCTGTGCTGACAGTGATGGTTTAGAGTGTTGATCAACGCAGAGCCTGATGTCAGGGCTTGAGAACATGTTAAAACCAACTTCAGGGTCTCTAGGGCTGCACAAGAAATGCTGCAGATTCCCCAAAATAAACTTATTGAATTTATTCAGGCACTTTTGTGGGCCAGTTGATGGAATAGCACCGTTTTACTCATCCTGAAGCAGATGCATTGACTAGATTATAACACATACATTTTAAGATCTTTTTTTTTTTTATTTGGTTTTAAGAGGAGCTGAGAGTTACAAACACAGGTAGTTTTCTACACTGAGCACAACTATATTTTTGCTTCTCGAATCCCACTGAGTGCAGTTCAATACCTGCAATACCTCTGTGGGTGTTTCCTGGCCAAAATTTTGCAGGTGAGTTTGACAGGCAGGGTGAGTGCTCCAGGCAGGGCAAGCACACAGGGGTTTCCAACACCAGGGAACTCCTCGGATGCTGCATCTCCTCCCTGACAAAAGGAAGTCAGTAAAACAGATACCACGTGTGGCATTTTATTTTCCAAAGGCATTTGGACTGGTGGCAGGGGAGATAAAAACCACTTTGATCAGGTGCAGCGCTGTGCAAAGTGCACCAAGTCAGGAGGACGTGGGTTTGACCCACTGTCCAGAAAAACAGCCCTGGTTCCATTCCTGGCTCTGGAATGATCTTGGACTGGAGCAAAGTTCATTGCCAACCAGTGGAACAGCACCATCCTCGATGGGCAGTCGGGGTTTCACTGAGAGGAATCTCCTCCAACCCCTGCCCTGGGCTGACCTTGCTCGGTGTGTGAAACCTGAGAGGATCCCAACCCTCCCTCTGCGGCCCAGCGTGTGTTCAAGTGCACTTGAGGAATGCCAGCAGGCACATGAGCCGGGTAAATGTCCAATAAGGCAAAGTTTCCTTCTCTGTTACTGTTAAAAACACATCTAATAGGATCCTTTTTTAATTTTTTTTAAGAGGTCATTTTGATTTGTTTCCCATGTGCTTTTTTTTTTTAAGGCAGTGTTTGGCATCTGATACCTTGTGCAACGGATAATCCCTGTGGTCCAAAGAGCTGGAGAGCGCCAGGAAACCCAAAGTCTTGGCATGGCTGTGGGGCCAGCTCCAGTAACACGAGGCTGCCTGACTTCTCTGTGTTTGTGGTGTCTCTGTGACCCCGTGGGACGTGGTGTCCTCACAGACCAGCCGGGGGTTGTGCCTCGGGGACACTGGCAGAGAATCCCCCCCCCACCCCAGGCCCTCCCGCCCCGTGCCATTTGTAGGAGCCCCAGACAAAGAGGGCTTGTTCTTTTAAAAGAGCTAAATGGTGGCTGGAGAGAATCAAACCCAAAGTGTTGGCCCTTCCCGAGGGGAAGGGAGGAGAGGTGGTGGCCAAAGGGGTGACTGAGGGATCAGGACAACCCGAATGCATTGAGTGGGACGGGTGGAGTTGGTGCCCTGGTCAGGTCCAGGTGGTTTTGCAGCATCAGCCTCCTGCAGGTTGTGCATTCAGGGATAAATTGCATTTATGCCACCACCTCACTTTGATGCACTCACAAATTCACCTCCTCTAGGCTGACATGCCCTCTCTCACCTCAGGCTCTGAACAGGCAGAGTTATTAAAGTTACTGTTCTTTCCTCTCAGCCCTCCAAAGAAATCCCTCTCCACCTTTTCCTCTCCAGTGTGCCCTGAAAAATGGGATGGGACCCACAGTGTCTGCAGAAATGATGCCCGTGTGTAACAGCTGCACCACACCGGTGGCATTGAGCAGGATTATTTTGTTTTCAGGAATATAGACATTTTAAATTATTTCAATTAACACCCCCTTTGTGGAGAGGATAAAATAGTGCAATTATTTAAGCAAATGTTGTTTCCTGTTTTAAAGCAGTGATAAAATAAACTGGCAATCTGCAGCGAGCAGGCAGGACCAGATGATGGAAGAAAGGTTTTGGACGGGTGGAAGAACTTGGGGTTTCCATCAGCTGAGGATCTGATCCCTGAAAACTTCTCCTGAGGAATCTACCTCATCACAGGATACCACCTTGCACATCCTCAATGGACTTAGAACCTCCCCTTCTTCCTTCAGGAGACTTCCAGAGCTGGGATTCCACACTGCAGGGACTTTATTTTCCCACCAATTAAAAAAAAAAAAAAATAATCCCAAATTATTAATCAATTCTTGTTCTAGAAATCTTCCTTTTTACCATGTATGAAGAACACTCACAGGATGGAAAAAGTGAATGCTAGTGCACCTTAAGAAGACCCATTTTAGTGATTTAGTGGTTCTCAGAGTAATGAGAAATTCTCCCAGATAAATTTAACCAGGATTAGAGGGAAGGAGCTTTCACTCAACAGGCCTGGTGTTAAATGCTGCTGAGATTGGCAGCTGCCAATCCTGACAGGAAACTGGGAAGTGGTAAGAAAGCAAATCAGTGAATGGGAAGCAATTATTCTTCATTAGCCAGTTAAAACTGGCAGCTTGGAAAGAAATGCAAGTTTAAAATGTTGCCTGTTTTGGAAGAGTTAAGAAGTTAATTTAGAATGATGAAAACCATTTTTGCTTCAGGTAGAAAATGGTTAAAAGCCCAGATTTCTGTAAATGTGCATCTCAATGTGAGATGCTGAAAATTAAACACATCCCTGAATTCTGGTGGGAGGAAGATCCTCAGTGTGAGATTCACTCTTCGTGTCAGGTGGTCAGCCAAGGGTCATTTGGTCCCCTGTGGGGTGGGAGATGTGTCTCTAGAGGGCTTTTCCTCCTTGCTGCACGTGCCTGTTTCTTTCTCAGGTTAAGAAGAAACCCAAGAGGGACCAGCTGACAATTAAAAGTCTCATCTAGATTGCAGGGTTAGGAGGCAAAGTGACTTTCACAGGAAAATTGTCCTTCTCTGTGCAAAGGAAAGGAGAGAATCTGGTGGGTAGAAAAGGCAGATTACAAGGAATCAAGGTCTTGAAAGAAAACAAGTTATTGGTACCAACTCTATTCAGTTCTAGGCCACTGAGATGAACCAGATTGGTGTTTTATATCAATAAATTTACTTCTCAGCTGTGGTAGAAAAAGAGTGTGTGTATAACCATTGTAACCACGTGTCCATTCAGAGGGACTGCACTCAGATGAGGTGCCCTGAAGAATCTCAGAACACAGAATCTCAGAGCCATTTAGGTTAGAAAAGGCCTCCAAGATCAAGATCCAGCACGTTCACCGCTGAACCACATCCTCAAGTGCCACATCTACAGGAGTTTTGAACAGTTCCAGGGAAAGTGACTCCACCACTACCCTGGCCAGCCTGTGCCAATGCCTGACAACCCTTTCCCTGCCCAGCTATGCCCAGCTAGACATTTTAATTGCAACCAGAGTCTGTAGAGTCTTCTAACCTTGAGGTACTTCGGTTTTCAAGAAGAGGATGCAAAACCTGTGAGAAACCCAAGAGGTGAAAATTTTACAAAGCAAAAGCACCACAGTTTGTCCTTTGAACACCAGTTTTGTTGGTTTGCACACTCAGGAGAGCTGAGTGCCATGTTCCACAGCTTAACACGCCGAGATAAGGAGGCACAAAAGTGGGAAGATCCCATATTTCATGTGGAAAACCCCAGGCAGGCAGGTTGTGCAGATTCAGTGAGCCCAGGATGAGCAGCACACATGACCATGACTGTCTTACCTGCCCAAGAAGCTCAGCCCTTTCTTGGTGTGTTCTCTTCACATCCAAATCATCCAGACTCTGTTAACCCTCCTTTTCCAGCGCAGCAGAACTGGGGCTGGTTTGTCCCAGGGATGGACATTCTGCAGTTGCTGCCCCGATGGGAAGTCCTGGCTAAATGGCCAAATACTAATTTTATGCTCAGTCAAATTTTGGGGTAGCAGGAGAAGACATTTTATGGAAAGTGGAGTTGTCACAGCCTTACAAAATGAGTTTATCAGGGGAAAGCAGTGGAGTTGATGAGACAGAAGAGTAACATCTCCCCCAGCTTTAGAACTGCTGAGTTATGGATTTTGAGCCACCTCCATCTCTGTTGTGGCTCATCTTGCAGGGATCTATGTGTGTCTTTGGATCATGGGACATGAGATTATCTGCTTCAAAAAGCATCAGAGTGGCCAGCAGGGCAAACCCTCCCCTGGGCAAGGAATGTGGTGCCTAAGGAGGGGCTGCACCACAGGGCACTCTGTTCCCGTGGCTGAAGCTTTAATTTGGGTAGCAGAGAAATTGCTCTGCCTTGACCTGAGAGGGTCAGGGAGGAGCTGGGAAAGCTTTGCAGATGTCCTGGTTATCATAGCCAGGATCAGTTTGTCAGTGTTAGGTGTGTGTTCTAAACCCTCTATGTCATTTTTCTCATGACCTGCCCACCAAGGTCCATTGGCAGCAGCTGCCCAGGGCACACCCCACCCCTCAGGGTACAAGCTGGGTGTTCAGGAACTTCTGTGGGATAAGGAAGTTTTCTTGTTTTCACACCAATGACTCAGGTGTGAGAAGTCCCCTCCAGGGAGCCACCAGCACCTTCACACCCACCTGAGGGGTCATGTCTGCTCAGGGGCCATCAGGGATGCCAAAAATATGCCCTGATTGACCTCACAGAGTAAATCATCCATTGTGAAACTGTCCACCCTGGGGGAGGGACCTGGGGGCATTCCCATCTGAGTCCAAGCAGAGATAAGCTTGGGATTTTGGGACTGTGATCTCTCATCAGATCCAGAGGAGGAGCAGAGCCTCAACAGCACTGAGACAGCCACCAGACTGCCGCCAGCATTGTCACCAGCAGGTTTCTTGTTTTCTTTTTACTTTGAACTCAGAGGCCCACGTGGTGCTCAGGGGTTGGTGAGCTCCGTCCTGCTCATGCCACACTGGGCTGGGCTGCACATCTGGTTTTGTGGCACAAACGGACTTTCCTTCTGTCTCAGTGTATCTTGTTATCTTTTATTAAATTGTTATTCTGACTTGCAATTCCATCCCAAGTTGGATTCATTTCTCCTTCTTTTTAAAGTCTAAACCAGCACAGCAGTGCAGCTCCGTGAGTCATGGGGACACGAACCTCCCTCTGCACGAGGGGAGGAGGCAGCTCTTTGCCAGCAGTGGCAGAATCAGTGGGAGCTGCAGGAAGGAGGGATGAATGTGCTGGAGCTCAACCACAAGTCCCTGGTAACATTCCTCCTGTGGGGCACAGGAACCAGCCCGTGGCATCCAGGGCTCTGCTATCACGGGCGACACGATACCCATCATCAGTTTATTAAGCTGCATCTTAGAAATGTACACACATAGTGGGGATAATTCCTCCCATTCCAGGAATCACTGGGTAAGGTTTCTAGACTGAGTTGAGAAAGGTCAGGTTAGATGATCGTAGGGTGTCTGCTGGCTGCAGTGTCTCCAAATCTCTGCAGGGATTTAGAAGGAGCCAACACATTTTCACTTGGAAGTTGGGATTTAAATAGAGGTTTGTTAACGTGCTCCTCTCTCTGTCTGTCTCTTGCCTCTGCATGTCAGCTAATCAGCATCAGTACTGAAATATTTCCCTTTTTCCCCTTATATTGCCCCACTTTTCATTTCTCCCTCCTCTGTTTAAAGAGCTGGAGCAGCAACAAACCCCACAACACTAAAGCCCCAGTCCCACCAGGAAAAGCAGTTCAACCCCACATCCATCTGCCTCCCTAACACCAACAGAACATGGAATATTTCATAATACAGCAAAGATCAGGTGAGTTTAATGTTTATCAGTAATTCCAAGCACAGTCTCTACCACGTCACTATCTTGCTGGGGCACAGAAACCATGGAAAAGCTGGGCAAGGCTTGGGAGTGATGCTGCGTCTTTATTTGTGCCTTCCAGACAGAAGTGCCTTGAAGGTGCTTTGCTATTTCCCCTCTCTATTGAAAATGGCACCTGGATATGGAAAACAGGGATAAAATTTCCATTAGGTTCAAATAGGGAAGAGCTGGAAGATTCACAGGTACCTGCATGGACTGAGAGAAGGTAAAACTTCTCCAACTTAATTCATGTTGTTAGAAAAGTCAGGGACACATCTGGGGACATAAATTTGGGATATTAATAAGGCTTGTGGGCTTCTCATTGACAGGAAAACAGCTAAGCTGCCCCTGCTGAAAACCAAGGGCCTTTAAAGGGATTGATTTTCATTTTTTCCCCCGAAATAAACCAAAGTTGTAGCTTGTGCTCACATTGGGAAAAACTTCCCAGCTTCAGTTTGATGCCAATGACACTACTGAGCATCTTGGCAAAGGCCCGTGGAAGAAAAGCCAAAACCTTTAAAAATTATGGCAACAACAATAATTCTGCAGGATTCCAATTAAACTGCTGTGCCACTGGGTGAGAGGAATCCATTGGCCATGGGCTCCTGGGAATTTGTGGAGCAACTGGTTGGTCTCATCTGATTTATTCAGCAGATCAGCCACAGTCACTCTCTGACTGAACACCACGTTCTTTGCTTGCCCTCCAGTTAAATTATTATTGAGGTCAGAAGAGGTAGAATGATCCAGGCCAAGTGGGAATCTGGCACAACAGTTCCCAGTACTACAGCTACATTTTCCATGATTTTTTTTTTTTTTTGGTTCTTTTTTTAAAGGAGAGTTTCAACAAGAAAATGCTCCTTTCTGTAAAAAAGTAATGATTCAGCATATCAGGAGCAGATAGAAAGGCAGATAATGTGGTTGAAATGAGGGATGTCAGCTTTGGCTGACAGAAACTGGAACGTTTCTCTGTCCCAAATCAGTCAGGTTTTGTCAGCATGACACAAACATGCTGAGCTGACACTGATGAGCTGTTTATTGTGGAAGCCAAGGATGCTCCAGCTCTTTCCTTGCTCTGGAATTTCAGGTTGAAGACATTAAAGATTCCTTTTCCCAGATAACCTTTTCCTTCTCTCCCCTCCTCAGCAACATCCCAAAAATCAAGGACTAAGAGGTGGTTTGTCCATGTTCCTCTAGTCCAAGCCTGGTGCTGGGACTGCAGTTCCAGATCCTCAGGACTGGGGTGGGAATCGGGGCCGGATCTCCTGGCTGGTTTGGTGCCATATCCCAAGTCTGTGCCTTGGCACACGGGGATCACCCCATTCAGTCCCTGCCCCTGAATCTCCCTGGTTAGTCCATGCCCTGGATCAACCCCTCCACAGGATTTGTTCACAGCAACAACCCCACTCCAGGCATCAGACGAGCCAAGACACGGCTCCCAGTTCAGCAGGAAAGGTGTTTGTGGAAGTAGGGAGCACTGGGAATTAAGTTTCACTTCTCTCATCTTTGATTTGGGTGTCTGGAAGGATTTGACCCACTCAAAAGTTCTTCCTGGGAGGGACCATCATTAAGTTGTTTGTGGGCACGTGCTGGTCCTGAGTATGGGGTGTAACCAAATTTTGGGGGGTGGTTCCTTCGAGGTAAAGCTGAATTTTTTTGGGTGTGCTCTGGATTGTTGAGGATGGAGGAAGAGAGGGGGGTAAAACACCCTGTGTTTGGGTTTAGCCCTCCTTTACATGTCCAAGCCTGTCCTGTTCCCCCTAATCCTGTGTGCAGGTGAATCCCACAAACTTAGAAACCTGTTTTAAGCTGCAGTTTCTCTGTTCTGATAAACTGGTGGGGACTGAGTAGCTCAGGTTTGATTGTCTGAGTTCTGGGCATATAAAAATAGGGTAGATGAATCCCCGCCTGTATTTCCAAGGGGTGTGTGTGTGGGATCACCAAGGTAATGAAATGTGCCATCTGCTTTTTTCCCTTCTGCCTGAGGGTTTTTATCCGTGTTCTTCAGCCTGATTTTGCAACAGGAAGTTGTAACTGTTGGCAGAGGCAAGGTGTGGGAGGGATGGCAGGAAAAACTTATTTTAGTGAGATTTTTTATGACCTTGTTAGCATGGCTCTTAAAATGTTCTGCAAGTAGATATCAAGGTGTCCAACTCGTCCAGAAATTTGGATTTATTGAAGTTTTGCAACAAAAATAACATGAAGAAGTGAAATTAATCTCTGCCAAACCCAAATAAAAAAAAACAAACAAAAAAAGACAATAAAACCAACCAAATAAAAAACAAAGCAAAACAAAACAAAACCCCCAAAACCTCCCCCCCCAAAAAAAACCAAACCAAAAAACAAAAGCACAAACCAAATAAACAAAGAGACAAACCAAAAAAGAAAAGGAGAGTTGACCAAAAATTTAGAACAAAATTAAAAATGGGAAATGAAAGCCATGGGGAAACACCAGCATTGCTTCAGGAATTGCTTTTCAAACCTCCTTGAAACACAAACAAGGGTTTGTTAAATGTTGAACTCAGTTGCCTTTTGATTTCAGACATCTCAAATCTTTCTGCAGTTTTGCTAGGGGGTCTGAAAATGGGACAATTCTGCAGGAGAGATTCTTTTTATACCATACTTGGGCTTGGGAAATGGGAATCTCCAGCTCAGGTGAGCTCCCTCCTGTGGATTCCTCCTGTGGATTCCTCCTGTGGATTCCTGGCCCACCTTTTGGTGAAACCAAGTCGAATTTTCCCCTGATCTGTGTCTGTGTCACAGGGGCACCTCCAGCAAACCCCTAAATCAAAATATCCCCTCCCTAAAATGCAGGTTAATCATGCAGAAGAGCATTAGTTGGCCACTGGTGTTGCCCAAGAAGCCCTGGACACCTCAGGCTGAACATGAAGACACATTGCCTGACATTCCCAGGCCTCTCTCTTTCCATTATCTCAGTGTCTTCCCAAGTCACCCAGGGCTGGTAACACACATAAATACAGCAGAGACATGCCCAGCCCGTGATTAAATACCCTGATAACTCTGACGTCCCTCCAACATATTGTGTTTCAGGCTATCTCAGGCTCATCCAGTAGCCACAAGCAATTACCCAGAGGGGCCGTGCTCCTGTTCCTCCTCCAGAGCCTCTTGAGCAGGCGCCAGCTCCGTTGAATCCAATCGCTTTCCCAAGGTGGAGGGGGGAAAGAGTGAAACCCCACAGGGATGTCCTCAGAAATAGGGATGAACACCCTCCCTTGCATGGCTGGCAAGGAAACAGCCCCTGCCCAAACCTTGGTGCCCGGGACCAGCAAACAGTTAATCCTCTGAGCTGTCCCACATCCCACCGGCTCGGAGAACGCGCCTGGATAGAGCAACCAAGTGACTGGGAGCCACAACCAGTTCCAAGAACACTCCGGGACCAGAAAACTTTGGCTGGGTAGGGTTTCAAGGTCTTGTTCACAAGGATCCACAATTAAAATTTCTCCTGCTAAAGTTTCCTGGTGAAATGAAAACCCAGAGATTCCAGCGCTTCCTCCCCGCTCCCAGCGCCGCTCACGACAACGCACGCGGTGCGAGGGAGAGAAAACCTCCAGCCTTTTGGCAATGATCACTGCCCTCTTTCACATATTTCAATTCCATCTTTTGGAAGGGCTGTAAAAATCTTTCCTCCTTATTTTTTTCCTCCTCCCTCCCCTCCCTTCTTCTGTCTTTGGCTCGCTTGGCTCTGTAATTGTAGTGTTCGTGTTGCTTGCATGCATAGGAAATGATGCTTAAAGGGAAGGGGACTAAAGGCCTTTGCCTTCCTCCCTCTCCTCAGCTTCAGGGATGCACTGAGAAATGCTGGGAAGTGATGACTTCCTTGGATCAGCAACAGTGTGGCCAACAGGAGTGGGGAAGTGATCATTGGTGGGGCACCGGTGAGGCTGAGCCTCAAATCCTGGGGCAGTTTTGGGACCCTCATTCCAAGAAAGGTATTGGGGGGCTGGAGGGTATCCGGGGAAGGGAACGGGGCTGGGAAGGGGTTGGAGCAGCAGGAGGGGCTGAGGGAGCTGGGGGGGCTCAGCCTGGAGAAAAGGAGGCTCAGGGGGGACCTTCTGGCTCTGCAAGTTCCTGCCAGGAGGGGGGAGATGGGGGGGTCAGGCTGTGCTCCAGGAACAGGGACAGGAGCAGAGGGAACGGGCTCAGGTGGGACAGGGCAGGTGGGATATTAGGGGGGAAAAAAATCATGGAAAGGGTTGTAAGGCATCAGAACGGGCTGCCCAGGGAGGTGGTGGAGTCACCACTCCTGCAACTGTTCAGAAATGTGTGGAGGTGGGCACTTGGGGACGGGGTTTACTGGTGAGCACAGTGGTGGTGCAGGTTGATGACCGAACTTGATAATCTTAAAAGTTTATTTCAGCCTTAATGTTTCCGTGGGTTTAATGTCAAATGCCTTTTTTCCTTCTCTCTGCCCTAATTTTAATTTCTTTGTGTGTTTTGTTTGGGGTCTTCAGCTGTCATGGAGTGTCAGCTGACAGGCCAGAGCTGGTGACTCTGAGGCTGTGAATTCAAGTACCACTCCCATCCTCACACCCTGGGCCTGCTCCAAACACCCCCAGCACCCCAAAGGAACTGGGCAGAGGGAGCACCTCGGTAACATCCTCTCCATCTCATGGCTTGGAGATGTCTGAGGATGTTCCTGATGGAAAAGATGGGGACTGTCACTCTTCCCAGAGTGAAAGAGAGAAAGGACATGGTGTTTGACCTTGGGTGAAAACACACATTTTAATTCCAGAAGCTTTGGGAACACTTTGGGTGCAACATCTGTACTAGAGCAGCCAGCACCCAAATTATGGATCAGGAGTCCAAAGTACAAATGGCTCATTCTTGGGGATTCCAAAGGACAAGAGAAGGTGCAGGTCAGTTTTCCTGACAGTGACCTCAGTCTTTGTCCCTCGTCAGAATATTTGAGCTGTTGCTTCCTTGGAGCTCCACAGGTGAACTCTGCAGGCAAACCCTGTGCAGGTGGTTCTGAGCTGCCTAGCAATGTTTTTAAGGCCTCTTTGACTATTAATATTCAGGATCCGTGGGCAGAAAAAAGTGAGGAAAAAACCCACACCATATTTTAGGAGTAAAATGTTTTTTCCTTTCCGTTTATTGAGTGCACAAACTTGAATCCTCTAAAACCTGGTGGGATTTAATGCTGATTTTGGCCTTGTCTTTGTGCTTGTACATGGCATCTGGACAGGAACTGCTGATCAAATTTCTTGGTTTATTTCACTTAAATGTCAAAAAAAAAAAAGGAAGTTTTTTTTTTATTTCTTTCAGAAATGTTCCAGTCTCCATGAAATTTTCAGTGGGAAACTCTTCTGCAGTGGAGGATGAAGTGGCCAAAGAGAGAGAATGAGTCATGTCAGTTTTAGACAGTGGGGTCAAGACAATCCCATGGGGTGTGGAAGAATGAACATCAAGTTCCTCATTGGCCCAGCTTGGACTTGCATCCCAAAATCTTGCTTTCTCCACCCCCACAGTGGTGACTCCCTGGCTGTTGAAACCCAAGCGCTCCCCAAATTCTTCTCCACCTGCTGTGATGGGACTAATGAATTTTGGGGAAGGTACAAAGCGTGTCCTTTCCTGAGCGGTTTCACTCCCACATTCTCCATCTGTGGGAAGCTCATTCCATGGCCTCATCCCTCTCTGGCAGGATGAGGAAGGTTTCTGGCCAGCTCAGTGATGAAGTGGTGGCTCCAAGGTGTTTGGATTTGCCCTTGGCCTCGGTTTCCCTCTGACGTTGCCTCCGCTCCCCTTATTAAGTGTGTCATTTGGGAGGGTGAGAGCTCCTACAGCTGCCAGCGCCTTTGGAGATGGGATAATTATCTTCAAGAAACTCAGGACAACCCAGAGCTGGAAACTGTGGCTTGGATGGAAAGGAAAAATCATTGTAGCCTCTTTGGGGGAGCGTGTAAACATGGGCTTTGCCGATGCCCTTAGGACTGTCCTAATTTTAACCTTGTTCAGCTCTGAACCTTGTTTTAGACTTAGCTCGGGGCAGAAGTCTGGGGTGGGACATGGCAACATGCTTGGTTGAGCCAGACATGAAAGAAACGGGATGAGGAGGGAACAGGAAGGTGGGAGGAATCAACCACCAGTGGCTTGAGCCATGGCAGAACAACCCACTGCCTGTGGCAAACAGGTCTGTTGGGAAAACTCAGATTTCTGCCACTAAAAAGGACCTTCTGGTGGTGGCAGCATTTCTGTGACTCCCCATTTATACACATGGCTGGTGGGTTTGAGAGCCAGACCCGTTTTGAGTCTGTTCTCTGGTGGGATGGAATGGGTGTCCTGGATGCCAGACATGCAAATAGACAGCCACTCCTTTCCTCTTTAGGATTAAAATAACATTTTATATATCAATAACACCCAAGTTTAATTGAGGGGTAAACCCCACAATTTTGAGTAACTATAAGGTAGATGAAATTATTCAGCTTGGAAGAGGGGGGAGGTTTCCTGTTAAGTCTCTCCACTGAGGTAAAGGCTGCAGTTTGAATTCAATCTTTTATTAGAGACCAGAGAAGTCCAAAGTGGTGGCAGAAGGACAGGCCCAAAGTCTTTGTGGTCCCAGATGGAGCCAAAGGGCTCCAAATCAATCAACCTGATATCACACACCTGGAAAAACAGGTGGCGTTCATCTGACTCCATGATCTGGTGGGGGCCTTCCAACCCAGGAGGTGGTTGAGATCTTTGCTTCAGTCTCTCTTTAAAGCCACTGCCACCGAAGGTGTCCTGAACAACATTTATCCCATCTTTTAGCAGAGTCCTGCAATAGGTTCAAGGAATCATTAAAAAACCCCCACCCACTTGGGGATAAAGGGAGTATAAAGGGAGTTTGAGGTATAAATGAGAGGATTTTCATGTCATGTGAGATACATTTCCTGTCTTGCTGAAGAATGGGCCTGTTGTCCCTCCATCAAGGGTTTCTGGGTGTAGACAGAGCTCTGAAATGAAAGGGAAGAGCTGATGTTACCAACCTCAGTGGACCAGAGTTCCGTGGAAGCCACAGCAGGGCTTTACCTAATGTGACTTCCTCTCACATCAGCCACATCTGCCACAGCTGGTGTTTTCCAGCCTGCTTCCCTCTGGGTGGGGTATATTCCCAGGAGAGGATAACCAAGACTTTCCCTCCTCCTTTCCCAGCTGTGTTTAGGCTTTGTAGGTCTGAAGAACTCAGGATTCTTTCCAGGTCTTTATCGGAGCTTCCCCTCCTTTCCTGCCACAGGCCGAGGTAACAGGTCTGTCAAACCATCCTAACAAGGATTTCACTTCCCAAAATTCATTCTGCCCTTCCCATAACCTCTGTCTCTTAACTCCCAGCAATGGTTTGGGCTGAATTTATGAACCTGCCTCTACGTGACTCATGTCAAGGTCCAGGGTTGTCCATCACACACACGTGGGAAGAGCACGAATCCTCTGCAGAACAAGCGTGTGCAGAAGCACAGATCCCCTTGCCTTAGCAATTAATTCCCCTCAATTCTTCTAACTCATTAGTAAACTGTTGATGAGCCTTCTCAGTGGCCCTATAAAAAGAAGAGATTAAATATGCTACAAGGGGGAAATATTTTCAAAATCAAGCATGCATATGCAGAAATCAGATATGAGAATATGAGACATGAGAGAAATATGAGAGAATTTTTCTCTCCAATATGAGAGAAACCAGCCTGCCGTGTTTTTGTGGGGGATGTGTTCCTCTGGTCTAAAAATGTGCTTTTTGTAAGCAGTTTTAGTCCTCTCTCTCACACACACACACACAAGGCTGGGGGAGGGAGCCCAACATTTGCAAGTCTTGCAGTCCTGCCCAAAATAAAATGTCAGGGTGTATCTGTCAACCTTCGTTTCACACGAAGGAGGCATCAGAGGGAAAGGTTTCTGCTGTGGATCTGTGGCTTGGCTGCTCTTCAGCCCATCAGCAGTGAGGAGGACTCACAGGCACTGGTCTGAAGGGAGTCTGAAGTGGGTCTGAAGTGGGTCCNGTGGATCTGTGGCTTGGCTGCTCTTCAGCCCATCAGCAGTGAGGAGGACTCACAGGCACTGGTCTGAAGGGAGTCTGAAGTGGGTCTGAAATGGGTCTGAAGTGGGTCCGAAGTGGGTCTGAAGTGGGTCTGAAGGGGGTCTGAAGTGGGTTGAGGAGGGTCTGAAGAGGGTTTGAAGCAGGTCTGAGGAGGGTCTGAAGTGGGTCTGAAATGGGTCTGAAGTGGGTCTAAAGGGGGTCTGAAGTGAGTTGAAGAGGGTCTGAAGGGGGTCTGAAGAGGGTCTGAAGTGGGTCTGAAGCTTCCTCAAGGACCCAAACTCAGACACTGCCTGCAGAGAGTGTGGTCACTGCCGTGTGGTTCCGGGCTCCTTGTGGAGCCTGAGGAAAGCCAAGCTGCCATGTGGGCACCAATTATACTCCCACCAGGCCCGAGGGTTTGATCACCTTCCCCAGTTATGTGATTCCAGGACTCCTTGGCTTTACCTGGGGAGGCAGCTCCACCTGAGCCAGGTCTACCTCTGCCTGGTCCAAGAGAGCAGTCCCACCTCTCTTCTCAGGTTACAGGCTCTGTATGGCTGGCGTGGAGCACCTATTAGGACCGTGGCCAACGTCGTATTACAAGTGCTATTTGTCCAAGAAGAATTTTCTTTGCTTTCTCTTGTTTCTCTAGGAAGTGGCTACAAATGTCCAGCGTCAGGTTACTGGGCCCACACAAAACTTTTATCAGATTTTAGCAGCTATTCCTGGAATTACATATTGTTTGGTCTTTTTTTTTTTCTTTTTTTTCTTTTTGAAGTGAAATGTCAGCATCCCTGGTGTCCATTTTCATATCAGGGGCTGGTTTTTATCCCCCAGGGCTGCTCAGGGAGTTGGAATTTTACTAAGATGACAAAATTAGAAGCAAAGGTTTGGATGCTGGGGGATCATATCTTTTTATTGGTGATAGAGCAGGGTGGTTTTTTTCTGAAGTTTAAAGTTAAATAATGATTATGGTCCCCTTGGGGAAAAAACAAACAAACAAACAAACAAACAAACAAACCAAACAGATTCTGCTACAACACTTTGCTGGAGGAAGAGATCAAGGCAGGCTGAGGATGCTGTCAGTGTCTGTGTGTCTGGAGGTGTCCTCTGCGAAGTGGAGACACAGAGCGGATGGACACCAGCTCTGAGTCCTCACCATCCAGGAAGGGGGAAGGTCTAGAGAGCCACAAAAGTCACCCCTGATTGCTGAGCCCTTTCTTGTCCTATGAGAAGTATCGAGAGTGGGGCATTTCATGCCTAATTCTTTGACACTCCATGGCCACAGAAAATCAAATCTTTGATTCCTCTGCTTTGCCCATCTCTGGAAAGAACCTGAAGTATGAGGTGTTGGTCTTGCTGTGGCTCTCCCCTTAATTTCAGATCAAATGAAGATGACACAAGGGAAATGTGGATCTGTTGCAATGAGTCCAGAGGCGGCCTCAGAGATGCTGCAGGGCTGGAGCCCCTCTGCTCTGGAGCCAGGCTGGGACAGCTGGGGGGGTCACCTGGAGAAGGGAAGGATCCAGGGACACCTGAGAGCCCCTTGCAGAGCCTGGAGGGGCTCCAGGAGAGCTGGAGAGGTACTGGGGACAAGGCCTGGAGGGACAGGACACAGGGAA
Source organism: Formicarius rufipectus (assembly GCA_013399695.1). Lineage (NCBI taxonomy): Eukaryota > Metazoa > Chordata > Aves > Passeriformes > Formicariidae > Formicarius > Formicarius rufipectus. Next base: position 73,643 of record VXAU01000547.1, on the reverse strand, counting down.
TGGCTTCTCACTGCCAGAGGGCAGGGATAGGTGGGATATTGGGAAGGAATTGCTGTCTGGGAAGGTGGGCAGGTCCTGGCACAGGTTGGGTAGAGAAGCTGTGGCTGCCCCTGGATCCCTGGAAGTGCCCAAGGCCAGGTTGGAGCACCCTGGGCTGGTGGGAGGTGTCCCTGCCCACGGCAGGGGGTTGGAATGAGCTGATCTTTGAGGTCCCTTCCAACCCAAACCATCCTGTGATTCTGTGAGTCCACTGCACTAATTCTACAGCTGAAATGTTGAGCTACCTTCAGACGTGAATGGAGCTCATCCCACCAAACTTTTGCCACTTACCCATTAGGCACAGTCTCTGTTAACTAACCCTCAAGCAGACTAGTTAAATGCCTAGTTATTAGCTAAACCAAGCTAAATGAACCTGTGCTGTTAGAAATTGGATAAATCACCTTCTAGAAGCATTTGCATGTGCTGGTGGAGAGGGATTGTGGATGAAGGTCAAGGTGGATGATTCCTTGAGATGCCTGAGGTGTGTCCCACTGCAGTGGTAGCTCTGATTCTTGCCCTGCTTTTATTATTACTGTTGAAAAATCAGCCCCATGAGGAGGTGACTTAATGCATGTCAATTAAAACTCCTGTGAAACAACTGAGGGATATTTCTGAGGTGAAAGTTTTGCTTTGGGGCTGATTACTCTTCTTCTTTCATTTTCACCACAAAGGTCACTGTTGATTTCTGAGAGATCTCAAATGAGACAGGGACAATTAGCCAAGTGCAGGATACGTGATGATGATTTGATAACGATTTGTCATTCTCAGCCAAAGGAGTTGTGATGTTTGTTTTGTCACGTGTATGACCTGAATTCAGCCACCTAACTCCTGGCACAAAGCTGGGATGTCCTAGGGAGGAGGCTCTCGGCTTAGACTTCCCACATGGCAGAAAGAGCAGGAGAAACATCTCCAACACAGCTGAGAGTTGCCTCTGCTGAGGCTCCTTCCCCTTCCAAGAGGTTGGATCAGGACCTGAACGAGGCCATGGAGAACCCTCAGGTTAAACTGGGATGAAGTTGGCCCACTTGGCACTCTGGGAAAGGGGGGTGAGCGTGGATAGAAGCAATGCCCTTTGCTTTGGGGAGTAAAATCCCTACTCTGGAGCTGGGATGGGCTCCAACTCCTGGAGCTCCCTCGGTTTGTTGATTGCTGGTTTCAGGTTTTTTTTCTCTCTTTAGCATTTTTCCCCCCTTCTTTTTCTTCTGCCTCTCCAAGTGAATCTCAGCGAACTCGAGGGCCCCCCATACCCCCCACCCTCCCTTTCCCCCCTGCTTTGATTTCAGTTCCTGCCACTGCTGCTGGTACCAGGGCTGAAAAAAGAACTGGCTGCTGTTCAAGTCCTTCTCCTTTCCAAATGTTTAGGGATTTGGAGCCCATACATACAATTACTGCGTGTTTCTGGGGAAGAGAAAATAGCCAGCAGCTGTTCAGTGTCTGATCAATCAGGAGCTGAGGAAGAGGAGTGAGGGAGAGGGGGGTTATTGCTCCCAAATCTGCACACAATTAGGAAACAATGCTAAGAATGGGCTCTTGGGAGAGGTGGGGGGGGGGGAACAAGCCCACTGCCAGTGGATCCTTAGAGGGGGCACGTCTGCAGGGGTCTCACCAGCATCACAGGAGAACTGTCCCTCACCTGCTGAGGGCATATTTTCTAAGGATTTGGGAACATGAGAGAGGAAGAGGAGCCAGTGTTAGTCTGAGAACATGAACACTTGGCAGGGAGACTGGTGAATGCGTGTCTTGGACTAGATCTCCTCTCCAGTCAACCACTACCCTGACTTCCATGGCCCCTTGGACACCTGCTCCACCTGGAGACACATCAAAGTGGACAACCTGGTCTGCAAGGTGAGTCCTGCCTTGGGGGTTCCACTCAGTTGGCCCCACACAGATCCAAGGGAAAGACACACTGGGCTGGTAAACACCTTCAGATATTTACTTCTTGTAAGTCTTTAAAAGAGACTTTGTCTTCCCCCAGGAGTTCAATCCAGGGACTGGAGGGTTTTCCAAAGAGCAGCCACCTCCCACCTTTGTAGAAAGGAATTTATCCCCAAATCTCCACTCCATTTGTTATAAAGAAATATTTTTGCCTCAGTATCTTGTCTCACATTTTACCTGAGGTGACTGGAGAGGGCAGTGGGGGGATGGATCCTTCACTTCTTAGCACTGCCCAGCATGGAATGGTTTGGACTGGAAAGGAGGTCATCTCATTCCAATGCCCTGCCATGGGCAGGGACACTTCCCACTAGGTCAGGTTGTTCCAGCCTGGTCTTGGACACTTCCAGGGACCCAAGGGCAGCCACAGCTTCTCTGGGCACCCTGTGCCAATGTGTGCCCTTTAACTGACAGGACATGACCTGAGCAGCCTCCATTTGTTCCACTGGCATGGAATATGCTTATGGATGATGCTCATGTTTCCCCAAGGTCCAAGAGACAACTCTTTCCCACACAGCCCATGTGTGAGGGTCAGAGGATGCCTGAACATTACCTTGTATCATAACCTGGAAGTTTGGGAGGAGACTGAAGGGAGGTGTTTGTCAGGGACTAAAGGAACCCATAAACCCATTGTTCACAGAGAACATGGGTCAGCCTTGGAGATATGATGTCCAAAATTTGGATGCATTCCAGAGTTTTTCCTGTGCATTGTTGTCTCAGTCTCAGAGGAACTAAAACTGTTTTCCCCGACTCCCGGCCCTGGACTGGTTGGGTTTGGAAGAGACTTTTGGAGATCATCTAATCCAAATTCCCTGCTAAAGAAGGTTCACCTAGAGTAGGTTGCATAGGATCATGTCCAGGTGGGATTTGAGTATCTCCAGAGGAGACTCCAAAACCTCTCACAGCAGCCTGTTCTGCTGCTCTGTCAACCTCAAAGTAAGTTTTTCCTCAAATTCAGATGAAACATATTAAGGGTGGACTTTCCCTCAAAGTGGGCTCAGTAATCTGAGCTGACACAGGCACAGGAGTTGACACCCCATTCCAGGGAATAAAAACAAATGGACAGATTTGGTTTTAGGAGGCCCCTTAGGGCCAAACTGGCAATGTTTTCAGAATCAGTCATTCGTGGAGGACAGGCTTGGTGAAACCTACGGTCAGAAATGTGCCATGGCGTGGTTACAGGCGCTGAGACCTTCAGAGCTGGGGAACCCAGTGACATCCAGCACCCAGAAATGGGACTGTGTCAGAGGTTTCTGTGGCTGGATTTTGGGAGAAGGGGGCTCTTACAGGATGGTTTCTGTTAGAAACTGCCAGAAGCTTCCCCTGTCCTGTGGAGCCAAGGACATCCAGGGCCAGGAGGGACCTCCTGCTGGTGGACAGAGCTGAGCCAATTAAGAATCACAGTCACAGTTCTGGGATCACATATTTTTTTATCACAATTTAGGAGTGTGGGGCAGTTGGAAATTCCAGCTATGGGATAACAATGCAGAGACCAAGGTGGGAGCAGGAGGAGGAGAAGGAGGGACCCCACGCTGGAGCAGAGGTGGGGGGAAGGACTCAAAGCTGTGCCCCCTGCAGCCCCCAGCCCCTGGAGGAGCAGGTGGATGCAGAAGGAGCTGTTGCCCTGTGGGAGGCCCAGGATGGAGCGAGATCCTGCAAGAGACTCGTGGCCGTGACTTGTGGAGAAGGAGACCCAACTGGAGCAGCATTTCGCCCCAGTAGAAGTGTTGGATGGGGGATGGACTCACCTTGGAGAGTCTACCAAGGACTGTCATCCATGGGAGTGACCCCACAGGAGCAGGAGAAGGACTCAGAGCTGTGGCCCCTCTGCAGCCCTGTTGGTGCAGCAGCTGTGCCCCTGCAGCCCATGGAGATCCATCGGGGTGCAGAGACCCCTCTGCAACCCATGGAGTGACCCCCAGGACAAGAGCAATGGCAGAACCAACAACTGCAAACTCACATTCCCTGCTCCCTGGAACTGCTGGAGAGAGGGAAGAGTAGGAGGGGAAAGTTGTTTTTAAGACTGATTTATTTCTTACTTTTTAGTTCTTATCTTGTTAGCAATAAATGTAAGTATTTCAGCCACTCTGAGTTTGCTTTGCCATTATCTCTCAGCTGGTTTTTTTGCCTTTTCTCCTTTTTCTCTCCTTCTGGGAAATGGGGGGCCTGGAGGTTTGGGTGGCCTCTGGGTGAAAACCACCACAGACTGTGCAGTCACGAAGGGCGGAGTCTGTCCCTCCTGCACTCAGCCACAGATGCCTCTGGTGAGTCCTGTTCAAGGCTGCCATCACCATGGATACATTTGCTGTTTGTGTTGTGACATGTGGAACTTCACCTGCAGCCTCAGCTCCCTGGCAATTACATAAGATTATTTATCTTCGTTAAGGTTATTCATCTTCATTACGTACTAAAGTGCTTTGGATGGGGAACACCTAAAAACGTGACCCAGAAAGCTTTTGGGGTTGAAGAAAAGAGGTTGACGTTGCCCTAAATGAGATTTATTGTTTCACCTGAGGGCATTAATTCAAAATTTAGATGTGCAGTCAACCGAGTTCTCTGCATCAGTGGAAAAAGCTAAAAAGTCCTAATGTGAGCCTAAAATATATGGGATGAACCTTCCCCTGGACATCCCAATCCTTCCATTACCTGGAGACTTGCAGATGGTTGGCTTTGAATGGACATCTAAGACTCATCAGCAGACTCTTCAATGGACAGAGGTGGGTGAGAAGGCAGTTTCATTCCAATCTACTTTCTTTGGAGGCTCTTCAACGATGGCACTCACCCACAGGAGACCCCAGGGTTGGTCTGCTGGAGCAGATGTGTCTGGGCTACTTGAGAGCTCCAAGGCATTTTCCCGTGGAGCTGCTGGGGGGTTGTGACCTCAGGGCAATGAACTGGGTCATGGCATGCTGGTCCTCCAACTTAGAGCTGCAGTTCAATGAAACCTGCTTTGCAGGAACACTGATGGTCCTCCTCGCTCTGCCAAGTCCCATCTAAAGGTCCTGCTCTTCTGTTGTGGTGCCATTCAGGTGGAACCTGCACTGTCCTGCCTGGTCAGGCGGCCCCAAACCTCGAGGCTACTCCAGCCCTGTGCAGTCACTTCTGGGGCCATGCCCTAGTTCAGTGGTGACAATGCAAAGGGGAAGCTGAAGATGAAAAATTGTCTTCTCAGATGGGCCAGATCAGGTTTTTCCATCGTGCTGTTGCAGTTTCCACTCTCCCCGGGTGGCTTGGAACCACCTTTGCCATCCCTCTTCCCCATCTCCAGTAACACAGCTCATTTCTCATTCCACCTCTTAGTGACCTGGGCCTCCTTCCACTCCTTCTGGTAAGCAACATGGGCTTCTCTCTGCCCCCCTGAACCTCCCCCAGAACCATCACAGACCTTCTGGCCTCCAAAATTTTCCTTCTTGCCCTTCAGTATCTTAAACTACTAAGAAGGACATGGCTCCAAGAAAGGTTGTGATGTTTCCTTATCCAGTCCTTGGCCTGTGGACCTATTTTTAGACACTCCTGGATGTCAACACCTGAAAGTCCCACAGTGTGGTTGTCTCCTGACCTGCAGGGTCAGCACAGCCTGGAGATGCTCAACCAGGGACTTCTACAGCAAACTAAACACTGCCAGTTGAGCTGCCTTGGCTTCTGGGGCATTCCTTTTAATTTTTTGCTATCCAATGGCTTCTTTTCCCCTTCTCCTTTTCCTCTTTTGGTATTCAGTATAGATTGAATTTGTTTTGTTTCGTGCTTAAATGTGGCTGTCAGAGAGGATTTGGTTCAAAATACAGATTATTTTTTAAAGTAAACAAGGAATGAAACCTTTTTTTAAACTAGATCATGGATATTTTTGGCTGGAGATCTGCTGGGAGAGTCAATTAAGTTGACAAAAAAAATTCTATTTCATTTTGTGTTACTCAGGGGGAAAAAAAAAAAAATGTTGGGTTTTGGGGAAAAGCCAGTGGGCAGAACTACTTTAATTTCTTGCTTTGTTACTGAACTTGAAAATAAAATATTTTAGCACCTTTATTCAGAATTTCTTCTACTCCTTTTTGTTCTTGTGAAAGCTGATCCATCAAAGAATGGCCAAAACCCATGCCAAGTTTGTTGTTTGGGCTCCCTGGATGGTCCAGGAGAGACAAACACGTCTAGAAGATGAATCTTCTGCACTCCCAGTAGGTATCTAAGGTATCTGAGCAGAAACATCCTTTGGAGAGGTTCTTCTTCCCAGTGGTTTTCCAGGAAGTCCACATGGCCAATTCAGCAGATTGAGGAAACTCCAGTGACATTCATGAAATGCTTTCAACGTGAATTATTTCCCTCCCTGTCCCTGATGTTGGTACGCTCTGATTGCTCCTTCCTCATCTCTTAGGAAAGCTCCAAAGAGATGCCCAGAAATCTCCTCTGGTGGAGAGACCCCAGATTTTCATCCCATCACCTTCTGGTTGCCGTTTTCCTCAGATGTGAGAACCTCAGACAGCTGCCCTCTTGTTCTCCTTCTCACTTGAGCCCAGAGAGGTTCCAAGCTGAGCCAGATTTTATGGCTCAGGCAGGAAACACCCAAAGCTTTCAAGTTCAGGTCTTTTCTGGCTGATTCCTCTTTTCCTACAGAAGAGATTTTAAGTAAATTTGGTTGTCTTTGCTATTAAAAATCACGTGATTCATTAAAGTTGCCCCCTGTAGCTTCATTTACTTTGCTCACTACAGGAATTTTTTCCATTCCCTCCTCCCATCCATGTGCTCTGCAGCAGATACTTCCACCAGGTTCTTCCTGGTTCTTCACCATTTCCATCTTGAAACACAAAATTTCTACACTAAGACAATGATCCAAATGGAAGGGCAGGAGAAGCTTTGTGTGCCAAAGGTAACACCTGGTATTGCAGACAAAAATCTGTCCAAAAATGTTGATTTTCTACTGTAAAGTGTAGTAACTTTGTGTTCCTTTCTCATTCTTGGGATTTCCTCTCCATTCAAGTCCCATCCATGCAGCTCCCATATTTCTTCCCCAATCACTTCCTTCTAGAACTGCTTGGAAGTGATTTTCCAGTTTGTTTCCTCCTCAGGAACTTTGTACTCCAAAAAAAAATTGGGATTTAGCAACAGTGAATTCAGAATATTTAGAGGGCGCCCAAATGGGATGAATTTTTTTGTTTCATTGTTTCATGGAAAACACAGGAGGCAAAACTCCATTTCCTTGGATCACAGGAAACCCTTTGGCTTTTGCAGCAGAAACATTTCTGTGCTGAGGGATTTGGGGAACAGCAAACATTGGTGTGTCTCCACTGCAGAGGAGCAGCAGCTTCAACCTTTCTCCTCCCTCAGATAATGTTTGCTCATCTCTCCTCACTTCCGCTCTGGCAGTGGCACTGGCATGAATTCCCCAGTGCCAGTGGAATTCCTAAAGGTGCCTGGACCTTTGCTGAGCAGCTGCTTGGAGATGGTGAGACCTCAGTGACAATTCACCACTGGGGTCTTCACCAGGGGAAACGGGAGCGAAACAGCTCCAAACCATCCATGTGAGATCAGCAACTGAGAATGTGTTTCTCTGAGGCAAATCCTTATTAGCTCCAATCTTGAAAAGGTCCTCTGGATCACCTGAGGCTTTGCAGGAGAAGGCAGAGCAATTGCCAAAGTACTTCTGGTGCTGTGGAAAAACTGAGGAGAGTTTCGATTGTGGTCCTTTGACCTCCTCTGGAAATGATCCTTCATTCCTTCCCCGCCACCAGACTGCCTGGCCTTCAGGGTGGCTGAGCACTGAGTGAATTCCCAGCTGTGACACCTCAGCACTGATGTGTCCAGGCCATGGCAGGGAACTTGAAGAGGGAAAATAAAGGATCACAGACGCTGGAAAAAGCAACACTTCCAGAATTCCCACCACCACTTCCCGGAGCTGTCGTGGTTGGGGCTGTTGGGGAAGAGCTCCACCTTCCAGCCAACTCCTGACTCAGCCTGGCCCCATCTTTATGTCCAAGGCCTAATAAGACCAACCTGAACTTACTTACATTGGGGGTAGCCTGAGGAATTCCCGACCAGGATCACCAGCTCCTTAAAATCTCTCTGGATAATCATAACCCACCCCATTATTGGAGATTTACAGTCAAGGGGTGCTGAGACCTTGTGAGGAGTCAGAGTTGATGTGGAATGGCTCAGCTGTGCAGAGAGCCAGTGCTGGAAGGTTCTTGGAAGCTGAGTTTCCCCTTCCACATCTGGATTAGTGCCTTAGACTGAGTGCAAGCCTGAACCCTCCCCGAAAACATGACCCCAGTGTTAATCTTAGACAGGCCAATAAGATGTGCTTCCTTTGGGAGAGGGTTTTAGGGTAAGCAGAACTCATGGGAAAAGGAAAAATTCCACCTGGGAGTGATAATTGCCTTGTATCATAAATGCTAATGAACCAGGGCTGGGGATACCACCTTTTAATTTGCCCCCTGCTGGGAAGTCAATGTCCGAATTCTCACTGAACCAGCATTCACAGGTCTGCATTGTGCCGGAGATATTTTATTTCACCCTAAGCACAACAGATTTGCCCTTTCACCCCCTTCCTATAATTAAATCCCCTAATTTTCCTCACTCTTTTTTCCCTCTCTACAGTAAAAGTCTGGCTTTTGCAAGTTTCTCTTAATACGTATCTTGGTTGGAGCTCCTGGAACTGTTGTAATACTATTGTAACTGCTTTGTTATTGGCAAAGTTGTTTTGTTATTTTGTTATTTGTTATTTTGTTATTCTAGCAGTTGCAACAGTTACTATCACGACTGTTGTGATACTATAAAGGCAATTTTTAGCAGATTTCCTGCTAAAATGTGGCTTTTCACCTTCAGTCCAAAGAAGCAGGTGAAGGCTGAGCAGAGGAACACCAGGACCTGCCCCAGTCCGTGGTTTCTGATGAGCTTGGCACTGCAATAACCGAAATCCAGAGCCCTTCTGCTGGTGGAATTGCACTCTGAAAAGCAAACTGGTATATGGAAATCACGTCCCCACTGTCTTTCACATGCCCATCCCCAATGCTTTTCCACTGAAGGGTTTTTAACTCTTGATCTCATGGCAAATTTCTCCCTCATTTAATGCTTAAGATGTTTAGAGCATTAGGTAAAAGCAGCATTGTTATTTAGGGTAAGTGTTGAAAGTCATCGTGCCTGGAAAGAATTCTGCTCTGTGGTTTCCAGGCTGACTCCAGAAAATTAGAATTGCAGGGAGGCTCTCCATGGGGTTGAACTAAAAACCCCAACCCCGAATCCAGACTGAGGCAAACCTTTAACAGCAGGAGGAATCCGTGCAAAGGTGCAACAATTTCCCCTTCACTTCATCGGGATCTGTCCCTTCCTCAGGGAAACCAGGCAGGTTAATGGTGCAAAATGCTGATGTGTGCACACATATTTCACAGATATGTGTGTGTGCATACACATGTGTGTGCATATCTTAATTTTCCCCCAGTTCTTCTTCCTATCAGCCCTCTGCATATGGCACCAAACCCATCGTTTAATGTGGAATTATGAAGTTAATGGAATGTGGGGAATGAGGTCTTGCTTTCCTATTGGTCACCAGGCTCCCCTTTGACTGCTGGGGGAAGACCAAACCTATAAACAGAGGTCTGTGACCATAGAAACTCCCAGATCCACTTTGAAATTACATCACATTAAAATAATTGGCTTAATTTTTTTCTATACATTACAGAGGGAAAAAAAATGCCTGGCATGTGTGTTCAAATCTCTCTATACATACATATTGTCCAAATCTATATATTGTGGTTCAAAAGCTTACAAATCAGACAATTCACCCTGGGGAGAGATGCCAGTTGTTGTTCTCCATTCAGTCATCAGGAACTCGTGGAAATAGAAGTAAAATTCAGATCAGAAAGCTCTTTTATCAGTGAAGTTCTGGAGCTGTTCCTGCTGCATGGACAGATTTGATGCTCACTCTCACTGCGTTTTCCCAGCCCCTCTTCCAGCTCTCTGCACACATTTGTGTCACTAACTCCTGGCTCCAAAAAGGGCTGTACCAACCTCAGATTGTGCCCTCGTCCCCCTGAGTTTTGAGGATATTTTCCCTCATATCCAGCTGTAGTTTCCCTTTTAATTTGCCACTTGTGACCCTTCCTCCTTCTGCTGCAGCTCTGAGTAGCTGCATCTCCCCCACCAACTCTGTTTCTGGAGTGGAATTGTGCAATTTGTTCTCTTTTCCAGTGGCCAAATATCATTTCATGCTCCTGGCCAAAGAATTTTGAGGTACAGGTGTGGGTATGGATGTTTTTTAGGGGTTTCCAAGCTTTTTTCCAGGCAGTGTTTGTAGTTTGTTACTTTCTGATGTGTGGCCATGATCCATAGTAGTGTTTGGGCACAAATGTGGGCGTTGCCCTCTAGGTATAATTTTCTCTGATCTCCACTAAGACCACGTCTTCAACTTCTCAGACCCTGTACCTTTCCCTGTGTCACCCTTCCCTTCCCCTTGTCCCCATCCCAAACCTTGCTCTTCACTCCAATAAAGCTCAAATTGTGAACCCGAGCTAAATAATCCTCCTTTCCTTTCTGACTTCAGTCAGAGCTCCCACTGACTTCCTCTAAATGTTGACATTTTGCCTTCAAATGGCCCATCATGTTTGATACATCTCAAGAAACACACCAAGACAAAATGTGAAGGTGGTCCATGGTCCACTTTTCCCATCTGAAACCCCCAATCCTACTTTGCATTGCTGTGTCTGGAAATAATCCCTTCTGCAAGGCTTCATTATTCCCCAGCTCTCATCCACCTTCTTCAAACTCATCCAATCCTCCATCTTTCCCTAATTTGATCACTTAATGTCCCAACATCCATGATTTGCTCTATAGAAGTCTTTGTATTGAACACAGAAACCTGACTGGCTCTCCTGTCTTCATCCGGATCTTCCTGTTTCTTCATATTTGTCTGATTCTTATGCTTATTAGTCACATAATTGCCTCCTTTCTTCCATATTTGGCCATTAGGTGCCTCCTCTTAGGGCTTCTCTTCTGAAATCAGCCTTACCTTCTGACCAGGCCTACAAAAGCCTGGTCTTAGTGTCAGTCAAACAAGGTCACTGAAAACTGGTTCAAACACCATGAGAAGCTCCACGACATTCCTCCTGATTTCTGCAGGCTCTGGGTTGAAGTTCACATTCAGAACTCTTCTGATAACATATTGATCAATATTTCCTTACCCTCCCCTATCATCAGAGCCCCGATCAGTTATTTATTGTGCTTAATGCCTGCTCAACAGCAGTGGTGCTACGTGACCACAGCCCAGCTCCAACTCCTGGAATGACCTGGAGAAATGCACAATAAGAACCAGACTTTGCCCTGGAGAAGTTATGACCTGAGTGAAGAACCCAGACAGTGAAACAGAGCCTTGTCAATGCTGGCAGTGGCAGCTTTATGGGTCAAGGACTTGTCCAACACCCAGTGTACCTGAAGTGTGCCCTGGAGTGGCAGGACACGTAGCTGCTGTGCCAGTAAAAATGCTCCTTCACCCACCTTGACTGTTTGCATAAAGGAAGAGAAGCCCAAGGAGACAAAGTGCCCCTTGGAAAACTTGATGCCAAGAGAAATTCCACGCTCTGTTCAAGTCTGTTTTCATTCAAGCACGAAAGTTCAGGTCCTTGGGCCTTTTATAGGCAGTGGAATCCATGCTCCAGCATAGTATGAGTAGGGAATGTCCACAAAGTTGTACTTTTCTATTTTTGAGTGAATTGCACCCAAAACTGCCAGTATTTTTGACTACAACTCTACTGACTACCAAGGGAGCTCAGAAAGACTGATTCCAGTGGAGATGTCCAAATGAAATGCCAGCATTGCCCCATGGACTCCGCTTTCCCCCTCTTCTTTAAAGTCTAAACCTTTCCAGCTGTGGTGCTTTGGCACTAAACCCCCAAAGTGGCCTAGGAAAGCAGCACCAGGTCCTCTCAGAGAGGGGGCTCTGCTCTGGAGACAATATGTCCTCCCTGCTGGTCATGTTGCAAACAAGTTCTGCCCCAGAGACTCAGGGGCACAGAGAACAAAAAGGGATTTCAGTGACCAGGGGGTGGGAGAAGGGACCTGGAGGGAGGAGGGGGCTGGAATGGCAAAGTGCAGGAACAGTTCGACATATTTGGAAGCTGCAATTGTATTTCCCCCCTCTTTCCCCTCCCAGAGCTTCATTTTTTTTTTATTTTTTTTTTTTTTATTTTTGGCTCAGATTAGCTATTCCCCCTACAATGCTTTTTCATAAAGGGATCAAGCCCATTGTTTATAGAATTTGCTAATAAGAGCCTCAGTCGTGCTGTCACAGCACAGTGCTTCCATTACAAGACGGGACAATAAAAGCTCAATAAAGAGCTTATTAAATTCTTTTTTTTAATTATTATTAAAAGAAATACCCGAGCAGGCTGGGATTGCCAGCTGGGGAATTTACCTTGACCAGAAGAATGATATGATCTCTCTGAGTAGCACGGCGCAAATTAAAAGAGGTTTAGCGTTAAGTGCTCATGGCACAAAAGCAATTTTAAGTACCTGCAATCAGCTTAGGTTGGCTAAGCCTAAATATGTACAAACGGTGTAATGGGCAATACCCCTGGCGGTACCACGCGGGGCCGCGACAGATGCGCTCGCCAGGCTTTGCTCCGGCTGCTGCGGCGGCTCCGGGCCAGGTTGGGGGGTCAGGGTGAGGGGCTTTGCGGGGGGACTGTGTGGCTTGTGGGCCACCTAGTGTCCTGCTGGCGATTAGACGAAGTCCTCTGCTTTCCCTCGAGGCGAAGGAAAGCACGACTCGGTCGCCTGCGTTGTCGGCTCGTCGATGCCCGAGCGGGATAAGCAAACCTGTGGATTCTCCCGGCTGCTGCTTCAGTTGGAGACTCGTTCAGAGAAGGGGGTTCGGGCTCCTTTTAAATCCTCCTTCCATCGGAAAAGCCATTATTTCTCTTGCCACTCGTCCCAGTTGTTCATTATCTTTGCTGTGAGGAACACAGGAATTTTGGAGGGCTGGGGATTTGTTGCTGTTGTTGCTTTTCCAGCCTGCAATAACTGGATTGTCGAATCCCAGACTGGTTTGGGTTAGAAGGGTTGTTAAAGCTCATCTCATTCCACCACCTGCCACAGGCAGGGACACTTTCCACCAGCCCAGGCTGCTCCAGCCTGGCCTTGAACACTTCCAGGGATCCATGGGCAGCCACAGCTCCTCTGGGAAATCCATCCCAGTCCCTCCCCACCCTCCCAGTCAGCAATTCCTTCCCAATATCCCACCTATCCCTGCCCTCTGGTAGTGGGAAGCCATTCCCTGTGTCCTGTCTCTCCAGGCCTTGTCCAAGTCCCTCTCCTGGAGAGAAGGGAAGGGCACTGGAAGGGGCTCTCAGGTCCCCCTGTATCTTCTTTTCTCAAGGCTGAAGAACCAATTTCAAACTCTGCCGCAACAAAACCTCTCTATTACGAGCTAATGTCATCCTGTACCAGCCCTTGGAGCTCAGACACATCTTAATCTTTGCATTCAGTTTAACAGGGGGACTTTCCTCAGTTTCTCAGGGCAGTGTAGGATTTCCAGGCTTTGGCTCGTTCTCCCTCTGAAATCTCCCAATCTCACTGGTTTTCCATCCCACCCTCAGTTCTCTGAGTTTCCACCAACATGGCAGTGAAGCCCAATTTCTTTCTGAGGCAGGACAAGCAAGTTACAGGTGCAGATTTTTTGCATCTGAGGTGCATGAGATGACATGTTTTTTAGCTGATTTTCTGGCATCCAGTAAGGAATTACCTCAATAGGACCATTCCATGATTATAAGAGCCTGTTATCCACCTGACCAGTTATTTCTGTTAAATAACTTTGGGCTTAATAGTGTTGCTTAAAATTGTCCCACACATTAAAGCAATTTTTGGAAGCATTGTACAGTCCCATATATTCCTATATATGTCTACAGTGCCATAAATACCAAGGGTTTATGATATAAGTAAGAAAATGCTCTGAGGTCTTATTCTTGAAAAGGGCTTATAAGAAAGGTATGAATAACCTTTTTATCAAGGCCTGGAGTGACAAGATGAGGGTCAGAAGTTATAAACTGGGAGAGGGTGGGTCGAAATTGTATGTGAAGAGGAATTAATTTAGGATGAGGATGTGGAGGCACTGGGACAGTTTGCCCAGAGTTGTGGATGCCCCACATTGGAAGCATTCAGGATCAGCTTTTGAGTAACCTGGTCCATCAAAAGGTGTCCCTGTCTGTGGCAGAGGGGTTGGATTAGATGATCCTGAGAGGTCCCAAATCATTCTGTGACTCTTTCATTTTGACAGTGTTAAAAAAGACCCCCCCAACACTGGGAACTGTGGTGTGTGTAGCTGGTCATGGCTGGACCCACCTTGGAGGAGGAGGAGGTGGTGCCAGGCAGAGGACAGCAAAGCTAGAAAGCCCTCCTAGATAATTCAAGGGGGAGAACATGATAGCAGTGCTAGTCTTTGGCAGGGACATCATCCCCCCAAATTCCTTGTGATGCCACAGACCCCTCTGTGGGATTCATCATTAGCTAATTGTCCAAAAAGGTGGCATGATGTGCCCTGCCTGCTGCCCTTCCCTGCCAAGAGCAGGAAGCCTGGCGCAAAGCAGGGGTTTACATTTGCAGTGGTCCTGGTTGAGGGGGATTAATTGCACTCCCAGCACTCAATCCAGTTAATCACAGAGGCTCTGGCTGTCAGCTGGACAGACATGCCAAGCATCCACCCCACTTCTGGGATAGAGAGTCCTCCAGTGTGGAATGAGAAGCTCCTCAGAAAGGGGATTTGGTGACATCCCTAAAAACAATCAGGAAGGAGGAGCAAGTGCTCTTAAGTCTTGGTAACAGAGGCCCAGAGGTTTCCCAAGAGCTCCACGTGGGTCCTGCCTTCAGCACACGCTGTGAAATGATGGATCCCTCCCATTTTTAGGGATAAAATGGGGGATGCACTCATGATGGCAACAACAGTTATAGGTGCACTTAATTTGGGGCTTACCTTGCCTTAAATCGACCTTTTAAAACTTAAGTGTTGAGTCTTATCCTGGATTGGATGCCCAAGACATGGCATAAAGTCCTCTCAAAGCACCTGTTTCTGCTCATGGGTTGTGGAATCACAGAATCCTGGGTTGGAAGGGCCCCAGAAGGATTGTCCAGTCCAGCATCCTGGCCTTGCAAAGGACAACCCCAAGAACCCAACCATGTGCCTGAGAACATTGTCCAAATTCTTCCTGGAATCTGGCAGGACTGGAGTCACCACCAGCTTCCCTGGGGAGCCTGTTCCACCCTCTGCGTGAAGAACCTTTTCCTAATATTCATTCCTCTCCAGATTGGATTAAACTCTGAATTTATATGTATAAAACAAACAATGTCTTTGCCTTTTGAGATGAAGGATGGTCTGAACCTGTTATTTCCTTTCCTGATTTCAACAGCACTTGAAAGACGATGAACAGTGAGGCAAAGGTGGGTTTTTACCTGTACTAAATCAACATAAATGATACAGGCAGGTCAAATTCAGTCAACTGCTTCGGACACTGCGAATTGTCCCCTCTGAACTCCTCAAAGGCAGAACGAATTTCCAGTGGAGGAGACACACGTTGTTTAATGAAGAGAAAGGCCTTTATTAAAACAGAAAGAGAGCCCCAAACCTGCCCCAAATGCTGCCAGCCCCCCCTGCTTGACTCCCTGAGCTTCCCCTGCCTGCAGTGCGTGCCGTGGCTTTGTGTTTCCCAGCATCCATCCCGTGGATTTATCGAAGGTCACCATGGCAACATCCCAGCGACCCGAGACAAATACGGGGACGAGCATGGAAACAGGACCAAACAAACTGAAATCGCCCCGTTCCCACCCAGGTCTCCCCCCCACCCCCTGCCCCTGCAGCTCCAAATTTAGCTGCCTTCTATTATTAATACTCAATATTACCTCAGCAGAGGGGGGACAAGCGGGAGAGGAATATCAGTGGTGTGGGCAATGCGGGGTAATTGTATTGGCATGTGTGAATTCTGGGAATCGGAGCCTCCCAGTATTTGTTTTGGTCGGGTTTCCATGGCAATGACTGCACTTGCTCTGAATTCGCTGGTTTATTGCTAAGTCTTTATTCCCAGTATTTGGGGAGGGGGCTATTCCCATTCATTTTGGAATTCCAGGCCTTGTATATATAATAGATATGGATGTGAACTTATTAACAGTAAATAAAGATGTCAAATGAGACGCTCGGAATCCTAAACTGATCAACGTTTTCAGAAGTCATTGAGAACTTTAAGGTAATTGAAACCTCCTTTACTCTTTCCAGAAGTGGTTCAGAACTTTAAGGTGCATCAAATCTCCTCTACCAACAGTATCTGAAGTTGATCTTTTGGAGATGTCCAGCCACAGATGACTTTGTAACACAGATTTTTGCTTTCTCTGGCTCATTTTGGGAAATGGGACACTTGTAGGATTTTATTCCCCAGAAAGAAGAAAACATACCCAGAAAGTGAAAGAATTCAGAACATTCATTGCTTGTCTGTTGTTGCATATATTAATATATTTGATATATTGCCCACACAGACCAACACACGTACACGAATCTACAAGATAAAAACCCAACAGGCTGCCAGGTGCAAAGTGAATTTCTCAGTAATTAAGATAAGAAAGAATAAAAGTAGCTTGTGAAACCTTACCTTTCTCCCTTTAATCACCCCTTATCTTGCAGCTCAGTGATCCAGTAGCCTCCTGCATTTAAACTGGAACCTCCCACGCCTGGAGAGCAGCAGCAATTCCTCACAGAACTGGAGTTTATTGTGCAGGAGTTGCTTCCAGGATGGATTTTCTCCCCGGAGTTCAAAGGCTGCTCTAAAGACAGAACCTTTTTTTTTTTTTTTTCCTCCTGGGCTCTTGTTCTTGGGCATTCCTGAGTGGTTTTCCAACGTTAATCATCTTCAGATTATCCCTCTGAGATGGGAACATTATCCTGATTTTGCTAATGGGAAGTTGATAAATAGATTAAGACCAACATGAGAAGTATCCGGTTATTCTGGTGTCCAGGCTGAGCCCTGAGTGGCTGCTCTGGCAAAGCTCGAAGCACTTTTACCTAATTAATCTCATCCAACTTTATCTGTCTGGAAATAATTCTTTTCTCTGAGCTACTCGTTTTCTCAGAGTCACTGGGGAGCAAAAAGCACATTCAGAGGTGCTTCATCTCGTGTACCTTGGATGACTGTCTTGGGACAAGACAAATTTCCCTCCAGAGGGGCCAAGGCAGAGAAATCCCATGGTACTTATTTATTTTAGAAAGTTTCCCTTGGTTTCAGCTGCACTTGGAGGGCTCAAACTCCACTAAGGTGCTGAAAACCCAGGGTGTGAGGGGTTTGAGGGACATGATCCGAGCCCTGCGCGTGTCCAAGCTCCAAAATTCAAGTCACAGCACACAAAAATGAAGGTTGTGGCTGGAATTTCTGACATTTGTGCTGGGAAAGAAAACCAAATTCTCAAACTCCTTCGTTGGAAGCTGATTTTGTTTGATTTCATTCTTGCTGAGGGTGCCATCAGCAAAACACTAACAGGGAAACAAAGCAGGAGAGTGGTTGGAAAAAGCACTTAAATCCCAGTTTGCAGTGATTTTACACGTCTAATTACACAGTTAATTGGTTTGGTCATCAGGGTTGTGCCTCACGGGGTTCTGAGTGATCAAACCACGGGAGAACGGGATGATTTTTGAGGATATAAAATCATTAGGATTCACTTTGATGCATTCAGGACACTGAAACACTCCTAAGGAAACATAAATGTCTTTTTGTGGTCAGATTAAAGCCAAGGACAGAACATGGGGGCACACACAGATATAAATAAATATAACCAAGCCACAGCACAGGAGATGATTTGTCCTATTAAACGCCTGAGTTCACTGTTGGCCACCAGGTTTCCAGAACAAGAAAATATGTGGATTTTGGAAGAAAGAAGCAAGATCAGAACTCCAGTTGAAATGGCCCACGAGGGAATTTCTCTTCAGCATTCCAAAAGAAGGAATGTATGTGTCTATAAATGTGTTTAATAGGTAACTACATAACCCTTGAAAAAAATAAGTTTCTTTCCATGAAATACCTTTAATCTTACTAAAAGAATCCAATTCTAAATATTTATTCATGGAATAGTAGGGATCTTTGTCATTGCTATTATAACGTGCCTCCAAACTTGGCCATGATTCCAAGAAAAGTTCTCCTGAACCTTTTTATCCCCTAATTCCACAGCTCCTATCCCACCAAAGGGATTTACAACCTTTACAGGGAAGAACATGCAGAATGTTTGGACTTAGTATGGGTTGGGGAAGGACATGTCCCAAAGTCTCAGGATATGGAATACACCAGATCCTCAAATTCCAGATCTCCAGGGTATTGTGTCCATAACATTCCTGGCCTATTAAATGGACAGGATTTATCAGTGCAATCAACTCTTTTATCCCTCTTCCCAATAAATCCCTGCCCCAGAGTTGACCACTGGATGTTTCTTGGATAAAATTAATGCTGGGAGAAATTTGGCTCCAGGATTTGTTTGGAAAGGCTCTATTGTGTTTTAGATCCAGAGCCTCCTGGGACCTGGCAACATGGAATTCCCTCTTGGTGTCCTGGCAGGTCCAAGCTGATCCAATGATTTGCATTTTATTCTAAATGAAGTTTGGATGTGTTTGAGGTGCCCTGAACACAGGACAAAGCTAAGCAGCTCTGGAATATGGACAATGATGGAGCTGGTTTGGTGGTTACAAGATGAGAAAAGCCACTGGTGCAGGGGAAGTGTTGGGAATTCCCCCAAATCCAAGTTTTTAGTTGTTGTTACAGTGCTTGGCCTGAGAATGCTCCATGTAAACATCAGGGTGGAGGGTTCTGGTGATGGGTGGAAAAAGGACCCCAGAATGGGACTCATTCATGAGGGCCACCAAAGATGGTCTGGGGGATGGAGCAGCTCTGCTGGGAGGAAAGGCTGGGAGAATTGGGATTGTTCACCTGGAGAAGGGAAACTTTGGGGTGACATAACTATGGCCTTGCAGGACCTGAAGGGAACCTGCAGGAAAGTTGGAGAGAGACTGTTTACAAGGTGTTGGAGTGACAGGCCTAGGGGGAATGGCTTCCCACAGGAAAAGCAGAGATTTAGATGGGATGTTGGGAAGGAATTCTTGGCTGGGAGGGTGGAGGTTGCCCAGAGAAGCTGTGGCTGCCCCATCCCTGGAAGTGTCCAAGGCCAGGTTGGAGCAACCTGGGCTGGTGGAAGGTGACCCTGCCCATGGCAGGGGGTAAAACAAGATGATCCTTAAGGTCCCTCTCAACCCAAATCACTGTAGGACTCCATGATAATGTTTTCATCAATGAGTCCTGATAAATCCTGGATAAAGGACCTGAGGTGTGAGGAATGTGTACAGGCAAGTGGAACATTTTCCATCAACCCACCAGGAGCTGCATCATTTTATTTCTGTTAAAAGAAGTCGTCCTTTGTTGGTTTTCCCTCTCCTTCCCCCCCTCTCTCCCAAACCCATCGTGTCTCCTGCCTTAATGAAATGATTTGAGGGTCTGGGCAGACTCCTAATCAGCGAAGACACACTTTGGGAGAAGGACCATTGCAATTAGAAATAAATATGGTTTTCAGGAGCCAGTGGCCACAAACTGAGCTGTGCCAGGGATAACAAACCCTTCCTGTGAGCCGTGTGTGGTGTCTCCTTCCCCAGGAGATCTTCCAGAGATGTTGGTTCTCGTTCTCCCTTCCTCTGGCTGAGCAGAGCACCAGCCTCTGAGGCTGCCTGTGAGACACAGGCATGAGATTCTCTGGCAAGAGGGATGCAGGATAAAAGAGCCAAGGAATTTGAAGCCACAGGCTCTCCCATTCCTCCCCTCTGGATCACAACAGCAGCCAGAAGAGAGCTGAGGATGAAATGGGAGCACACGGATCCTGTGCCGAGAGATACCATCTGAAGAGATACCCTGATTTTGGGAGGGTCAGGCCAGCACAAGGGGCCCAGAGGGAAGAAGAAGGGAAAAGGGAGGATTACAAAGCCCTTTGCCTGGTGTTGGTGGTTGGCTGCTCCAAGGCCACCCACACGGGGTGACACTCTCGAACCGGAGCCCTCTCTCTCCAAACTCTCCCTCAGGGAAGGAGTCGCTTCCAAACAGAGCCCTGGAGGGGCTCTGGGAGCAGGGGGTGGTCACAGGAACACAATAGCAAGGATGAAACAGTGGGTTCCATGAGGTGGGGGTGCTCCCTCTCTGTCAGCTCCACCGCTGATGGGGCTTGTTCCCGTTTTCGACTCACCCCTGAATTCCTCGGCCATAAAAGCCAGAGGGAGGTACGAGGCAGAGCTGCAGCCCAGGCCACCTGGAAAAGCCACTGTTGTTCTTAGGGAGGTGAGTTACCTCATTCCAAGCCAAAAGGTGGGAAAAATCCCAGCATCCCACCCTTACCCAGCCCCCTGCATCCCAAAATGGGTCTCTGTAGACCACGAGAGCCACAGAAAAACATCTGAAAGCTCTCCAAACTGAAGGAGCCTCAGGAGGCTTTCTGAAAGCAATAAAACTACTTCTTCCTAATCCCTGTTTTTCTTCCTTCTTTTTCTATTTTTATTTTCCTTGTTACTAAGGCTAAGAAATGATAGGCACAGTTCCAGGTTCAGGTCACACTCAGTGGATGGTGTCTTGATTTGTCAAATTCCAGAAGAAATAGGAAGTGAATTGTGATTGCTGATACAGAAGGGATTTTCCCTGCATCATTCCATAGAAAAAACCCTTCCTTTTCAGTGAAGCTCAGGATTTGAAGAGTCACATTAAATTTGTCCCAGTCTTCACAAAGGAAGGTCTGCCCTGGATAAAGGCATTGTCACCCAGTTAAAATCTGGCCAAGATTTGACAATGATAATGCAGCAAAATTTGAAATGTTAATTTTCTGATTTAACTTTCAACCAGTGACCATGAAGTGTCATGGCTGAGCGCACAGACTTCTCGCTGTTCAAAAGAACTCAAAACAAGGGCCAGCACTTAAAGCTTGAAGGACTTTGCAATCAAGATGATGGAGAAAGGATGATTATTCCCCATTTTGCAGGAGTCAAGGCACAGATATGGATGTGTTTGCCCAGGAACCACTGGCACGCCTGGAAAGTCACTGAAAACCTCTGGCAATGCTGTTTCCTTCATAGAAAAATCTACCTGTGACTTGTCAAGTGCAACTGAGAGCAAACAGAGCCACTTCTTGTGAGCTCACCAAAGACAGGAGCTCTGAGAAACTCCAGAAATGCCAACGTCAATTTTTATTCTTCATTTTTCCCTCTCCCCCCCCCCGGCTTTGCACAACCTGTGTGATTTTGACCCGCTGAGTTTCACGGAGCTCAGATTAATTCCCATCCCAGAAGCAAGTCTTCTGCCTCGGAATCAGGTCCTCAAATTCTTCCTTCTGAAGGCTTCACACTTCCAGGAGCCAGCAGTGCAGCTCCATTTGATGAGGTTTGACTAATCCCGCCCTAATGAGGAAGTGGAAGGGCTGAGATGAAGCGTTGAGTCCTCCCCATGCACAGGGATGAACTAATGAGCCAAGCTCGGCTCCCGTGGAGATCCCGGCACTCCTGGAGGGCACTGCAACCAAACTGACCTGGGTGCTTTTGATCAAAATGATGCCCAAAAAACCCCCTTGAAGGGTCCAAAATCTAAAGCAAAAAGTCAACAATATTACCACCTGTCTGTTCATCCATCATACTATTGGTCATTTGGTGGCAAAAAATGACAAATCGCCCCTCAAATTTTAATATGTGGTGAAATTGGGACGCATTTACCAGTTTGCAGTGGGCACCAAACCTCCCTGGAGAGCATTCCTGATGCTGAAGGGAGGAGTGAGAGGAGAAAGGTGTTTTTAAGACTGATTTATTTCTTACGTTTTTAGTTTTAGTTCTTATCTTGTCAGTAATAAATTTAAATATTTAGCCACTCTGAGTTTGTTCTGCCATTATCGCTCAGCTGTTTTTTGCCTGTTCTCCTTTTCCTTTCTCTCTGGGAAAGGGGAGACCTGGAGGTTTGGGTGAACACCGGATGAGAATGGCCACAAACTTCATGGAGAGAGGGAATCCTGCAGGGGATGAATGTGGACTGCAGAGGATGAATGTGGACTGCAGGAGATGAATGTGGATGCAGAGGATGAATGTGGACTGCAGGAGATGAATGTGGACTGCAGGGGATGAATGTGGATGCAGAGGATGAATGTGGATGCAGAGGATGAATGTGGATGCAGGGGATGAATGTGGATGCAGGGGATGAATGTGGATGCAGAGGATGAATGTGGATGCAGGGGATGAATGTGGATGCAGGGGATGAATGTGGATGCAGAGGATGAATGTGGATGCAGGGGATGAATGTGGATGCAGGGGATGAATGTGGATGCAGAGGATGAATGTGGATGCAGGGGATGAATGTGGATGCAGGGGATGAATGTGGATGCAGAGGATGAATGTGGATGCAGGGGATGAATGTGGATGCAGGGGATGAATGTGGATGCAGAGGATGAATGTGGATGCAGGGGATGAATGTGGATGCAGGGGATGAATGTGGATGCAGAGGATGAATGTGGATGCAGGGGATGAATGTGGATGCAGGGGATGAATGTGGATGCAGAGGATGAATGTGGATGCAGGGGATGAATGTGGATGCAGGGGATGAATGTGGATGCAGAGGATGAATGTGGATGCAGGGGATGAATGTGGATGCAGGGGATGAATGTGGATGCAGAGGATGAATGTGGATGCAGGGGATGAATGTGGATGCAGGGGATGAATGTGGATGCAGAGGATGAATGTGGACTGCAGAGGATGAATGTGGACTGCAGGAGATGAATGTGGACTGCAGGGGATGAATGTGGACTGCAGGGAGAGTTTGGGATAAACTCTGTGAACAGGGAGATTTATCAGCCCGCAGAACTGAATTTGGAGAAAAATCCACACATCAGCAGGAGAAATTTCAAGCTGTGCCCAAACCACAGAGCAGGGAACACGCTGTACATCCCTGGCTCACAGATACAAAGCTTTTTGAGTGCCATTTTCCAGGGGTTGAAGTGGAAGAATAATATTTTGCTGTTTATGTTATGGCGAGGCTGCAGACCTTCTGATGGTGGGGGTGTCCTCAAGGAATAAAAGACAGACTTCACCCCCAGGAATTTCCTTTCTCAGTCAACAGTTAAAGACAAGTTTTAAGCATGAGTTTTCTTTTATGTTCTATGCCTAAATCTGGCCCTATTAAAGAAAATATGCAGACACAAGAAGAGCTTGGTGAGGGTTTAATGTTAAGTGGTTTGGGGGATCAGAATTTGAGTGGGGTTACTCTTGAATGAGTAAGGAAAGGAGAGTGGGAAACCAAGGCCCAGAGGGTTTGAAGTAGTGATGTCTGAGATGCCAGGGGTGACACAAGGAGGAACGTATGGAATTTGCTGCAAAGCCAATTCCACTATTGATGGACAGTCAGAAAAAAAAACCAGTTTGGAAGATGTTTCAGCAAGTCCCTCCCAGTTCCATTGCAAGCCTCGACGTGCCATTTTGTGATTTGGGTATTTTGATTTGTACAGAGAGATGGATCCATGGAAAATTCCATTGGTTAAGATTCTCCTTTTCCTCTCAGAGTCAATTACTGTTCCTGGGATAGGGAGTTAGCCAGAATCTTCTCCCAGGAATGTAAATTACAGTGCTGAGCTGCATTGTCCTGGATATGGGAAGAGTATCCAATTCAGTTGAAAGGGGCAGGTATGCAAAGCCATTTAAGATCCCAGAATCATAGAATCAAAGAACGCTTTGTGTTGGAAGGGACCTTAAAGATCTTGTTCCAAGTTCTTTGCCACGGGCAGGGACACCTTCCACCAGACCAGGCTGCTCCAGCTTGAGGAAACAGCCTCAAGTCACTTCAGTGAAGGTTCAGGTTTGATATCAGAGAAAATGATAAAGGAAATCAGAGAAATCAGAGAAAATGATAAACCTTCACATAAAGGTTTGTCAAGCATTGGGACAAACTGCTGAGGGAAAGGGGGGAGTCACCACCCCTGGAAGTGTGGCATGTGGCACCTGGGGACGTGGTTGGGTGGTGAACGTGGTGGTGTCTGACTCGGTGATCTCAACGGCACATCCCAACCTCAGCAGTTCTATGACTGTAAACAACGGTGGCTGCAGAAACTGGGAGGGTTGAGGAGGGGAAACCAGTGAGCTGATGGAATGGGAGGTGGAGAAAACTGGGGAAAGCTGGTTCTGCGAAGTGCAGAGAGGGAAATAGTGCTGGTGGGACAAGGGCCCTGCACAAGATGCTCCCAGCTGATAAAGAGAGGCTGTGTTGCATCACAGCCGTCCTCTGCCCTCCAGCGTTTCACAGGGAGCTGCTGTGATCTCAGCCCAGCCTAAATAAGCCCCTGGCGTGTGTTCCAAGGCCCTGATTCCACCCCGGCCTGACTCCTGGAGCCACACACCACGAAGGAAAGCAGCATCACCACTCGTGGCCAGCTGGATGCTGGCAGGGACAGCCAAGGCCTTCCTGCAAACTGCAGAGGAAGAACCACAAGCACATGTCAGGCCAAGAGGAAAACCGGGTCTCTGAATTCATCTCCACCCCTGCCAGCGTTAATCAGGCTGACTTTGGGCTTGTGTGTGAGGAGAGGACACGGAGCGAACTGCTTTCACTCCAGTAAAATCAATTCCCTAAAAACCTCCTCCCAGGCGGTGCCCACGGACTTTCCAAGTCCCAGATAAGATGTCTGAGCCTCGCTCGAGTGGTTCCTGTTTCAAATGCTCCCCCCTCCCGCCCCCAAAATGCCACCTGTGCCCGCTGCGTTAACATTTGGCGAGATCTTTGGGGTCTCTGTGCTGGGCACAGCTGGCCAGAGGGCTCTGAGCTCTGCCAGCCAGCTGTGCTGGGGTGTTTGGAGCCAGGCTGTGCAAGGGAAGCAGCCAGGGCTCTGGAAAGAACAGTTTTATTTGGAAAGTGCCTCCCCCCTCCCCGTGCAATGCTCTGCCAAGGCCCTTTCCTGCTGCTGTGAACACACACAGCCAGTCCCCACCAAGGGGCTCGAGGGACAGCCCGTCCCCACCGTGTGATGTGCAGCTCTCGGGGAGAAAGAGGCTTGGAAAGGCAAGTTCCCATTCCAGAGGATCAAGTGGATTTTGCCAGGGAATTCACAGAAGAGTTTGAAAAAAGAGTGCAGGTGTTGATAGAGGGAAGTGCTTGCTCTTCATGGGGAAGTTTGTGAAAAGGAAATCATAGAATCTCAGGATGGGTTGGGTTGGAAGGGACCTTAAAGATAACCTTGTTTCAACCTCCACCTCCCTGGCAGGGGCACTTTCCACCAGCCCAGGTTGCTCCAAGGCCCATCCAACCTGGCCTTGGACATTTCCTGGGATGGGGCAGCCACAGCTTCTCTGTCCAACCTGTGCCAGGGTCTGCCCACCCTCCCAGGGAAGAATTTTCTCTGGATATCCAACAGAAACCAGCCCCCTTTCAGTTCCAGGCCATCCTCCCTCATCCCATCACCACGTGTACTTGTAAAAAGCCCCTCTCCAATATTTTCAATAAATTCCCACTAAGCAGTGAAAGGTCCTGGCCCCTTCTCCAGGCTGAACAGCCCCAGGTCTCCCAGCTTGTCTTCACCGGAGAGCTGTTCCAGCCCTCTGCATCCATCATCCTCAATCCTCAGGCTCCCTGCCAGAGCTGGAATTCCAGCAGCAGGGAGAACATTGTGGGTGTCTGCAAGCAGGTTGGAATTCCAGAGGATTCCTGAGTTCTTTTCCAGAGGATTCCTGAGTCATCTAGTCATCTAGAGGTTCTTCCAGTTGCCCACTCCCAGGTACAGTGTGCCCCTGGAGCTGCAGGAACTCTGGAAAGGCACAGCTTTCCTACACACTGAGCGACAGAATTCAGATGTCCCAGCTCTGCCAGAGCATCTCAAATGGCTGTAGATGTTTCTACCATAGGAAATGTAGACATCCCACTTATTTGGCCAGGGAAACACCTCCCCAGACCCCACTGCCTGTGTCTCCAGGAGCTCTAAGAGAGCTTGGACGTGTCAAATGAGGTTTCCCTAAACAGAAACCCTCAGGGTTCTTCCAGAAAACACCCAAAATGTGCAAATATAATGGTGGTTGTGACTCAGGACTTGTGCTGGCCTGAAACATCAAATAAATATGCAATGTGGGATGGATCTACAGTGGTGACGATGGAAGTTCTGAGATGCTTCACGTGTGAGGATCCAGGAGAGGGCTCAGTGGTTTGAAAAAGGAGGTGAGGCTCATTCAGTGTCAGATCATGGATGTTTGCAGCCATTTGGGACACAGAATGCCTCTGGGAACACAGCATGAGTTTGGCAGAGTAGGCACAGAGCATGGAAACTCTCCAAAAATAACAGTTCAATTAATTGCTTTCACTACAGAAACCTGAAAAATGGGAAATAAGAATCAGCACCACAAGAGGACTTTGTGAACAACGCAGAGGGGTTGCTCTGGGGGAGTTCAGCTCATTAAGACACAACTAGAGAAATTCTAGAGAAATTCTAGAGCAACTGAGCTCCCAATCCCCATTTTCCAATGAAACACCAAAGGCAGAAGGACTTGACGTGGCCCTTGAAGCCTCAAAGCCCTGGAGCTGAAGATGATGGCAAGTCTGAGGTGACCTGTCTCCCAGGGCAACTCTGCCTTTGAGTCCAAGCTCTGAACGGAGCAGGCCAAGCGGTGACTCAGATCTGCCACTCAGATCCTGCCACCCCCAGGATTCAGAGGCAGCTTAAAAAGGGATGAAAGTGGGAACACCCACCTCGAATCCCTGCTGGGACAGATGGGTTGCCTGCAAGCATGGTGATGGTTGGAGCTGCCAAGGTCCACGGGCAGGGATCCTTTCTGGAACGTTGTCTGGAACTGGATTGCCCAAACAGAGAGCTTTTAGAGTCACAGTTTTGGCAGAAATTCCTCCCTTACCTGCAGGAAGAAGGTGTTCCCACATAGCCAGTGGTGATCCTGATTTCCTTGAGATGTGTGGAACACCCTCAGATTTCCATGAGGCATCTTGTTGTTCTTTAGTTTCCTTCTTAGGGTTGCTGCCATTCTCTTTTTGACGCCGCTTTGCATTTCTGAGCTCTCACCTTTGTTTGTGGAGGTGTTTCCTCCTTGTGAGACCCCATCTGCACAGCTGAGCCCAGATCTGGGGTCCCCAAAACCAGAAGGACCTGGAGCTGCTGGAGGGTCCAGAGGAGGCCTCAGAGATGCTGCAGGGCTGGAGCCCCTCTGCTCTGGAGCCAGGCTGGGACAGCTGGGGGGGTCACCTGGAGGAGAGAAGGATCCAGGGACACCTGAGAGCCCCTTGCAGAGCCTGGAGGGGCTCCAGGAGAGCTGGAGAGGGACTGGGGACAAGGCCTGGAGGGACAGGACACAGGGAATGGCTTCCCAGTGCCAGAGGGCAGGGATGGGTGGGATATTGGGAAGGAATTGCTGGCTGGGAGGGTGGGGAGAGACTGGGATGGGTTTCCCAGAGAAACTGTGGTTGCCCTTGGATCCCTGGAAGTGTCCAAGGCCAGGTTGAACGGGGCTTGGAACAGCCTGGGCTGGTGGAAGGTGTCCCTGCCCATGGCAGGGGTGGCACTGGATGATTCTTAGAGGTCGTTTCCAACCCAACCCATCCTGGGGTTCCTTGATTGCATTGGGAGGGGTTGTCCTTCCCTGTCCTCATCAGAGCAGAGCCATCCAGGAGGTGCAGAGCTGCAGGACTGCAGCCCAGAGGACACCAGCCTGTCACACACATTGCTGCTCCCATCCCAGTTTGGAGGACACTCGGGACAATCTCACCTTCAAACCGACACACAAGAGGAACATCTCCAACCAGAGCAGCTCCAGCTGATGCTGCTAACGAGGGTAGAGAGAAAATCAGCTCCAAATCAAACACTGCCCAGTTCCCAAAGACAATTTTTACCACCCAAACCACCTCTTACTCTGCAGAAGGTCTCTGGGTTGTGCTGGTGACTTATTTCAACACCAGGGCACATTTTGAAATATTGGAATTTCCTGCTGGAGGGACCTATTTATTGTTGTTCTGCAACCTGGTTACTCTTGTTTTAGTCTTCGCTTTTGTGGAATTTTGGCCTATGCTATTTTTTTTGTTNCTTTTTTTTTTTTTTTTGTTTAAAGAATTACCCAGGAAAGATCACAAGTTCCATAGAATCACCAAGACATAAAGCTTTAAAAAAAATAATTAAAAAATATATATATAAAAAAAGGATACCAAGCATTTTAAGGCTTGCAATAAAATTTCCAGGTTTGGCAATCCAGACAAAGTCAGAATTTCCTTATGGCTCATTTTTAACCTTTTCTTTGAGTCACAATAAATGTTACTGCATTTTTATTTATTTTATTTTCCTTTTTTTTTTAATGTCTGGTTTTATGTTATAGGAATAATCTGAGCATTCCAGCCTGTGTGGACTCAATNTTTTTTTTTTTTTTTTTTTTTTTTTTTTTTTTTTTTTTTTTTTTTTTTTTTTTTTTTTTTTTTTTTTTTTTTTTTTTTTTTTTTTTTTTTTCTTTTTTTTTTTTTTTTTTTTTTGTTTAAAGAATTACCCAGGAAAGATCACAAGTTCCATAGAATCACCAAGACATAAAGCTTTAAAAAAAATAATTAAAAAATATATATATAAAAAAAGGATACCAAGCATTTTAAGGCTTGCAATAAAATTTCCAGGTTTGGCAATCCAGACAAAGTCAGAATTTCCTTATGGCTCATTTTTAACCTTTTCTTTGAGTCACAATAAATGTTACTGCATTTTTATTTATTTTATTTTCCTTTTTTTTTTAATGTCTGGTTTTATGTTATAGGAATAATCTGAGCATTCCAGCCTGTGTGGACTCAATGGATTAATCTGGCTGAATTCTTCCACCTCGGGGATTGACTCACCCTGGTTTTTCCTGACTTCCAAGAGGGTTGATTCCTGACATTTCAGCTCTCCTGTGTCACAGCAGCTGGGATTTTCCCGTTTAACTCGCCCTTTTCCCTCCCTTCACGTCTCTTGTTGCCCCCTTGGGCACAGCAAAACTCAGCCTTGGAGTAAGTGTGGAAAAATCCACACGTAGTCCCTCGTGCTGCTCCTCAAATTAGGTCATTCTTGAGAGTTTTGACTACTCCTGACACCTCCTGGTGCTCAAAACCCAGAGATAAACCATAAACACACTCTGCTCCTGGATTCTCACCCAACTCCTGCCTCTGAAACCTTGGGAATGTACTCAGTTCATGGTTACTCCAGGTTGAGGAGTTCTGGGCAGAGAGGGAAAGTTCCAAAGTACAATTCCATGTGTTTGATGGTTCTTTTTGGGAGATGGGATGACACTTTTGTCCCTGGTGGTGGCCTTTCATTACTTGAAGGAGCTACAAGGAAGGTGGAGGGAGATTCTTTACAAAGACCTGGAGGGACAAGACACAGGGAAGGGCTTCCCACTGCCAGAGGGCAGGGAAAGGTGGGATATTGGGAAAAAATCCTTCCCTGTGAGGGTGGGCAGGCCCTGGAATGGATTTCCCAGAGAAGCTGTGCCTGCCGCATCCCTGGAAGTGTCCAAGGCCATCTTGGAGAAACTTGAGCTGGTGGAAGCTGTCCCTGCCCGTGGCAGGGAGGGGGAACAAGATGACCTTGAAGGTCCCTTCCAAACAGGCCATTCCAAGATAATATTCTGTAAATCAAAGACTCTCCCAGGTATCCAATCCCAACAACTCAGGATGGTGTCCCTCTAATCCCACTCTTGAGGCAGGAGAAACAGAGATGGGAATGGATTTTCCCACATCTATGCTGGAACATCACACATTCCCACACCTTGGAACTGGCCAGAAGTCCCTGAGTTTCCTCACTGCTCAGTTCAGGTTTCTACCACGTGTGTCCTCAGTGAAAGGGGTCAGAGTCTTGCTCGTCCTTTCCAGAGGAAAGCTCAGAGCTGGAATTCCACGAGGATTTAGCTGACTGGAGGGGCAATATCTGAGGTGCAGGAACAAGCTGCTGGCACCATCCAAGTGGCATTAGGAACAGTGCAGAAATGTCAGAAATTTTAGGGTGTGGTTTTTCTGACCAAGTTTAGAGGTTTCTTTCAGGATCAGATGGATTGTGCCCTTGACTGCCCTGAGGAGAAACCCTCCAACAGATCCCTGGAGTGTAAATGTTGTCACTGTAGAGGTTCAGGCTCAGTGAAGGTCTGAAGGGTTAATTCTCTTCTCAATTTTTCACATAATTACAACCTTTCTAAAGTCATTTTTTTGCCCTATGTCATCAGGTTCTAAAATATTCTTCTCATTTGAATGGTTCAGTGCCCATATGTTTTTGTAATTGTAAGAGCTCTGCAGCAAGGTGTGTCCATTCTGCTCTGCCCTCTTCCAACTTGTAAATTCAGGATATTCCTCTGAAACAACAATTCTGGTCTCAAACACCACTTTTCAAGAGAAAACAGTTGTCTTTTAATCAGTTTTAGATGTTTTTATTTTATTTTTTTTGCCCCAATTTCCTTGGCTTTCTATTCTAAACTAATTAAACACATTCCAAGCTGGACTTTTCATTTTCCTGGCCATCTTTCCGTGTCCAGATCGATTCAGGAATGACTTGACCTGTGCAAGGGACACCAGATTCCCGTTCTGCTGCCACTAAATGATGGTTCACTGATGCAGGAGAAGGAAATGATTTCAAACTTGGGGAACAAACCTGGCAAGCATGAAATGTCACGAGAGAGAAGGAGCTGAAAGGTGGGAGCCCCAAAACTGCCTTCCTTCTGCTGAGTTATGTTCCAGTGCTTCCTTCCCTCCCATCCCATCCTCAGTTCCCTGGAGGAACCTATCTTTCTTCAGTGATTAGAGGTGAATTATAGGCCAATATCCCAGGGAATACAATAAATTTTTTATTAACTTAAGCAAGATAATCTCCCACTTCTTGCATTTAGACCTCCCTGTCTGAACTTCCAGCCTTAGTACCAGACTGGAAAGTATGACTGAGGTTGGCTCTTGGCTGTGTGAACACGATAAGCACAATTATCAAACCCAACAGTCGCTTTGGTATTAATTATCCTAAATCCTCCTTTCATCTGGGAATTACTCTTACCCAATTATTTTTCTGGATCCACCAGATGGGCTTGGCATGAAAAAAAGTGTTGGGTTTGTTTGTTTTTTTTTTTTAACCTCATTTATCTTATCATCTTCCCCAGGGAATTTCATACGAATCTGCTGAGTCTGCAGCACGAGGAAGTCAAACACCAGGTCACCTGGAGCGTGTCTTCTCCAGAGTGGTTTAATCATTGGAATTACCTTCCCTATCCTTAGAAATCACCCACTGTCAGGTATTCAAACTAAGCCACTGACAAGAGAGGGAGGTTCCTTTGG
The DNA here is from genome assembly GCA_013399695.1 of Formicarius rufipectus. Lineage (NCBI taxonomy): Eukaryota > Metazoa > Chordata > Aves > Passeriformes > Formicariidae > Formicarius > Formicarius rufipectus. Next base: position 42,375 of record VXAU01000547.1, on the reverse strand, counting down.
AAAGTTATGACCCACTGGAGCCACTCTCAACAGCCATTAGCTTGTATTTATGAGTGAGGTTTGCGTGAATTACTGCTGAGCAGAAGTTCTGGTAGGGAGACCCTTTGGCTGCATGGAAAAAGCCCAGGAACATCCCAGGCAGATGAATCTCTTTGGAGGACTTTGGCAGAGGGGAGGGACCTTTTCACAGAGATTTGCAGTAATTTAGACCTTTTATTCCATGGCATCAACTTCAGCCTGTAAATCTTGCTGCAGCTCAACCTGGTGAGGATGGAAGTGGCCACACAGAGAAAAATTTGGAAGCTAAGAAAGGGATGAAATTCAGCACAATAATTTAAAGGCCCACAAAATCGAGATTGTCTTCATATTTCAAAGAAAAAACAAACAACGAAAAAAAATGAAGGGCATCTGTTGTCTGTTTTTACTGTGATTTTGAGGGAATTTATGATCTGACAAAGTACTTGGGAACTGAGGCAGAAACAATCCAAACCGGAGATGCTTAAAATTTTTTTTGAATTTATCTTACAGTTGTGACTTGAAGAAGGATCAGATGTAAGCTACAAATCCCCAGCATTTGCAATGAAATGTTGGTAAAACATCCGAGTTTTTCAAAGAGAAAACACAGTTTGGCAAGTAAGCTAAAAATAATTTTTGAGAGGTAACAACAGGAACTTTCTTATTTCAGTTGTGAAATTATTGGGAAGCAGAGTAAGTAGGCAGTGAAGACAAATGAGTTGTTTACCTAGGGATCTCTAATTGGAAGTAATTAGCAGAGCATCTGTTTCGTTAGTGAAAGGTTCTTTGGCATATCCATAGGGATCCAGGAAACTTTGGCACTGCTCTGGGAGAGAATCCTGAGGGGGAGGAACTGGGGCTGAACCTCAATGTGGTGGGACCACATAATGATGGGCTTAGAATGGAACCACCTTAGTGGCCTTAAGCTGAAGGAGGACAGGGAGAGGTGGGATATTGGGAAGGAATTCCTGGCTGGGAGGGTGGGGAGAGCCTGAAAAAGGTTTCCCAGAGAAGCTGCGGCTGCCCCATCCCTGGAAGTGTCCAAGGCCACCTTGGAGCAACCTGGGTTGGTGGGAGGTCTCGCTGCCCATGGCAGGGGGTGGCACTGGGTGATCTCCAAGGTCCTTCCCATGCCAAAGCATCCCATGATTCTGTGACCCTGGAGATTTTGCCAGGAGTCAAGGATGCAGATCTGATCCTTTCCATTGACCCCAGGCACCTTCACCTGCAAACTGGATTAAAATTTAAAGTTTAAAATAAAGCCATTGAGCTGCTCTTATAAAGAATAGCTATTACAGGTAGGAGATGTCAAATAATTCCCAAATGGGATTATATGGATTCTATATTGACTGGATTGTCCTGGATGAGCTGTTTGTACTTTATATTTGATTTCCAAACTGCAGCTCCTGGTTTGGCTCTGACTCCTCCACTGAAATGGGTGTATTTGGTGCCTCCCCCTGAGCGGGGATTAAAGGAGTATTGAAATATTTGACTTCTTTTTTCCTAAAGGACATGACATTATCCACTCACCATTCACTTTCAACAGGGAAATTGCAGAGGGATGGGATCATTTTAATGCAATTTCCAGTTTTTTCCATTTATGGTTTTCTCAGTAAGTTTGTCATCAAATACTTCAGGCTCCCAAGAAGTGAACAAGGGGTGGGAAGGAGGAGGAAGAAAAGTGACTCCTAAAAAGAAAGGATAAACCACAGTCCTTAAGAATTTCCAAAATGAAAGTCATCAGTTGATTTAATCTATTTATTGTTTGGATTTTTGTGATTTTTGTAAAGTTGTGTAGCCTGGCGCCATTCAGCCT
>VXAU01000547.1:0-40521 GCA_013399695.1 Formicarius rufipectus | reverse complement strand
TTTTTTTTTTTTTTTTTTAAACTTCTTTACTTCAAACACATTTTCTCATCTCCGGTTATAAATTACCATAACCAGGACCATGGAATAAAAATCCTCCTGGGCTTCTCCTCCTTTAATGGTTTGCCCTAAATCACGAGATTGGCAGTGTCCGTGGACATTGTGAACCAAGACCTTCCCGATTTTCAGCAGGAACGAGGGACTAAAGGCTGGTTTATGGTCACTTATCAACTGCCAGCTTAGACTCTTGTGGCTTCTAAATTCAAGAAAACATCTAAGAACTGAGAGCTGCACCCCCTGATTGCTCTGAATTCCCATGGCATGCATTAATTTTGCCCATTTAACGCAGAGATTTTGCCCAGCTGAGTCGGAATCAGCTCTTACAAATCCAGGTGGAGAGGTCTAGACTCTGAATTAGCCAATCCATCCTCTCCTTGAGACTCCTGGAGGAAAACCCTCCCGTCACTGAAAGAATTCCACAATAAATTCTTCCTAAAAGAACCGAAAGAATGTGGAAGAACATCTTAACAAGAGAACCGCCAGGACAGAGAGTGAAGGTGCAGAAGCATTCCTGGCTGTTTTCTGAGGGAAATCTGGGAATGCTGCCAGCCACGTTATCCATTGGCTTAAAAAAAAAAAAATAAAAAAAGAAAAGAAAAAAAAAAGTGAGCAAAGTGCTTTTTAACATGCTCCGACTTGTCTGAACCAAGTGCCTATGGCTGCAAAAAACTTTCCTCACAAGGAGCCGCAGAGAAAGCCATAAAGTGGCCTGCAGTGGAGATAAGGCTCTGAAAAAAAAGCAGTAATTATGGCTCATCATAAAATGTTCCACATTTTATGGTGCTCCCAGACACTTCCAGCTGTTTGAGTTTGCTTTTGTGCCATCCCTTCTGCTGCTGGGGAAGGTGGAGGCAGGATGGACAGGAGGCAAAGAGAGGGAAAGCTGTTTCTTGGGAAAACTCTGAGGTGTTTGAATGGTGTGTTGGTGTTTCCAGGGGTGGGACGCTGAAAACAGTGAAAATGCTGAGGGAGCTTCTCTCTGCTCATCATTTCAATCACTTTTAATCACAATTAATCAATTTGTTGATAATCAAGAAAGGGGAACTTTATCTTGCTGCAAATTCAGGGCTGAAAAGTGTTTTGATGTTTGTTTTTGGTTTTGTTTTGTTTTGTTTTTTATCACCCACCAAAGCTCTGGGTGGGAGAAAGGCTCTGAAATGTCCAAAGCACATCCCAAACCGTGCTCTGATAATGTAGGTGCTCTCAGGCTTTTCCTCTGGAGAAATGTCATTAATTTCTAACCAAAGTGCTAATTGGCATTTCTTTTGGGTTGGTATCAAGACTTTCACCCTTCTGCAGTTCCCCATTCAGTGCTGGAGGACATTTCCAGGACAGGGATGAAGGGATGGCACCTCCTTGAAGAGAGGAAGGTGCCTGGGAATTCCTGGACCTGTTTCCTTGGGATGCTGAGGAACTGGGCAGAAACATGAGGTTCTAGTGTGAAAACTTGGAGCTCCTCCTTCTCACTCTTGAGAGCTGGAGACTTGGGAAATGGACGTGATTTAAAGGAATGGCTTTAAACTTAAAGACAGTAGGTTGAGGGGGGATGGTAGGAAGGAATTCTTCCCTGCAAAGGTGGGGAGGGACCAGAAAATGTTGCCCAGAGCAGCTGTGGCTGCCTCATCCCTGGAAGTGTCCAAGGCCAGGTTGGACAGGGCTTGGAGCAACCTGGGCTGGTGAGAGGGGTCCCTGACCACGGCAGGGGTGGGACTAGATAATCTTTAAGGTCCCTTTCAACCCAAACCATTCTGGGATTCTGTGGTTCCATTAACCACGGTGCAGACCTAAACCAACATTTTCCATGGTGCAAACTGTCCCACAGAAGTTGTGATGTCGCATTTCAAAGATTGTCTTTTTCTACTTTTATGGTAGAATTTATCCTTTCTAATCATAGTTAGAATACTTTCAGTTAGAATTTTATATGTTTTTACTTCCCATTTCACAGGATCTGGTTGACAATGTGTCCAATTTATCTATCAAGAACAACGTTGCTGCATAGGAATGTCCAAGCACCACCAGCTTTCAGGAGGCTTTACCTTCAAAACATCTGCTCAGCTATTCACCCTGATTTCATAGAGAGGGAGGTCAAACTCAGGGAAAAAGGTGAAAATCCCAGGTATTTTATGAAATTTGGGGAAATTTGGGGAGCAGCAGCCAGGACTACTCATCAGGCTGAAAGATGCATCAAATTTGGCCCTTCTGCTGCACACAAGGGACCTCAAAAGGTACCCTGAGTCGTTTAGGAAAGGGCTGATCACTAAAATTGGTTTTTAATAACTCCAGTTAATGATCCAACATTGATCTTGCCCCAATTAGAAATGTGTCCTGTCTTATTCTGACAGATTTTTTCTCTTCTCCCTCTCACCAGTTTCATGGGATATGATCTTCCATCCTTTGGCAGGTGAGCCTGAAACACTGAGGAGATTTGGCTTATCTGAACTCCAAGCCTTTGGAGCTTAGATTGGATAAAATCTACCCAGGGCCATCAAAAAAAGTGTTTTCAAGGTCAATGTCCATCCTGTGCACCTGGAAAAGAAACACTCATCGAAGTCCAGTGGTGGCATCCAGCACCTAAAGGAGGGGGTTTACCTGATTTACAGGTCAGTGATGCTTTTCTGAAAGGACAGCACAGGATCAGTGGCCAAAAGTGCTGCAGAACTGTCTTCTGAAAGCAGCTTAGAGAACAGGAAACTCCAGACCCTGAAATTCCAGACAGAAAACCATCCATTGCTTGCCAAAGAATCATAGATTGAGTTGGGTTGGAAAGGACCTTAAAGCCCACCAGTCCCAGCCCCTACCATGGGCAGGGACACCTCTCACCAGTCCAGGGTGCTCCAACCTGGCCTTGGACACTTCCAGGGATCCAAGGGCAGCCACAGCTTCTCTGGGAAATCTATTCCAGGTCCTCCCACCCTCCCAGCCAGCAATTCCTTCCCTACATCCCACCCATCCCTGCCCTCTGTCTGTCTGAAGCCATTCCCTGTGTCCTGTCCCTCCAGGCCTTGTCCCCAGTCCCTCTCCAGCTCTCCTGGAGCCCCTCCAGGCTCTGCAAGGGGCTCTCAGGTGTCCCTGTGTCCTCTTCTCCTCCAGGTGACCCCCCCAGCTGTCCCAGCCTGGCTCCAGAGCAGAGGGGTTCCAGCCCTGCAGCATCTCCGGGGCCTCTTCTGGACTTGTTCCAACATTCCCACATCCTGCTGATGTTCTCCAGGGCTGGAGCAGCTCTGCAGGTGGGGTCTCACCAGCACAGAGGGTGAGGATCCACTCCCTTGACCTGCTGGCCACACTTCTTTTGATCCAGAGGGACTCACTGGAAGTCCTGGGACGGGTTTTCCTCTGACGAGGGTCTGTCCTGGGGCTTGCAGAGAACAACCAGAGCAACCGGGCTTAAACCACCACTTGGAACCTGGAAGCTTTTGGCCATCATCTCCAGAAGTTGCTTTTTATCATCTGTCTGTTGCATTTTATGGCCATGATTGTGTTTCTTTGCCAAGGCATCATAAACCAATAAATATTATTGTTTTATGACACTTTGTTGACAGAGAAACGCACGGAGAAAGCTACGTGAGGAAAGGCTGGAATCGAGGGCTGGAGCAGTTGGATGTTTGTGGCCTTCTGAACTTTCTTATCTTAAATGTCTTTTGAGTCACTCTTATCTCTCCCACCCTCATTAACCCTCCCTTCATCATCACAACACGGGAAGAGTGGAAAGGGCACTGGAATAAAGCTGTTTGAAGGGGAAACTTTGCCTTCCCCCAGCCAGAAGCTCTGCTTAGTCTTAGTCTCTGCAAACCTTGGTCTTGAGCCTAGGAAGGCTTCACCCATACACACTTTGACCTCTGTTGTTAACCCTGGAGAACCATCCAAGCTCTCCAGAACTGGGATATCAATTTAGCTCAATTTAATTAAGGAATTATGGTGTTATAGCAGGATGGGTGAATAGATACATGGGGAGGAAAATCTTCCTATGGATATCCATGTAGAAGTAGATAATTCTGGAATATTCCTTAACAGGGGCCTTGTTCTTCTAACACAAGAGTCTGGGTATAAAGTCAGGAGTGAAATACAGCTGAGACATTAACCAGGTTTGGAGATGGGCTGTGCTGGGAATTAAGTGGAGATGAGACCACTCTGGACTGAATTTATGGAAGGAGACTCTTCTGAAGGTGGTTTTGGAGGACCAAGATGACATTTAAACCTGGGAGGGTGCACTTTGACCTTCTCAAGTGGAAAGCCTATACAGGAGATTTAGGAATCTGCAGCCATATAAAAACAACGCCCTTGAGGTGATATTTTTTGGAGGGAGACTAAATGGTTTGATAGTGGTCATTGGTCATGGGGATGGAAGAGTCTCTCTTGATGGCAGGTTATAGCTGGCTGGAGGAATGCAGATAAATCCTCTCTAAGCTGCCTGGGTCCCAAAACAAGGTTTGCAATAGCAATAACCATGTCAAAGGAACTTAACCCTGATGGTGAAAATGATGGCCAGCCTGGTCAAGAGTGGCAGCCACAGTTCTAACGAGCCTCTGCTCCTCCTCTGGATCCCACCAGTGGTCCCCAGTCCCAAAACCCCAACTTATCTCTGCTTGGGCTGAGATGGGAACGCCCAGCACCTCCCCCAGGGTGGGGAGTTTCCCAAGGGCTGATTTACTCTGTGAGGTCAGTTGTGGCATATTTTTGGCATCCCTGATGGCCCCTGAGCAGACATGACCCCTCAGGTGGGGGTGAAGGACTCCCAGAGGGGAGTTCTCACCCCTGAGCCATTGGTGTGTAGACAGGAACACTTCCTGATCCCACAGAAGTTCCCAAACACCCCCCTGTGCCCCGAGGGGTTGGTGTGCCCTGGGCAGCTGCTGCCAATGGTCCATGGTGGGCAGTTCAATGGCACAGAGGGTGTAGAACACACACCCACACAGTGCCAAACGGGTCCTGGCTGCCATAACCAGGACAGGCCCTTCGTTCCCCCTCTGGCCCTTCCACTGTTTGTCACCACCTCATCCTTCAAGCCCTGAGCAACAGCCAGGGGGCTGCACAACTTCTGTGTCAGACTCACATGCAAAGCAATGCCAAGCTGGGGCATGAAGAGGAACCCAAATTGTCCTCTGGTGGGACACAGGCTGCTAAATCATTCTTTTCATTTTTTTTCTTTTTTTTTTTTTTTTTTTTTTTTTGTGGAGACAACGCTGATTTTTCATTTTTATGGCCTTTTAACACGAACTCCTTGTAAGTACATAACCTGCTGCATGATTGAATACACAGAAAAACAAAACCCTCAAACAGGCTTAATAGGAAAAGCAGTGCTAAATCTTAGCCTTGCACAGAGAAAAAGATAAATTGAAAAAAAATATCAAACTGCTACCAGAAGGTTTTTTATTTTAGTGCCTCTCTCAGCTCTGGATTTGCATTTCAAGTGGGTAGTTTTGCTGAATGTGGCATTTAACCCCTGTGAAAACGAAGCAGTGAGGGGGGTGAAGGACACTGTGGTGTGAGTGGTGAGATGTTCAGAAGAGCCCATGGAACAGCGGGCTGGGTGTGGTGGGAGGGCAGTCAGCGATGGCAGAGGAACAAGCACAGGCTGAAGTGTCTGGTTTGGGCGGGAATGGAAGGGCCAATCATACAAGGATCAGGAAAATCACTAGGATGGGCACGTTCCACCTCGCTGCTTAATAATCATGCATTTCCCTAAATTCAGGGCTCAGCTTTAGGTGCTTCATCCCCTTCCAGTCCCAACAAACTCATCTGGTCTCCATCTACCCTTGAAGAAGGGTCTAGACCTCCTAAAGGACACGAGTTGCTCCTGCCAGTCATGTATGTATTCCCAGACAATCCCATGGCACAGGAAATCTGTGTTTAAGCAGCTGCGTTGTGTCCTCATTATCCAGGCTGCTCTTCATGCAAGGGAAGAGCAGCTGGTACCTCCAGAGCCTGAGAGACTCAGTCCTAAGTGGTTTAGGCAGCAGTGATGGATTGCTTCTCTCTGCTGTGCAAAAAACACCCCGCCCCAGACAATTTAATTAGAAACTGAAGGTTGGGTGCAGCTGCCAAATCTCAGGTCTACAAAGCTGTTCGAGATACCTCCAGGTGTCTGTAACATCTGGCAGATGAGACAAGGGAGCTTCTTTTCAAAGAGCGGCCTGAGGCTGAGCGAGATGTGCTTGGACTTCTACCAGGCTTAGGAAACTCCTGCCTCTCCATGGAGGGGCTCTGCTGCCTGAACACAGGCACCACCTCCCAGTTCCAGGGCCACAGGTCATCCCAGTGTGCCCCCAGCTGACTCTCCACAGGACACAGTTCTTCCAAAAGGTTTGGCTTGAGTGCTCTGTGCATGGTGTGCTCCAAATTTACTGGGTGAGCGTCCAAAAGTGCCTGTCTTGCTGACACTGGTGCAACCTGACCCGGTGTGGTGAGTCCCAGAAGACTCTTTAGCACCAGATTTCCCTCAACATGAGCTCTTAAACTCACATAAATGAGCAATTTCCCTGTCAGTTCCCCATCAAAACGCTCCAAAGGATGGAGCGGCAAACTCCATATGAGGGTGGGACAAATTGCTTTTGCTTCTGGTGGCACTGACATCTGTCCCCCAAATCAGTCAGAGGACCTTGATCTGCCTAAAGCAGGAGACCAAGGGAGGTATCATAACATGCAGTGCAAGGATCACCACAGAAGATGTGCTGGTGGTTTCAGGGGATGCATTAGGAGGAAAGAACAGACTCTGACACAGGACACCAGCTCAAGCTGGGAGTGGGTGGGGTGGTCTGAGACACAGGAGAGGTTTGGGATAGTCTGAGGACTTGAACCCCCATCTCCACGTCACTGCATTGGCTTCACTCTGTTGTCTGAAAGGTGACAAATATCTCACCGATGTCAAGACAGAAAGGAACCTTTTAGAAATGTAACCTTCTGATGACTTTTTATTCCATTTCCTGGTGGTTAACAGCTTCTTTTGTATTTGTCATCTGTTCTCAGACTCCTATTTCCTCTTTTGAGGCCAAAGGGAATGTCTTGTGTTTCGTGTGACTTCACATGAAAATCAGACACCTAAAATGAGGTGAGACCATGTGAACAAAATGTCTAATGGACCAAACTCAGAGGCTTTCTTGAAGTTACATGAAATCACTTCCTAGTCTCAGCTGGAGATACTGACCAACATCCACTGGCTCCAACAGTCTGAACCCCGGGAGGGCAGCTCTGCAACAGATCTGGGGGGGTAAGTGACATTCAGTTACTTAAATACTTTATTAGGAAAGGGTTAGGTGGGATCTCAGGAAAAGGTCCTTCCCCCAGAGGGTGGTGGGCAACGAACAGGTTTGCCAGGGCAGTGGGCACAGCCCCGAGGCTGCCGGAGCTCCAGGAGGGTTTGGATAACGGGACAGGGATATGATGGGATTGTTGGGGTGTCTGTGCAGGGCCAGGAGCTGGACTGCATGTTCTAGTAGGTCCCTTCCAGCTCAGGATGTTCTATTATTTTAGGAAATCACTGAGGCCCATCTGAGATGCCCTTGAGTACTTTCCCTCCAACTGATGCTGCAAAATGACACGAGTCTCCTGTAGGATTTTGGTGCAGATGTTGCCAATGTCCCCAGATCTTTCAAACAGCACTGGATGAGTTTGTGTGGGGGACTGAGCTGAGCCTTAGAGCTCCCTCAGGTACCTCACGAGGCTCCAGCCCACCTAAACAACCACACGCAGATGTCCTGACTGGGAAACTCGATCCCCCAGTGTGGTGGATAAACAACAAATGCAGCCATCTAGGGACGTGGAGCAAACGTGTGTCCAGCCCCACAGCTGAGATGTGGCCCTCAGTGACTGTGGCTTACAAGCAGCTCCTCTCCCCTGGAATTGTTCCTCAGCTGTGTCAGAGAAAACTGGACTCAGTTTGTCTCTGGTGGAACAGTTCCTCTCAGAGTTCCTCGGGTGTCAACACTGCAGAGCGAGAGCTTCACAGAGCCATAAATCAAGCTGATTTGTACACTGGAAGAGAGAGCAGATGGATGGAAAAGAGACCCTTCCTGCCTTTCCCTCATCTGTTCCTTCTTCCCCCACCCGCCAAAGAGTTTTGTCTCTGTGCTTTGTAGGGTTTGTGTTTCACGGGGTTGATTTTCACTCCCTTCGGGTTTTAGTTCTCCTTTGCTCCGTCAGCATCTTTGCCGTGCTTGGGAAGTGGAGAACATGAGCCCTGAGCTGGAAGGGATGCAGGACACATGAACTGGGCATGGGCTTTGTCCAAACCCAGGCTGAGGAGCTGCAGCTCCCCCGACAGCTGTGCCTCCCAGATCCATGGATTTTCCAGCAATTCCAAATCAAGGAAATCCTCCTCTAGGATGTCCACGTCCTTCACTCACTGGGACCCACCCAGTATGGGGCAAAAATTGGGGAAAACAGGAGAAAATGTGATATAAAAAACCTGGGCACTGGAAATATAAAACATGAGGATGGTTGGGAATATGTGAAATATAAAGAAGAAGAACAAAGTAGTGATCACAAGATAAGAGATCTCCAAGACTCAATAAAAATGTGGTGAAACCTGCCCTGGTGAAGGTTCCCTGCCCATGGCAGGGCTTTGGAATCAGATGACTTTTAAGGCCCATTCCAACTGAATCCATATCAGGATTTTGTGATTCTTTGATAACAATTGTTTTATTGGCTTTTCTAACCCTGGGCATCTGTGAGTATTTAATCCCACACTCTTTCTTTTTATCAGGTCCTCTTAAAACCAAGAAAATCACTCAGAAAAACCCCAGATAAAAATGCAAGTATGGACAAAGCCCTACAGAAATAAGGTATGAAATAGGACATTAAGACATACACAGATTTACTTTCTGGCACGCAAAAATAGATAGAAAGCCAGCATCCATGGAAGTATCTCCTGTCACACATCTATCCCATGACCTGGCAGCTGAATGCATCCTATGGACTGCTCAGTGGTGAAGGAAGAGAGAGTTGTGAAGAAGAGCAGTGACCAGGAGATGTCCATGTGGGAAATGTCACTACCCGGACGTGCCTACAGGACCTTCTTGTCTTCCTTGGCCAAAATGACTCAATAAACCAACTATGACAGGCCTTGTCCTGTTTTTCATGGCAGAGGGAGATGGGATGATTGAGGATTTGCACAAACATCCACGTGGAGAGAAGAGCCAGAGCTGAGAAAGTCATTAATTCCCAATTTTATTTTTCCCCAGCTCTTCTGCCTGGGGCAGCCCAGGTTTCAGGCTGTCTCAGCTGCATCTGGTGGGTCAGCACTGCTGAAGTCTGGGCAATCCTAAATCCCAGGAAAACATGAGGACAGCACCTGCTGCAGCACATATTCCTGCCCAAGAGCTGCTCCCTGCCTGATCAGAACTCCCATTTTCCCTTAGGAAAGCTCTCCTAAGGAGCCCTCTGCCTCCCAGGTCCCAGAGCAGACTTTGGGCATCTCCTGTGGGATTCAGCAGTGGAGCAGAAGGAGAGAAGAAGCTTCAGACTCCTCAGTGCTGTTGAATTTTCCACGTTTCTGCTGTCGATGTTGGGAGAGGGTCTAATTAATTCCATTATCCTATAAGTCTGTTGACTGATTTAATGATGGGTGTTTATAATAATAATAAAATATTTATGTCCTTAGACATTTCACATGAGTGTTGCTCTTGATACAGGGGTTTTCCCAGCCCTCCTTCCAGCAGGAATTCTTTTTTTCCCTTTTAATTTCTCCACTGAATTACTCCCAGCCACACAAAGACCTGAGAGTGCACACACACTTCCCTCTGCCGTGAGGGAGAAGGTGCCAACCATCATTAGCACCAGGGATCACTGAATTTCTTCCCTCATCCCGTGAAAAGGATCAGCCCACAGCTTTTACAGTGTGAATTATATCAAAATAATGATTAAAAACATGCCAAGAGTGTTAGAGGCTCAAGTTCCTCCCTTTAATTTGTTGATAACATGGAAGAAGAGGAATGAAATAGAGTCCAAAGACTTGGTCTCTCCTCTTTTAGAGGAATGATGCATTTTGTTCCAACATCAATAAGGTGTTTGAGTTTGAATATTTATGAATTCATCCCTTTTGAAGTACCAAACTAAAACTATGGCAAGATGAAAAGCCAGTTTTGAAAATCCCCACACACTTTCTCAACAGTTTTAGCTAAAACTACCAAAACCTGAGTTTCCTTTTCCATTCTACCAGTTGACTTTAATGAGTCTCTCACTGAAAACAATGTCATTCACAACCTATTTCAGCGTTGCCAAATATGCTTTTTTTTTTCACTTTGGCCAAAGAAATGTCACCTTGTGACATTGGTTCTTCTGTCTGTGCCCAGGAGCAAAGGGTGCTCATTCTCCTGGTTTCTGAAGTCATTTTGGAAGAGGTGGCTGGGAAACACCTGCAGGAAAAATGGCTGCAAACTAGGAAAGCTCTAAAAATTCTGCAGAATTCCTTCTCCTCTAATATTCTTTAATTTCCTTGTGGCCTTTTCTGAAGTTGCAAAGCCTCCAGGTTTTATAGGCCAGCTTGAGTATTGCACATATTTGTACACAGAATTTAAATACATTTGCAAATAGAACTGAAATAATTTAAGAATACTGAAAATTCCACCTTTTTTTGCTGTCCCTGACAACAGAAATCCCATACCCAGCTGCCTTAACCTTTCTCCAAAGAGATAAAAGCTCTTTTCCCCTGTCCTGTGACAGAGAAAAACTCTCCAGAGGCAGAAGCCACCTGAGACCAGTTTCCCTCCTGTGATGGGAAGGGATTTGCAAGAGTGAGGGATCAACCAGATAGACCCAAGGATTCACAGCCCTTCCAGGGAAGAGAATTCCTACAGCAAAGCATGATTTGGTTTTGAGCAAGTCTTGCACAAGTTCACGTTGTTCAGGAAGTGCAGTGTGGTGGGGCAGGTGGAGGTTCATCCTAAATTGAGTGGGGAGGGAGGGACAGGGATGTCCTACACCCCACAGGGGTGTTTGGTGTCAGATGGGATTGGTTCTCCAGCCTCATTCTCTCTCTCTCAGCACGCCCTGGTTGGGTAAATATTTGCCTGCATGTCCTGTGCTTCCCATGAAATGTGGACCTCATGCCCATTGCCATCCAAGGTTTCTTCTCCTCTGGGATTTGCTGGCACCTGCACTGAACCCACTGGAGAAAGCAACGTGGACACCCCGCTCCTCATCCCGGGCTGGGACATCCGTGTGGTGTGAGGAGAGGAAAGTACTCAAGCTGGAGGAGAAGGAGGAGGAGGAGAAAGAGGAGGAGGCTCTCTCCCTGCAAGCAGACAGTGTTTTGTTGTGCTGGAGCTGTCTGGGACCTCCCCGTGTCCGTGTCCTTGTTGTTCTTGGCAGGCAGGTCGGGTTTCCCTGGGACAGTGGAAAGGCTCTGTCGGAGCACCGAGCGCGTGTGTGTCTGCAGCTCCTGATCCCTGAGGAGACATCCTTGATCCTGCAGGGAGCCACAGGAGCACTGGGGCCACCAGGAGTTCCCTCTGCCTGTGGCTGGTGTGGCTCTGCTCCCTGCAAAGGGGACAGGCACCCGGGATTGCCTTGGGAGAGACACCAGTCCCTGTGCAGGGAAGAGAGGCAAAGCTCATTAGATCCAAATCTCCATGAGGGAAAAGAGTCAAAATCTGTTATTTCTCTAAGTCAAGTTTTTCCTCTTTTTCTTTGCATTTTTTATGCTTTCTCCTCCTCCCTCCTTCTCTCCCCCCTATGGCACAAGGGCAATCTTCCCCTCTTCTGCTTTTCATTTGCTTCGAAAGGAATTTCAGGCTGAGACTAATTTCTGTGTGACCGGAGAAGATTTTGAGAGAGATGCCAACAGCTGGGTTCTGATGCCTGCTGAGGTCTGTTTGCCTCAAAGGGACGTGGCACCACGTGCAGAGCAGAGCTGGGAGCGAGGTCTGGGCCCCAGGTGTCCTCTGGCTCGCGCTGTGACAACAGCAGCCTCCTTTGCTCCTGCTCTCCTGGCCTTTGGAGTCCTGGAGTTCTGCCCGTGCATTGTCCCAACTCAGGTGGATCTGGATCTTGTTGCCAGACAGGTGGAGCACAGTCCCACCCCTGCTGTTTGAGGACCATGCTCTCCTGGGAAACGAGGCGTGGATCTGCTTGAATGAGGGAACCTGTAGATTTAGTCTCATGTCATGGAAACACAGGATCATGTAGGTTGGAAAAGACTTCTAAGATCATCGTGGCCAACCCAGCACTGCCGAGGTCACCACGAAACCATGTCCCCAAGTGCCACATCTACATGTCGTCCAAATCCCTCTGGGGATGGAGACTCCACCACCTTTTCTGGTGCTTGACAACCCTTTGGGTGAATAATTTTTCCAAATATCAAATCTAAACCATCCCACGTGCAACGTGAGGCCAGTGGAGGCAGAAATGATTCGTCTCAACAAATACCTCATTTGTCCCCTGGAGGAAACAGCTCAGTGGGGAAGGCAAAGGGCTGAACTTGCTGCCAGTTAAGGGCTGGACTGGATCAAATGGTCAGAGTTGACCAAGTGGCTCATGGTTTCCAAAAAGGGTGGCCACTGCTGGCACCACTGTGAGAACTGTAGGTGAGGAGCAGAGGTCCTAAAACCCTTCAAGTCCCAGTCCCAGAAGGGAGATCCAGCCTAACAAACATCCCTCTGTTTTCCTGTGGAGACTTTGTGGTCTAAAGGCCATGGAATCATAGAATCATTTAGGTTGGACAAGACCTCCAAGACCATCAGGTCCAACCTTTGCCTGAATACCACCACGCCCACTAAACATATCCCAAAGTGCCACCTGGACTCACTCTTGACCACTTCCAGGGGTTGTGACTCCACCGTTTCCCTGCAGAGCCTGTCCCGGTGTTTGAAGAATTTCACCCCAACATCCAAACTGAACCTCCCCTGGCACAACTTGGAGCTATTTCCCCTTGTCCTCTCTCATGCCCTGGCACAGAAACAAACACCACCAGAAGTCCCAAAGGATTTTTAGCATCTAATCTTAACAATTAATAATGAATTCATAATTAATAAGGTGCTGATATTTCTCCACCAAGTGAAGCTGGAGTTTACTGATCCACACACACTTTGCAGCCCCCCGGACCAACCTGCCCTCGTTCCCTTTGCGTGGTGATGTCAGAAATCTGCTCTCCTGGCTGAAGGCAAAGCAGCCACGTAAGTGTTGGACACCTCATCCTGGACAGAGAAGTTCCTGGACATCTCCAGGGGCAGATTCCAGGGAGAGCTGCCAGCTGCACACGCTGGTGGAAAGATCCCAGAGGAGATGCTGCCTCACTGCACCCTGCAGCAGAAAAGCAGCTCTGCCCTGGGCCTGCCCCAGGCTAGGAAATGTCATTTAAGGAATTTTAGTCCAGTTGTCATCTCCCAAGCATCCTCATCTTCCCTGTTTCCAAGAGGGAGAGCTCCAAGCCGTTCCCCATCTCACCCAGCTGGTTGCAAACCGCTCTGCTGGATGTAGGAGATTCGACTCAGAGAAGTCCTGCCAATAACTGGTGTCCTCAGG
Organism: Formicarius rufipectus; assembly: GCA_013399695.1. NCBI lineage: Eukaryota > Metazoa > Chordata > Aves > Passeriformes > Formicariidae > Formicarius > Formicarius rufipectus. The sequence goes on along the minus strand of VXAU01000547.1, from coordinate 27,009 downwards.
AAACATTTGGGAATGTCCTTTGCATATATGCCTCTCTACCTTGCTGGATAATTCCAGGGTCTGTTCCAAAGACTTGTCTTGCTCTGGAAACAATTAACAACCACTCTTCCTCAAAAAAAAAAAATAAAAAAAATGTCAGGGACTCCTCATACCCTGAAAGTGGGAGAGAGAAATATTTCTTGTCTTTTAAGAGCTGCTCACTCTGCTCTGGAGCAGCCAGTGGGACAAAACCATCACAACTTACTTCCCTCAACAGGGAGTTGCTACATCTTTAAGCAGGGCTTAAAATCCACACCCCCCCCCTCTGGCAGGAATTAATTAATTTAGCTAATTTTGTTGGGATAAAGTCTTTCAATAACCGTTCAGTAAGTGGATGGCAGAGGTAGGAGATAAAGAAAGCTCAGAGACAGAGAAACCAGGTCTGGAAGCAGAAACAAGCTGAGAACATGTGGGGGAGAATTGCTGTGAGTGGAACTTAATTATGTTAATTGCTTGCAGAGTGGATACATGAGGAGCGGGAGGATGTGTTGGAGAGGATGTGTTAGCAAGGAAGAGATGATAAGGTCGTTAGTCCCTCAGGGACAGGGAAGGGGATAATTATCCCTTGTGAAACACTGAAAGGTCAGTGCAGGGTCAGGAGAGAGGATAACTCTGCTGTAAAATCAGAATCTGTGATTTTTTAGCGTGCAGTGGATTAATGATTTATCAGGATAATCAGTGAATATCCTGATAGATATTCATTAAGGAGCGGGACAGCACCAGAGGGATTGTTTGATGGAAAACTTCCCCCTGATAAATAAACTGTTTCTGGCCCTCCTCACCTTCTGCAACAGCAGAAAACTTTCCACCGCCTGCTGGGCCTTGGGGAATCTCTGCTTTGCACAGGCTGGTGCCTCACTGCTGGCTCTCAGTGCTCTGAAAGCTGCCTTCTCCTCTTGGCACCGACCTGAGGATGTGTCCAAGGCACTTCAGTCATCTCGGCTTGAGTCACCCCCGCTGGAAAAACGAGCTCCAGAATGATGAATGTCCTTCCTCGGGGCAGCAGGATGATGAATGGGCAGAGAAAAGCCTGGGTGGTGAAGGTGGCATGAAGGGTGGCAGGATTCTGTCCTCGCTCCTGCCCCTAAGGCAGCCTGGGAGCCTGGGACATGTCCCATGCCTCGAGCCTGGCTTTGGTGGCAGCTTCTCTGGGTACATCTGCGCTGGAAATCCTGACAGCTGGTGAGTCACCTCAGCAGGAAATCACACCAAAGCACTCCTTGAAACGCTTGGATACCCTAAGGTGGAAAAGAGATGCCACACGGAGCCCCTGAGCAGCGAAAGGGGATTAAATGCAGTGCTGGGCTTGTATTTCAGGGCAAGAGAAACCCCAGAGCAGCAGTTTGCTGCTGCAGAGCGTGGTCACTGACCTCATCCTTCATCAGAGTGTGCTGAGGATAAAGGAAACCTGCAAGAATTAGGTCAGGTTTAGCCAAGCTTCAGTTCTGGCTTTGGGCAGAAAAAGCTTTGAGTTATTTAGGCTAAGGAAGGAATCTTTTGGTTCTTTGTTTTTCCATAAACATACATGTTGTGGTCGCTCCCTTAAATAGCTGATTCACATCTAATATCTCTCATATATATCTTCTTCTTCCCAGGAGTCTATCAAGTGTCCACCTCATTTGGACACTTGGAATCATCCTCATACTGGAGCATTAGGAAGTGGAAGGGCAGCATGTCCTGTCCAGTCCCCACAGACCATGCAGTGTCACACAGCACACCTGGAATATCCTGGATTTGGGGTGTCTGCAACACAGACATGTAGAGTTGGCCTGGACATCATGGAATGGTTTGGGTTGGAAGGGACCTTAAAGATCAGGTCATTCCAACCACCCTGCCATGGGCAAGGACACCTCCCACCAGCCCAGGGGGCTCCAGCCTGGCCTTGGACACTTCCAGGGATGGAGCAGCCACAGCTTCTCTGGGAAATCCATCCCAGTCCCTCCCCCCCCTCCCAGTCAGGAATTCCTTCCCAATATCTCCCCCATCCCTGCCCTCTGGCACTGGGAAGCCATTCCCTGTGTCCTGTCCCCCCACGCCTTGTCCCCAGTCCCTCTCCAGCTCTCCTGGAGCGCCTCCAGGCTCTGCAAGGGGCTCTCAGGTGTCCCTGGATCCTTCTCTCCTCCAGGTGAGTCCCCCCAGCTTCAGCCCTGGAGCCTCTTCAGGGCTTCCTCTGGACTCTCCAGCAGCTCCAGGTCCTTGTGATGTTCCCAGGGCTGGAGCAGCTCTGCAGGTGGGGTCCCACAAGAACAGAGTGGGAGTCACTTCACCCACCCTGCTGGCCACACTTCTTCTGACACCCCCCAGGATCTGGTTGGCTTTCTGGGCTGGAAGAGCACATTTCCAGGTGTTTTAGCCCATGGATACATTATATGTATTTATAAACCTATGGAAATGCAATTCCCAGCCCTTTGCTGTCTCCACTGCAGCGATTTTGGGACGTAGTGGTGGGGGTGGGGGGACAGGGAAGGCAACAGACCCAGGGCATGGGGCAAAATGAGCTGCTCTTCTTTGACTGCTCCACCTCCCGTGGGGCTCCACCTGCCCCTCTGTGAAGGTCTCAGGCAAAGCCACCCTTCACGAGGGGAGAGGCTCTTGCAGCACCTTTTTACTCCTGGTTAAACTGAAGGTAAAGCAATCTGCTGGCAGGCAGGAGGACTTTCTCCAGGCAAGCTGACCTTTTTCAGAGGAACATTTTACCAAGTGGAAAACGCTGCCAGCTAATACCATGAAATCAGTGTGCAGACAACAATTTTCCTTGAGCTTCTCGCTTTTCCTGCCCTTAAATCCGCCCCTGAACTTCGCTGTTATCTGTTTGAAACCAGACGTGTGCCCTCTCTCTTCTTTTCTTTCCACAGCCTGGAGGAATAAAATAATAACAATAATAATAATAATAATGATAATAATAATAATAATAATAAAAAAAAGCTCCTTGAATCATCTGTTTAGTCTCATCTCCTTGGTTCCCTTGCTGGTCAGTCTGGTGAAACACTGAGCCGGGAATGTGAGTGCAGTGTCAGAGCTCGTTAACGTAAACGCAGAGCATGGAAAAACATTCCAAGGGCTGCATTCCCACTTCCAGCAAGGTCCCTTTTTACTGCCTTGGCAGTGCAAAGAGCCCGGCGGGTGGGTGGGCATGTCATTCCCGGGACGTTCCCCTGTTTATGGCACAAGCGCTTCCCCGCTTTTCAACAGCTGCCCTTCAGTTTGCCAAGATGGGTCAGTCACTGGAGCTGTTGCTGCACAACTTCATTCATCAGGCAGCTCCTGCTTTGTTGAGTAGCCCCATTTCAGTGCCCACCAGTAGCAGGGGAGCAGCTGAACTCCTGCGAGTGGGCAAGTCTTGGCTCACGTGCTGTTGAACGTCCTCCAGACAAACACCAGGGCTGGGGTTCCTTTCAGGAGCTGCAGATGCTGCAGTGGCTTTCACAGGGTTGGCTTCTCATTTCCTGCTCAGTGCAGGTGCTGGGAACCCACTCAGTGACATCCCCAGCTCTTCCTAAAGTGCCTGGTGAGATAGGTCAGACAGTCTGTGCCCCAGAAGTTTGTTCCTCTGTGTTGGGACCGTGGGGATCCAAGCCTGTTAATTCCACCCATGTGGGATGACTCCCCACCAACCACTGGATCTCCCTCAAGTTTGACTAATAACATCATGTCCACCAGCTCTGACCAGATCTTGGGAGGCCCCCTGAGCCTCTGTTGTGTCCCACCTCGGTCTGTGCAGCTGATGTGACTCAGGAAAGCTGGGCTGCCAAGGAGCAGTGGGAATGTGTTCATCCCACACATGATGATGAACAAATCAAGTTGTGTTCAGGGGAATTGTCCTCAGAGGTGTCCAGGGGGGTGTTTCAAACTCACTGGGTTTGTCACTGGACAGGAGCAAAGGAGAAGTTTCCATAGAACCAGTCCCTTGTCTCAACAGCACAGTGGCAAGGTGAGGATGAGGAGTCACCTCCAGCTCTCCTGCCCAGGGAAGGGAAAGATAACCTGGTGGGAAGAGATGGAGTGCTGCTGCTGGAGGGATGTCCCCAAGGACAGCCAGCCTTCAGCACAGGCAGAGTTCCCAGAGCACTGTCACCAGTAGGGAGGTCACGTCTCTCCTGGTGTCCCCTGCACTCCATCACCCCAACCAGTGGCCAGCGTTGGACCTCAGGCCAAAACTGCTTCTGGCTCTGATCAGGGAACTTCCTCAGGCTCAGCACAGCAGACAAATTGTGTGGTAGACCACAGAGAAGCTGGAAGAGATGGAGCTCCACTTCAGATGTGCTGTCAGCAGCAGGCCCTGGGGAGAGTGGCTCTTCTGCAGAGCTGATTCTTGGACAAACTCTGTGCTTCCCAATCTTCTGCAGCCAACAGGAACCTGAAATCTTTCCACATGTCTCCAAGGCCACTGAGGACTGTGGATACCAAGCCTGAGACTGGAAATGCTGGGCAAGTGTTCCCTGGAGCTGCTGTGAGGACCACCAGTGCTCTGCAGACAGGGACCACGTGCCTCTCTTCCATTACAGCATTGCTTGTCCCGTTGCCGATGCAGCATCCGGATGGTCCTGGTTATGTTTTATCCAGCTGCAGCTCTTTCCCTCACCTCTCATCATCTCCAAGTGCTTGGCATCTTGGACAGGAGCAGCTGAGCTCGGGGCAGAAGGAGCTGGATGGAAATCACCCCGTTGGTTTACACTGGAGATGATTCTAAATAATCCGAAAAGCTCTTGGCCTTAAAAAGCAGAAATCTTCCTCTTTTTTTCCCTCCCCTCGTGGCTTGCAGGAGTTCAAAGACCTCAGAAAGCATCTGCTAAAACACTTGGGACTGACTCTGCACTCCACAGCAACTGTAAATAGACCTTCATTCCAAAAATAGAGAATGAGCAGACTCTCCCTTTTGGATGTTGTGGACAGAAGTCAAATTGGGAGCACTGGACAAGCAGGACCCCTTGAGGTCCTCCAAGTCCACTCTCCTGCCACCTCAAGCTCCCAAGTGCACCAGGAGGAAATCCATCCTATGTCCTGCACCTATCACAAGCCACACAAAGCTTTCCTTCAGCCTATCCCAATCCCTGCCCCAGAGACAAAAGTCCTCCTAAATTCCAAGAGAGGAGGAAGGGAAGATCAGAACCAGCGCTGAGGGAAAGTCCCTGTGCTTGCAAAAAATTGTTATTACTCCCTCCTCATGTGCCCAAAATCGAAGAGTAAGTTAAAAAACACCCAAACAGAAATGCCAGAAGCTCTCAGGAAAGCAGGGTGAGGTTGTCACAGGGGAAGGGGAGCACTGACACCTCCAGGGGTCAGGGCACTGCAAAGAGCCAAGTCCTGCACTTCCCACCCTTCCCATTTTCTCTGTCCTCTGTTTCCCTTCGGGCTCCTCTCTTCCAACCAGGAATTCCTCAGGCAGCAACTCCAAGGGGCTGCTTTGCCATCAGGGATGGGCACTGGGTGTTTGGAGGTGCAGCCAGACCTCCATGTACTAAAATTCTGGGTATTTAGAGGATGTTGAACAGAGTGAAACACTCTGCCCCTCGCAGAGGAGACACCTGTGGTGACTGTGCCAGGAGTGGATTTTACATTCCTAATTTCCTTTCCTGCATTCTTTTTTCTGTCTTTAATTTCACCTGTTGGACTCGTATGAGTTCCTAAATTTTAGATTATAATTCAAGCAAATTATTTATGATTATGATGTAACCAAATGATTTATGATTATGACATAACCAAATATTTTGCATTTTTTGTGATTACGGACAAACAAAAAGGACATCCAAAAATGATGTAATTTCTATTGGTTCTGAAAAGAAAATCTTCTTGATTTAGAGATCAGTTGTTTCACTCTCGACAAACTTTGCCCTGTGAAGGGGAGTTTGGAATGAGACCCCTGGTGGGGTTCTGTGATTGAATCCTGGGGGGGGGGGTTGGTTGTTGAGCAGTGCCCAACATTCCCAGAGCACCCTGCATGGAGAAATTCCTGTGCCAGAGGATGTGGCAGAACCCTGTTTGTCCACCACAACCTCAAATTCCTGTAAAATCTTATTAAACTTGCCCATATTTCCAGGAGAAAATGAAAATTATGCCCATGGGAATCTGTTTCTTTTCATTGACCTAAACCTCTGGGTTTGAACTTCATTGAGGTTTCCCCACTCAGCTGTGACACAGAAATGTGTGACACCAGAGCAGGACTCATCTCAAATCTTCTTTTGGACTTGGTGGGATTTTGGTGCTCACAGGTCAGAGAACTATTTAATTAGACACATTTTCTAATAATCATCCAATTTATAAAACATCTCATTTTGAAAAGATATTTTGTTGATGTCCAGACCCACTAAAAAAGGCATTAAAAAGGGGGATTTTAAAATTTTCAACCACCTTTTTTTCTTAGAGCAAAATAAGAATAAATAATAGAAAAAAACCCAATCAAACAAAACCAAAACCAAAACAAAACAAAATACAAAAAAACCAAACCAAAACACACACACAAAAAAACCCAAACCCCAACCAAACAAAAACCCACAACAAAAACAAACAACAAAAACAAGGGAGGAAAGAAAGAAAGAAATCTCCTTATTCTTAGGTTGATTTTTTTGTATGTCTGAGTAAATATTGTCTATTTGAGTTATTTTCATGCAGTATTTGCATGAAATATCTGGAATGTATTGGCTCTTTGAGTTATCTTCATAGAGCATTTACATACCCAGAATGATGAAAAAATGTTGCACAGCTTAGAGAAAGGGAGAGGAAATTTAGAGAGAGAAACAGTCTCAAAAGGGCCAGAAAAGCAAAATTAGATGGAAAAATGAGCTAAACTCTCTCAAACAACCCATTATTGTCAATCAGCAAAATTAAACTAATTGCAAATCAAGAATATTCACAGGTGAAAGAGAAGAAAAAGTACCAGTGCCACAAAATGAATCCAAAAAAGTCAATTTAACCCTTCTCTTGCTGCAGCACTGATTACCTCATGCCATTTAATAGCTGCAGTAAATATTATTAAATAGTCAAATTTCAAGTGAGTGGAATCCTCCTGTTTTCTGCTGGAATAACAAGAACAGGGAAATCCTCTCTCCCTGTGCTTTGAGGCTCTCCCGTTCCCCTGGGCTGGGCAGGGACAAAGTGCTGGGGGTTCAGATGAGAATTCCAAGGGGTCCCACTCGAGGGGAAAACTCCACCCAGTTGGATTTCCCACTCCTGTTGATCTTCTTGAGGAGCAGATTCCCAGTGGTACGTGGGAAGGGAAGAGGGAAGTGAAATGAAGCTCCAACCCGAAGCACAAACCAACCCAGATCTGATCCATCACGGTCAGGTAGAGGCAGCTGCTGGGATGGGTTTTTTTTAACTTCAAGGGTTCAAATAATAAAATCCAGAGCAGTTTTTTTCTCAGGCCAAAAAAACTTTTTCACTTGGGCCTTTTATTTTTTTTTTCCCCTAATAAAAATGAAGGAAAAAAAATAAAAATCAGTTCTTTCCCCTGAAAGTCCACCAGGGCAGAACTTTGTGCAGCGTTCCAGAGCGAGGACCATGAGGTTTTTATTTGGAAATGCCACGAGGAGCAACGTTTGTCTGTGATGCTTCCAAATGAAGAACACATGGCTGCAGGAGGTGCTTGCAATGGGATTAACCTCCATAAACATTCCTGGTAAAGGCAGCTGAGATCGTGGGCCAGAGGAAGAGGAGAGGAAGAGCTGAGAACTCGCAGCTCATTTGCTTCCTATGACCTGGGACAAGTGATTACAGGTGGTTTAAATCTCCCCCAGGGGCTCGGATGCCTCTTTAGGTTTTCATATCTCCTGCAAAATTCATGGGGTGGAAGGAAAAAGGAATAAAAACCCCCAAAGGGATAAAAAGAGAAAACACAACAAGAAGGGGTCTGGAGTTTTGGAGATGGGTGGAACATTTTATTGGAGAGTTTTAGTAAGGAGGGGAAAACCCGCTGAGGGCTTGTTCTCTTTCTGCTTTGGTTCTGTCCCCTTGCCCAGGCCTCTGGTTGTCCTCGCCCTTGTCCACGATCCACCAGCGTGGACGTCACACCATGGAGGGAACGTGCGTGAGATGTTTCACTGCCGTGACTGTCTCAGCTGGAATGAGCAGATCGAGTGAATCAGAGCAGAGTTCTGTGGGATTTCTCTGCAGTTACTCAATGAATTGCCAACATTTCATTGTGTGATTGTCCCTGCTCATGGGAGAGGGGTGGAGCAGATGACCTTTAAGGTCCCTTCCAACCCAAACCATTCCAAGATTCTGTGATTCGGATTTAGTGGAGTGGGTGTAGTTCTTGGTGCTTGTGTCACACAGGGTTGAATGCCCTGAATAGAAAGAGCAGAGGTTCTGCTTTGGCAGAGCAACTCTGCCCAGGCAGATCCACCAGCCCCTCAGGGAGCATCTGGTTCCATAATTCATGTTGGGAGAGAAGAATTAGAGTGAACTTGGGATTAAATTTGGGATTAAGGGTTGTCAAAAGCTGTGCTTGGGGTCTCCTCCTTCCCCCCAGGGGGCTGCACAGGAGGTGTGTGGTGGCATCACAGAAAACAAATCAAGACTTCTGTGGTCTGGGAAGATATTTTCAGCACCAGGAGAGGGGGTCCAGCACGATCAGTAAAGACCAGGGAGGGTGAAAGACAGAATATTGTACACTAGAAGGGACCCCCAAGGATCATGGAGGGCAGTTCTGAAGCGAAAGGCCCACAGAGGGATCAAACCCATGACTTTGGTGTTATTAACACCTTGCTCTGTCCAGTTCAGGGTCACAGAGCTGGGAAGAGAAGGTGGACACCAAGGGGAGACACCGCGTGAAAACAGAGCTGGGAAAGGCAGTTTCTGCATCTCCTGTGGGCACAGGAATAGTGTGAAATCCACCTCCTCAATGGCAGACAGAAGCTCTTACACCAACAGAGATAGCAGGACATGGACATCACGGCAAAGACACCATATCATGGGCAGCAGACACTGCTGTGGCATTTCAGGGCATGGCAGAAGCTGCACCATTGATGGGGCTGGGCTGGACAACCAAGGGAACAATGTCAGGGGCAGAGAAGGGACCTTCCTTCACTGCTGGGGCTGGGAGGGCACACCTGGGGTCCTGCACTCGCTCTTGGGCACTTCATCACCACAAAGATCCAGATGAGCCAGAGAAGGCTCGATGATCCTCATGGGCCCCTTCCAGCTTGGCATAGCCCAGGATTCTGTGACTCTTGGGCATGTTGGGGCAGACCCAACTTCCTGATTTATTGGCTGAAGAAAAGGGCCTGTGAGTCATGAGCAAAGATGAATGGGTTGGCTCTGAAAGCATGGCATGGAAAACCTGGTAACAGTCCACAAACATTTGGGGAGAGGTTACCAGAAAGCCAAGGGAGTTTCTTCATCTTGGTGCAAAGGGTGGGCATTTGGAGGGGAAAATTGTGCACGTTGCTTTGCTGGAGGAGGAGTCACTCATGATGGAGTAGGAGCTGGTGGGAACGGGGGGTATGGCAGGATTTGAGCTGCTGTGTCCTTAGCAGAGATTAGAATGGTGGGAAACAGTTATTTGTGCTCCGGGAAGGGAGGCTGTTGTTTATTGGGGTTATAAACATTCCCGGGGGGAATGCGTTGGTTCACCAGAACTCTGGGAAGAACAAACAGGGCAGAAACACAACGACTTCCCAGATAAGAGCTGGGAACACACCTGAATCAAGGAGTTGTTAGGGTTGGAAAAGCCCTCCAAGATCATCGAGTCCAACCGTCAATCCTCACCACCACCGTGTTCACCACGGCCTTAAGTGCCACAGCCACACCATTTTGGAACACCTCCAAGGATGGGCACTCCACCACTTCCACGGGCAGCCTCTTTCAATGCCTGGCAACCCTTTCCATGAAGAAATACTTCCTGATATCTAAACTAAACCTCCCTTGGAGCAACTGGAGGCTGTTTCCTCTCGTCCTGTCACTGTGAGAAGAGACTGAGTCCCACCTGACTCCAACCTCCCGTCAGGTGGTTGGAAGATGGTGGAGAAAGCCATTTCCATGCAACAGTCTCTCCTTTTTTGTGGCTTTTGTTGCCAAATCAAAGCCCTCTAAGAAGAGAAAACAGTGGCTTAATTCCCTTTTTGAGGAGTTACAGGGATGGGAATGACACAAATATCCCCCTATCCCAACGGAGATGATCACCAGGTGACTGGTGAGTAAACCCGTGCAATTGGGTTTTAAACCAGTCCATTTGGTGTCTTAAAACGTGCCCTCTCTTGGCCGCCTTTGCTCCAAGGGACTCGTCTCCCACCTCTGGGGGGGCCGTTGGTCGTTAATGATCAACTCTAATTAGAAATATTAATTAGCATTTCGCTGCCACCGCAAGGGAAGCAGGAGGTCGGCGCTGAGACATCCCATTGACATTCTCCTGCCTGCTATCAGGAAGCTGAGATAACCCGAGGACAGGAAGGTTATCATCCCATCCCTGGAGCCAAAGGGCAGCTGGAAGCATGGGAATATCCATGAGGGAGTTCCTTGGCTGATCTTGGAAATCTTGGAGCAACCAGAGCTGAGGGCCAGCAGCATGGGGAGACCAGCAGAGGAGCCACTTGAAGCAGCAGCAGAAAGGAGGGAGGAGGGTGATGGACACGTCCATGTGCTGCACTTGTTGGGATGTGCTCCCAGTGCCAAGTCGGATACTGAGGGTTTGGGGCTACAGAGCCAAATTTGGTGTTGGAGGTCTTTTTGGAACTCCCACTGAGCTCCAGCACCTCCCATTGAGGCCCAGTAGCTCCCACTGAGCTCCAGCAGTTTCCATCGTGGTCCAGCAGCTCCTACTGAGCTTCAGCTGCTCCCACTGAGCGCGAGCATCTCCCACTGAGCTCCAGCAGCTCCCATTGAGATCCAAGAATCAAAGGCACTACCTTGGAATTTTCTTCTAGGAGAGCTCCTAAAAACACAGATGAGAATGTTGAAGGGTTTTTTTCCCCCCTCATTTTAAAAGATCAGAGATTCTTTTCATCAATACTTAAGCTCCAGAAAGAATTTGGAAGAATGGTATTGATTTACTTTCATCAATGTTTAAACTCCAGGAAGAGTTTTAAAGAAATGCATTCATTTCTTTTGATTTTTGCTGGAAATTGCAAAGTATTTCCTGAGTGGTTTTTCCTGTTGTTTATTATTGAGATCCAGACTGAAGAGGAAAAAACAACCCCCAAACCAAAACAACCCCCAAAACTTCTCTCTTTCCAAGTTCACAGTCAATCCCTATTAGGAGAAATGGAGATAGAATGAAAATCTGACTTCCAGTAATTGTTAGAGCTTCTGGTGTTACGAAACTGCTTTGATTTGGAACGTGCAAACAAGAGAACCTCCAAACACGTGTAAACAAGTCGAAGGCTCCATGGAAATCATGTTCCTAAGTATGGATTACACATGGTAGAAGATTGTATCTCGGGCAGGAGCTGATTGTGAAACCCCAGGGAAAAACATTAAGTCAAAACCATGGTGGGAATACTTGAGGGAAAATCATCAATTTTTCATTTTTCCAATTAATTGAGGTGGTTGTGGCCAATAGAGGGAAAGAGGAAAAGCATCAAGAAGTCACTAATAAGGTCAGTTGAAATCCACAGTGTGCCTGTGGGTTTCTCCTGTTTGTGATGGATCCCACCAGCTGGAATTCTGCAGATTATCCTGACCTACCTGGCTCTTTTGTAATGGACAATCCCTGCCTGGTGGTGTTGCTTTCTGTGCCAGAACGAAAGTGAAGTTGGAAACCTCGGATGCTTTTCTGAGGTCAGCGGTTCCCAGAGCTCCAAAATAATTGTTGCTACGTTCAGAGATCAGATGTGAAGGTCCTTTGACTGCAGAAAAAATCAGGGCCAGAGCCTTTGGCAGAGAAATGACATCCATGCTGGGAAAACAGGGGGACATGGAGTGGCAGGACAAGGACAAGCTCAAGGAGGAGAGATNTATTATTTTTAAAATTTATTTTTATCATTTATGCTCTGTAATATTTTAGGTAAACCTATGTTTAATTTTATTGTTGCTTTTTTATTTTTATGATGTATAAATGTTTTTAGATAAACTTACATTGAATTCTACTGTGATCTTAAAATTATTTTTATGATGTATAGTGTTTTTTATTTTTCGATAAACCTGCATTCAATTTTATTGTGTNAGGCCAGGCTGGATGGGGCTTGGAGCACCCTGGACTGGTGGGAGGTGTCCCTGGCCATGGGAGGGGGTGGGCCTGGATGGGTTTAAAGGTCCCTTCCGTGTCATATCATATCATATCATATCATATCATATCATATCATATCATATATCATATCATATTGTATATTACTTTATATTGCATTACATTGTATATCATTATATTATATTATATCATTATATTAAGTTAAGTTATATTGAATAACATTTATCATTATATCATTATATCATATTATACTATATATAGTATATATACTTAAATATATCTATATGATATATTCATAAATATATATAAACCAATAGCAATAACAACAGCAATAAATAATAACGATAATAATANATTTTTAGGTAAACCTACATTCAGTTTTCTTGTGGGTATTTTATAATTTAGATTTTTAATTAATTTCAGGTAAACCTACATTCGATTTTATTGATTTTGGGCTTATAATTTATATATATTTATTATTTTAAGGTAAACCTACATTCTATTTTATAGGGGTTTTATTTTTATAACTGGCATTTTTTAGTATTTTTAGGTAAACTTACATTCAATTTTATTGGTTTTCTACTATTTTTAAATTTATTTTTATTGTTTTGACCTGAACACATAATTATAATTTGGAATTTTTACTACTTTTAAATAAAACAACATTCCCTTTCATTAAAAAAAATATAATTCAGATTTTTTATTATTTTTAGGTAAACCAACATTCAATTTTATTTTTTTTATAATTTAGATTTTTTTACTATTTTTAGGTGAACCCACATTCAATTCTATTGGGCCTTTTTTTTTTAGTTTTATAATTCAGATTTTTTATTTCTCTAGGTGAGAACCTACAGTCAGCTTTAATCGTTTTTTAAATTTTTATAATTTAGATTTTTTTATTACTTTTGGGCAAACCCACATTCAATTTGATTGGGTTTTTAATTTTTCTCATGTGCACATTTTAATTATTTTTAGATAAACATCTATTCAATTGTATTGCTATTTTACTTCTATAATTTAAATTTTTTATTCCTTTTAACCAAACCTACCTGCAATTTTATTTTTATAGTTTATACTTTTTGTTCCCTTTAACTAAACCCAGATTCAATTGTACTGCTTTTAATCATTTTTCTAAAGACCACATTTTATTATTTTTAGGTCAATTGACACCCAATTTTATTGTCTTTATTATTTTTATAATTTATTTTATAATTTCTCCTACTCTTGTCATTGTGCCTTTAGAGATCTCTTTCCTTTGAAAAGCCTCTCTGAGTTGACCACAATCAATTCACTGAATATATTCCCAGTATAATCCCAATATATTCCCAACATATTCTCAATATATTCCCAAAATATTCCCAACATATTCCAAACTTATTCCCAATATATTCCCAACATATTCCCAGCATGGTCCCAACACATTCTAAATATATTCCCAATGTATTCCAAATGCATTCCCAACATATTTCCAACATATTCCCAACATATTCCCAGTATATTCTCAATATATTCCCAACATATTCCCAATATATTCTCAATATATTCCCAACATATTCCCAATATTTTGCCAATATATTCTCAACACATTCCCAATATATTCCCAACATATTCCCAATATGTTCCCAATGTTTTCCTTGTTATGGTTCAGCTGGTAGAATTGTTTTAATTATTCAAATTTTTTTTCTTTTTAAAGTTTAAGGAAGTTCTTCACAGGGTATCTGTGGAATTGATCAAAGCAGAAGTTATGGACTCATGGAATCACAGAACATGCTGAGCTGGAAGGGACCCACAAGGACCACCCAGTCCAACCACTCAGCCCTGCACAGACACCTCAACAACCCCACCCTGTGCCCCAGAGGATCATCCCAACCCTCCTGCAGCTCTGGCAGCCTCGGGGCTGTGCCCACTGCCCTGGGGAGCCTGGGCAGTGCCCACCACCCTCTGGGGGAAGGACCTTCTCCTGGGATCCCACCTCACCCTGGCACAGCTCCAGCCATCCCCTGGGTGCTGTCCCTGGTCCCACAGAGCAGAGATCAGTGCCTGTCCCTCCACTCCCCCTGAAACCACAAAACCAGCCAGGATGGAAAAGATCTCTGAGATCTTCCAGTCCAAACCATTAGATGGACAGAAAAAAGTGACCTAAATCCCTACACAGGACATTTTTATCCTCATCTCTCAGAAATCAGCTTCGATTTATGTTCCTAAATGGTTTCAGCAAGCCTGGGTGAGAACTTTTCTCCTGGAGAACACATTGCAGCCTGGTCCTGAAAGAGGGGACTCCACAAAACACCCTCCCTTTCCTCCTGTGGCTCCCAGGGTGATCTGGTGCCTTCCCTGGAGCCCTCAACTTATGGAGGGTGTGGAGAACTGACACCAAGTGCAAACAGCAGCCTCCATCCAGGCCAAAGGAGAACCCAAGGTGCTTCCCAGAGCTCCCCTCACATCCAAGAGCCAGGATTTGAGGACTCCCAGATCTTGGGACAAGTGAGAGTTCAACTCCAGCGGAAATCCAGGATGAGGGCGTTAAACACGTTTGCACTGTTGTTTACTGAGTGTCCCAGAAATGCTTTGGAACACTTAATCAACTCAAGGGCTTGGGCAGAGGGAGGGAATAATGAAAGAAAAAGATTCCAGATCAAACTCATTAGAAGGGAAATTAAAAAGGAACAGATAATTCTCCAGAAACAACAATAAAACCCCCTCAAATCCATCCAAAACTCTCCTCCACACACACAAAAAATGCAGCCTCCAAACAGCCATTTAGAAATGGAATTTTTTGTCACTTCTTTGGATTACATCAGCATTGTAAATGTTATATTTCAGTTATTATTTGAAGGAAGGAATGACCAAGCTCGTGTTTTGAGGTCATAAGTGGGAATGATCAGGAGTTTCAGGTCTGGTGAGGTCTGAAGAGAAGTTTCTTCATCAGGACTTTTCCTTGGAAGGCTGTAAAATTCCTGACAGTAAAGATAGTATGAAGTTGTGGGTTCTACCAGTGGGAAAGGGGGTTTGGGAGCAGGATCCTGGATGTGAGGAGGGAATACAAAGAGTATTGCTTTGCAAAGGAGAGATTTGTTTAATTGTGAGCAGTTGACAGGCAGGCTCCTTGCACAGCTTCTCATCCAAAGCCTACATGGGCTGCTCACACTTACAGCAGGAAAATTAATTCAACAAGGCTCCTTCCTATCAAATTTGATAACAACCTTTTAAAACATCTGTTTCAGAGCAAGGTGATGTTTCAAAAATGACTGCGTGCAAAAAACTCTGAGAACTAAGGAGAGGTGAGATAATCCTGACTGTTGTGTCTTCAAGAACTTCCTATTGGCTCCTCCAGATGGTGCCACAATTTCTGTCCTCAGTGGCTGTTCCTGAAAACTCGGAGGGACAGACCTCACCTTGAAGAAGATGACCTTGGAAAGGATTTCCTGCTTTTCTGGTTCATCTGTGGAAGTCACAGTGATGGCCATGTGGTGGCCATGTGCCTCCACTTCCAGAGAGGACTTCCAGGTCTTCTCCATTGCACACAGAGCATTCAGCAGGTCAGAGAAGTGAGATTTGAGCAAAGAACACGTTTTGGAAGGCAAGCCTTGTTATGAGAAATGCTTCATACTTGTGCCTGGCAGTTCTTAGCAACCTGCTTTGAACCTCTCCTTGAACCAACCAGCAGGTCCAGGGCAGGGATGTCCCTCTGGGCTGGGCACTGCTGAGGTCACATCTCCAATCCTGGGGCAGTTTTGAGATCCTCACAATAAGACCAGGAGGAGCTGGAGCATATCCAGGGCAGGGAACTGGACTGGAAAGGGGCTGGAGCTCCAGGAGAGGCTGAGGGAGCTGGGGGGGCTCAGCCTGGAGAAAAGGAGGCTCAGGGGGGACCTTCTGGCTCTGCAAGTCCCTGCCAGGAGGGGGGAGCTGGGGAGGGTCGGGTTCTGCTCCAGGAACAGGGACAGGAGCAGAGGAAGGTTCAGATGGGACAGCAGGAGGAATTTCTCCATGGAAAGGGTGGTCAGGCACTGGAAGGGGCTGCCCAGGGAGGTTTGGAGTGCCCAGACCTGGAAGTGTTCAAAAAATGAGTAAATGTGGCACTTCATGACATGGTTTTGTTGGCTTGGTGGTACTTGGTCGAAGGCTGGACTTGATCTTGCAGATTGCACCAGGAGAGGTTTAGAATGGACATGAGGGAGAAGTTCTTCCTGGGAAGGGCTGTCCAGGGCAGGATTGGTGTGCCCATCCCTGGAAGGATTAAAAAGCCCTGTGGATGTGGCACCTGGGGACACGGTCAGTGGTGGCCTTGGCAGCGCCGGCTTAGGAGTTGGACTTGACGATCTTCGAGCTCTTTCCAACCTAAATGACTCTGTGAGTGCCTCTTAACCCACCTGCTCTTCCAAAACATCAAATGCCCCACTTTGGCTGGTGGGATGGTCCCTCAGCCACAGTGACTGTAAACACTTTGAGGGCAAGTCAAGCCCAGCATCTGAAAACTGAAATTTGGACTCATTTCTCACAACACCCCCACGACTCAAAGGGGGCCGAAGCTCCGAAGGGAGCTGTAAAAAGCAACCACAGCTGAGAGCGTTGTTTTCAACCTCATGTTCACCTAAATGCAGGCCCTGATTTGTGTTTTCAGTCAAAAAAGCAGCTGTCCTCTCTCTTGTTTTGCTCAAGGTCTTGCTTTGGCCCGGTGACTCCTTGTTTAAGTTAGAACCAGAAAACACAAGGTGATGATTCACTGGGATGAGGCTTCAGATTTCATAAATCACTGCTCGGTGGAGGTCGGAGAAGTGACTTCTATTTAAATCAGCTGTGGAATCCTGGTGATCCACGTAAACAAGGGAAAATAAAGACAGATTTTGGAAGGGAGGCTGTTCTTTTGAAGACTTGGAAAACAACAGGATGAAAACAGCCGGCGAGGAGTTTCCAGCTCTTTCTGTGGCATCGACAAGGGAAGCTGAAATGATGGAAAACATCCTTTGTCCTTTAAATCCATGGAGGGTCAATCTTTTATTCTGGATACAGAGAATAACTTTCCCTATGAAAGACAAGCAAGTCAAAAGTGGAAATTAAACTCTTCTTTGACTCCAAGGAACTTCCACACACCTTTTTCAGAGCTCAGATAGCAAGAGTTTAACAGAGTCCTCTCACACTGTGACCACGTCCATGCACACCTGTGTGTTCACACGTGTGGGCTCCCAGGAATCACCTGCTGGTACTTGGTCGAAGGATGGACTTGTTCTTGGAGATTGCACAAGGAGAGGTTTAGAATGGACATGAGGGAAAAGTTCTTCCCAGGAAGGGCTGTCCAAGGCAGGGTTGGAGTGCCCATCCCTGAAGGGTTTGAAAAGCCCTGTGGATGTGGCACCTGAGGACATGGTCAGTGCTGGCCGTGGCAGTGCTGGCTTAAGAGTGGGACTGAGATCCTCAGAAGGTGACAAAGTCCAGGTTCTTCTCTGAGGTTTTTGGACTGATACCACTGGGGGATCTTTACTTGGCTGTCTCACCAGCCCAGCGTGTTGTGCACAGACAGCTCAGGTGTGGAGCATTGCCACGGAGTTGGTCTTTTAATCCCAGAATCCAGTTACCCCATTGGGATTCCCCTGTGGGGTGCAGAGCAGAGGGTTCCCTGGAAACATGGGCTGCAGGGAGAGCATTATCCCAGAAATCCAGGCCTCTCAGATGCAGCCCTCCATCCAAAGGCTGGCCAACACCAGGAGGGACTCCCACCTCCTCCCTCGAGGTCCACCCACGGAAGTCAACGCTGGAGGAGCGGTGGCTGCTGCTCCTGTGGGTGCTCCCCTCTCACACACCCGTGGTTGCTGCCCAGCTGTCAGCCTCCCCTCTTACAACTCCTTTTAGTGAGGAATTTTGGGGGGACCCCATGCTTTTCCCACCTCTGGGTCCATCCTCTGCGACACCACCACCAAACATCCTCCTTGCCTTCATGAGCTGGGTTCAGTGATCCCTGTGGGTCCATCCTCTGTGACACCACCACCAAACACCCTCCTTGTCCTCATGAGCTGGACTCAAAGTTCCCTGTGGGTCCCTTCCCTTCCCTTCACAGGAATAACCTGTGACTGCCAATAGTCCTGCTCTGCCTCTGTCTTCAGCCTCAGATGAAGAGTCAGTAGACATGAAGACTTGTCCTCCTTGCACTCAAAGGGCCATTTGTCCTTCTGTCCACACATCTGACAGTGATCTGAGCCCAGAGTGGTTCCAGAAACACCCCCACACGTGGCTTTGGAGTCCTCCAGGCTGATTTCTTCTTCGGTTTGCTCTGGGTTTGCTGCTGCTCGGTTACTGTTGTTTTATTTAGACATACCTTTTCTGGGGACTGTGTTCTTTGTTATCCCTGGGGAATAACAACTTTTTTTTAATTTTTTTTTTTCCCAGACACTCCCCTGATATGGAATTTGCACATGTTCAGAAACTATTAATGTTTTTTGTTCCCCTTCTCCCTTCCCTGCCCCCCTTTCTTGGAGCTGGATGAAGGTAAGATCTCTGCGTGCTTTCCTACAGCATCATGTGAAAGCCATTACAGAGCTGCCCTTAACTTGTACCATATCCCCAGTCAGCCCCAAGGAAAAGGACACAAGAAATATGTAAGTGCCACTGGATTCCTGTATGGAATCAATCCATCCTGCATTGTGGAAACAGCAAAGGAAATCTGGTGTTGGAAGAATGTGAATTTAGAACAAGGAAAAGGCCATTAGACAGAACAGGGCTCCAAAGGCAGCAAAGGGACAAACTCCTTCCAGATACAACCCAGCCTTCCACAAGTGCTGCCCTTATTTGATAGAGCTGTTGGTCACTGCAGTGACATGTGAAGGTCTCAGATCACTCCAAGCTTGGCAAAGGCAAATGCTTTGAAGAAATAGTCATTTAAAGGGGCTCCCTGATATGGGAATGTTGGGGCCCAGATGGAAAAGGACTAAGCTGAGTCTCAAAGGGAGGAGCTGGGATGCTGTGGAGTGAAGGGTAGGACTGATTTTTGTCTGTTTGAAAGTTATGCCAAGTATTTCTCTGCTGTTGCCCCCTAAAATCATTGCAGAGGGATAAATACACCCACAAAGAGATTCCTTCTCCCTCTCAGGATGGGAGATGACCTGTGTCTCTCTCTAACTCCAAAGCCAAGCTGGATGAGTGATGTTTAAATAGTTAAAATCAGGTGAAAACAGAGGTATCTCTGATTTTACATCACCCAGGCAAGGTCTAATCCAGGGCTTTTTGAAGTGCTCAGTGTCAGACCCATGATGCCAGATCTCCTCAGGCACAGCTCAGATGCTCTGCAAACATTCAGTACCTCTGGAAACCATCCCAGAACCACAGGCTGGGCTCGGTCTTGGAGGTCTTTTCCAACCTCAGTGAGTCTGTGGTTCCACGAGTGACAAACTGGAAGGGACATCTCTGTGAGAGGAGCCACTGAGCTGGGAAAAGGGAGTCACAGCCTCAGAACCACATGTTGTTGCACCATTTTGCAGGAATATTTTTAGGAATGACATCCCAGACATGCTCCATGGGGTGCATCTGACACGTTAAATTATGTGGGAAGGTGAGTGAGGCTCAGTCAAGGCATTTCAATTTGGAAAAGTGAGGATTGTCCAGCAATGACTGGATGCCAACAGTATATTTAGTAGCCATTCCTGTTCACTCAACCCTGTTTTCCCTATCCCAGAAATGGAGATTATCTGAAATTGGTACAGGGGAAAAAAGAGCTGGAATAATTTATGGGACAAACCCGTTGTTTTTATTTTCCTTTCTAAACCAAACTGGGAAAATTGTTTCCTAAGACCTTCCAATCACACCTTTCTGCTTAACTACAGCTCTGGTGGCTCCTGGGAGGAGAGGGCACAACAGGTAGATCAAAGAAAGTTTTGAACTGGAACTTTGTGTTGAAATAGCCAACTCCTTTTGCATTTTTGGGGAGGAGAGATGGGTGTTTTGTAGGAACTGTTGTTTTCCATAGACATTATTTAGAGCACTAGCAAACTGATTGAAGATTGTTGGAAAGACTGAAGAGAACAGCCCATGGTGCCTTGGAATCATGGAATAACCTGGGTTGGGAGGGACCCACAAGGATTGCCACTCCTGGGCCTGCCCAGGACAATCCCAGAAATCCCACAATGTCCCTCAGGGTGTTGTCCAAAGGCTCCTGGAGCTCTGGCAGGCTTGGTGCTGTGCCCACTGCCCTGGGGAGCCTGGTCAGTGCCCACCACCCTCTGGTGGTGAGATCCAACCTAACCCTGACCTGACACAACTTCATGACAATCATTTTTACTTTTAGAAACATGTCACTACTGTTTTCCAGGTTCATGCAGTCATTTCCCCACATGGGAGAGCACTTTGAGTGGGCTCTGGGATTCTGGAAAAGTCCAGATTTACAGGAAGAAGAATTCCACATGTTGCCAGGAAGGGAAAAGTACCACTCCAATCCCTGCCCCAAACCCCTCACTCCATTCTTGTATGACCCCCATTTGGTTACACCTGTAAATCCCTGTTGGTCCAAATCCTCATCTCCCCAAAACTACAGAAAAAGAGGAAAATACCACCAAATTCCTTCCAGAGGAAACCAGCTTTGGTCTGGGGCTCCTTTTCCTTGGGGTGAACAACTCCCTTTGCCAATCTGGCTCTGCTGACGATCCCTTCCATCTGCAAACGATTCCAGCCACACGATGGAGAGGAGAGGGAACGTGCAGAGCATGAAGTGGCTCCTGTGCTGAGACTGTGGCATTCCCTTGGGATCAGTGGCCTTGGGAAACGCTGCTCCCAGCTGCTGGTGACAGGGAGGGTTTGCATTTCCACACTCACACAGAGCAGCAGCCACGACCAGAGAAACGGGACGGCCCCGTTTGGAGGAGAACAGGATTTCCCACCAGCAAAACGGGGCTCAGGTTTTCTCTGGAAGGTGTCACAAAACATATATTCTTATATATATTTAAGGGGTGAGATTAAAGAGCTGAAAGCCTGCAGGCAGATGTGGTGAGGTTTTCTCATTCACTGGGCTAAGCTACTGCCTTTTTGTGTCCCTTGTTCTCGTCCACATCTGGTAACAACATTGTCCCTGGAATCCAGGCTGGTGCAAATTCTTCCCTCCAGTTCAAACACTTTGCCTTTTGATAGCAAAATTACCCCCCAGATTTGTTCGTGTGTTCCTAAAGGGAAAACAGCCCTTAATCAGCCGGTCAAGCTGCTTTTGTGTAAGCAAAATTAAGTGTTCTTGTCATATTTTCTAAATAAACAGCTTATTCAAGAGAGAAGGTAAATAAAAGCAGGCAGAGGAGGAAAGGCAGAGGGTGAGGACAGAACGTTGCTCTTTGTTGAAGTGATTTATTTCTGTCAAGGCCTGGAGGCCCAGAAGTCCAAGTAATGAGTCAGTTTTGGTAACTGGGATGAAGAACAAAGTCACTGGAGTGGGTTTAACCCCTTTGAGCAGAGCACGAAGGACTGGACTGTATGGAGGGTCCTCAGAAAGCTCAACTGAAGTGGAGCTGAGACTTTCAGGGGGTGCCAAGGCTATTCAGGGCTTGTCCTTCCACAGGAACTGCAAATAAAGGGATGGCCAAGGTCAGTTTGTGCCTGTTCCTGTGTGGGATGGGACCTCAGTGACAGCAGACAAGGAGTCTGAGATGCTCCACCTCTTGTCTTATTCTTCTGACAGGTCTCCCAGGCTTCTGTGAATAGAGGCGGGATTCAGTGAGGAGCGTTCCAGCTGTGGATCAGGGGCAGGGCAGGGATTTCTTGAAGGAAGTTACTTGCTGCACCTCCAACACTTCCCAGCTGGAGTCCAAGTCGCCACCTGGCTTGGGGCAGCAGCTTGTGGAGCTCCACCGTATGAGCCATGACTTATCTGCCCAAATCGATGGTTTATCTGCAACCAAAACTCCTTCCAAATGTGTCCCATCGACTTGTTGCTGTTATTCCACTTCCAAGGTTTCTTCTCAGGAGCGTGTTTTTGGTGGGAGGGCAGTGATGTGCCTGAGGAGGGATAAATCTGTTCAGAGTCAGCACCTGAGGCAGAAGGAGGGCACAAAATGTGTTTGGGAAATCGGTTTGGGATTGGACAAAATGTCTCAGCCAAGGAGAAAAAAGGGGAGGTGTTTGAAAACTGCTGAATTTCGTGTTTGCAGGAGAAAGCTTTGAGGTTGGTCATGGTGGTGGCACCCAGGCTGTGAAATGTCTCCAGACTGAGATGGGTAAAAACAATGAAAGAAAAAGTCTATTAAAGGCCCAGACAAATCCAAGGGTTTGGTTTTTAGTCCTCCCACTTGAAAACCTGTAATAATTCTGCCTCAATTCCACCAAAAAACCCCTTTCAACAGTTTGGTTGACCTGTTTGGCTTTAGTGCTGGTGGTTTTTTATCTTCACAAAGGACTCTCAAATAAATTTCATTTGTTTTTCTTTTGATTTCTTTCATTATTTTAATCCTTCATTTTTATTACTTATGAAGGTTTACTAATTTAATTTATTCAGCTTTTTAAAAATGTATTTATTTAATTAAATCCTTTATTTTCCCTTTTGCCTGTAGACTAACCAAGAAGGAATGTGGTGGAGTTGGCAGTGTTGGATTTATGGTTGGACTTGATGAACTTGAAGGTTTTTCCAACCTCAGTGATTCTCCTACTAAAGGTGCAAGTGAAATTTGCATCTTCTCAGGTGGAACTACAGGAGTTGTGTCCTTTTCCCGGGCCAGACGGAGGGTGAAACTGGGAATGCCCACTGTCTATCCCACGAGGATGCCGCCTGGGTGCTGACCATTAAAAGCCCTTTCTCCTCCCAGGGTCCAGAAGATTCCAACCCTGAGTCCTTCCTGTTCTCTTCTGGAGAAGTGAGTCTGGGAGGAAGCTCCTCCAAGGAATCCTTGACTTGACCCTGATCCATCTGCTCCACGAATGGGGCTGATGGAGTGAAGTGACAGCCTGTGACCTGTCTTGAGATGGTTTGAGGTGCCTCCTCTTGTGATCTCCCCCAGCACAGCCCTTTAGTGCTGAGCATTTCTGTGGTGCCCTAAAACTTCTCTTTAGTGGGTGGGTGGGTGGTGGGGTGGGCAGGTCCTGGCACAGGTTGCCCAGAGAAGCTGTGGCTGATCCATCCCTGGGAGTGTCCCAGGCCAGGTTGGACAGGACTTGGAGCAACCTGGGCTGGTGGAGGGTGTCCCTGCCCATGGCAGGGGGTGGCACTGGATGGGCTTTGAGGTCCCTTCCAACCCAACCCAACCCAACCCAACCTAACCCAACCCAACCCATTCTATACTCTGGAGAACATCTGGAGAGTT
This sequence comes from Formicarius rufipectus, assembly GCA_013399695.1. NCBI lineage: Eukaryota > Metazoa > Chordata > Aves > Passeriformes > Formicariidae > Formicarius > Formicarius rufipectus. The sequence goes on along the minus strand of VXAU01000547.1, from coordinate 3,588 downwards.
CATTCTCTCATTCATGGGTTGGCTCAAGTAACAATCTCTGCATTAAAAACACTGAAAGATGGTAAGAAGAAGGTGAGCTCCTGCACAAGAGCAGAAGGAAATGGGATGAGGGACCCTCCCTGACCTTTCTGCAACTCATCCAACCCATATAATTAAAAATGAGATGAATTATCCCATGGAATTTCGGTTCCTGAACACATTTGAAGCCTTTGTTGCAGTAAAGAGAAGTGATGCACTGAAATTCTGAGATGCTGATGATAAAACATCCCACAACAAGGTCTTGAAACAGAGACCACAAGGAGAGAAGATTGAAGGTTCATGGGCTGCCAAACAGTTGATTTCCCAGCTGCTAAATGGCCCCACAGTGCTTCAGATGAACTATTTCCCTGATGTCCACACACGTGGCAAAGGTGAAGAAGCTGAGGAAGGGCCCAGTAACACCAGGAAGGCTGAGAGTGAAAACACCTTCAAATCCTGGATTGATTGAGCAGCTCCAAGTCCTGAGTGCTGCAGAAGAACTTCATGAATCAGGATGAATCAGCTGATTGCTGAGGAACTGAGGTCTTGAGGCGAGTCTTCACTGGGACAGAAACCTAATCCTCAGCACCCTGGAGATAGAGGAAATCTTCCATTTACCTTGCTTATCTTAATTGCCGGCAATTCTCTGGTCCAAGGACCTAAGTCTCCCTTCCAGCTTCTGAACTGTTTTCTTTAGCCACGTTAATTCCTACTCTTTCTCCCCCCAAAAAATCCCCCCAAAACCAGCAGGTAAGACCCCGACAGGAACGCTGGACCCTCCTCCTGAGGAGGTACCTGGAGGTAGGTGGAGACAAGTGGCAAAGCACCACCTTCCCCAGCACCAGTGATTCCCACAGCACGGGGAGAAGCCACCTGGAGGGAGTGTGGATGTTTGGTGCTCTCTAGTGACTGCTCCTCAGAGACTCCTGCTGCTGCCAGTGAGGGCTGAGCTCCTGGATTTCATTGGATTCATTCCAGCTGAAACCTGGGAAGAACCCTCTGTCCAGCACCTGAGGCCAGCACAGGTGGAGCTGGTCGAGCAGGTTCTGTCCATGCCACCAAACTGACCTTTCCACTTGTGTTCCTTCCCTCTTCTCCAAGGTGGCTTCCAGGCTGCTCTTGCTTAGCAAATGGATTCTCTTGAGATGAGGAGAAGTGGCTTGAAGCTGAAAGAGGGCAGGTTTCTCTTAAATATGGGCAGAAAATCCTTCCCTGGGAGAGTGGGCAGGCCCTGGCACAGGTTGGGCAGAGAAGCTGTGGCTGCCCCATCCCTGGAAGTGTCCAAAGGCCAGGTTGGATGGGGCTTAGAGCAACCTGGGCTGGTGGAAGATGTTCCTAAAGTTCAAAAGCAGCCAGGAGGGTTTGTGTGAGATTTTCAAGCATGAGAAGACCATGATCAAGCAAAGAGTAATTGATCCAAAGGGTTTGCTCCATGGGAAAACAATTAAAACTGCTCCAAAAGCTCAGTGGTGTGAGTTTTGGTGGTCAAGTGTTCCCTAACAAAGATGCAAAATGGTTTCCATGAAAGAAGAGAGACTAAAAGTAGGAAAAATCCCACTGAATGCATTCAGGGTTTCCCAGTGGAAAAGGGTTTGGTTAGAAGAGCTTTAAGGTCCCTTCCCACCCAAACCAGGGATGAGCTCACCTTGTCTGTCTTCACTTTCTCTTTTCTGTCCCTCCTTTTTCAGTCTTGCAGTGATTTCTTCCAAATCTGACAGTGGGTGGAGGTCAGAAAGACTTGTTTAATGAGCACAGGCCAAGAACTCAATCCCTGGAGATGTGGAAGAGGCCAAACAGGAGCAGCACTGCTATAAAAGCTTAGACCTCCAGAGAGGAATCTGTGCATGGAAAATTCAGGCATGTGAGACAAACCCCCAGGAAAGGATTCTCCACTTCTCCCATTCATGGAGAAATGCTCCAAAAGACCATTGTGCCACCACAGTGACTGGCACTGACAACCTGCATGGCCACCTTGGCCTTTCCTTGTGTTGCCACTTCTCTTTTTGATTTGTTTGAACTCTCAGTGACATGTTAGTCTGGTCTTTAGAATAACCTGAGCTGGAAAGGACCATCAGGGTCATCCAGTCCAACCCCTGGCCCTGCACAGACACCCCAACAATCCCATCCTGCCCCTGTCCCATTGTTCCAACCCTCCTGGAGCTCTGGCAGCCTCGGTGCTGTGGCCAAACCCTTTCCCTGATATCCAACCAACCCTGCCCTGACACAGCTCCAGCCCATCCCTGGGTGCTGTCACCTTCACCAGAGAGAAGAGATCAGTGCCTGCCCCTCTTCTTCTCCTCATGTGGAAGCTGCAAACTGGGGGTGTGAAGAAGGTTGGAAGGTTTCTCCACCAAAAAGTGAAATTCAAATTATCTTCTCCCAGTCAAGCTGAGTTGGACTCAAGGAAGCCTCTTCATCTTCACCAATGGCTTGGAGGAAGGTCCTGATCCAGGGGTCAGTCTTTGCCCATGGTGGGGACAGCTTGGCTCCCTCCAGAGCCACATCCTGGTGCTCCAGAAGGCACAGCATTTCTTTTGCAGCTTTATCCTAAAGAAAGGCTTCATTTCTCCACCTGTGAGCTGCAACTTCTGCTCCCAGCAACTGTCCTCCCCAGAGCTGTCCTCACCCAAACCGCAGCACCTCCTCTCTCCACATCCGCACATCTCACAGGTCAAATGTGGCTGATGGATTAAAAACGAACCTCAGGGTAAAATGTAACAATGTAGGCTCAGGGCTTGGTTGCAGAGGTTCATTTTCCCGAGGAAAGCAGAGCAGGAAAGTTTCTTTTCCCAAGGAAAGCAGAGCAGGAAAGTTTCCTCTGACCTCCTTTCTAAAATCCAGAGGGGGCAGGAAAGGAAGGAGAGACCCACATCCCGTTCAGGTCACATGTTCGTCCTGCCACCACCTGTATTTCAACACCACTCACTATCCTCCCTTCCACCCCCTCCCCTGCCCCATCCCCTTATTTTCCCCTCTCATTTTCTTAAATTTCCCCTGGCCAGATGTTAATGGCTTTAATGTAAGGGAAGAACCCAAAGCTCAGCAGTGAAGATCTGGCCCGAGGCCTCCGCTTGGAAGATTTATGGGCGCCGCAGGCTTCGACCGTCTGAGCCGGGAAATATTCCTTCCTTTTTGGACCCCTCTTCCCTGTTTCCCATCCCCCCCGGGCTGCCTGTGCCTGTGGGTGCACACACACATCCGTCTTTATTAGGGAGAGCCACGCTGGCATCTGATAGGCTCTGGATTTATGGCTGTGGGAGCCTCAGGCTCTTGAAAGTGCTAATATTTTACCCTCTCTCCTGCTGAAAAAATGCCAACTTCCAAGAGGCCCAGTAGCCTCCAGGATAAACCTCTGGCTACTCACCTCCCCAGCCTGAGGCAGCAGCTCCTTGGAGACCATCCTTCTTGCCTGAGCTGCCAAGGAATGAAAGCTGGAGTCTCTCAATCTTTAAGCATCAGCAATCTTGGAGCACCACTGGAACTTTGCTGAGCTTGTGCTCTTTTCCCTTGCTCCTTTTTCTCTCTGTGATCCAGCTGAGTTGTTTGGTTGCTTTTCTTTCTTTCTTTCTT
>VXAU01000542.1:0-24215 GCA_013399695.1 Formicarius rufipectus | reverse complement strand
GGGGGTGTCCATGGAGAAGCTAACATTCAACTACTTGCAGTAAACACACAGGTCCTGTTAGAGACTGGTGCTAATGGCTTGAACAATGGCTGCTTTGCTAATGATGCACAATGGCCTCCCAAGGGCAGAAAGGCATGCATACCTGAAGCTACAAACTGGATTTGCAGATAAAGGAAGAAGCTGATATGAGGCAAATCCTTCTAGGTAGGATAGTTCTTATCATGCCAATGTCCTCCCATATGTGATGACTCAGTTGTGAATCCACTCTGGGGAGCATGGAAGATATTCACACTTAGCCTGAGCTATGCATCTTGGTTAATGGACCATAATGTTTCATGACTGATTCAATAGCTGCAACATCTTATAAGGTGTCTGTTATAGTGTTAGAATCTAGTGGAATTTTTCTTTCCCCTACCACCAGAATGGGGGGCAAATAGGCCTATCTTCGTCCATTGCCTCTAACAAAAGAAGCAAGGTGACCACTGATTCACATGGTGGGGAAAGTGGACAGTCTGGTTTTGCAGTTGGTGGGGGAGAGGCAGCTCAGGAAGAAACCTCTGTCTGGGAGTTTGGTTTCTTTCCTTTTTTCCTCCCATTTTCCAATCCCTGGATTTGGATTTCCCTGTGCCCGAGAGAGAGACGACATCGCTAGCCGGGGCCCTTACATCGGGCAGCCAGCCCAGACGNTGGCCAGCCCAGACATGAGGAATCTTTACATCAGAGGCTCCAGCCCAGAGGCCAACAGACCACAAGCCGAGGAAGAGGATCCCAGCCCTTTGCCCTTCCTGAGCGACTTCTCCCCATTGACCCCACAGAGGGATTTGCACAGCTTTTGGGGGACATGCCAAAGCCTTTTTCCATCCACCAACCCCCTGGGGGCAGCCCAGCACCGGGCACTCATCACCTGCTGTCCGTAAATACCACTGTGCCCGATGGGGACAGACTGTGGGGGAGGGTTTGGTTCAGGGGGTTTATTCGCTCAGTCCTGGTTGTTTTGTTTTTTGTTTTTCTCATAAATATATATATATCATAGCTAGGAACTGTTATCCTTCCATTTATCATATCTTAATTAAAATTTGTTTTGAAATTAAAGGAGGCTTGTCTCCCTGCTTTAGTTTCTAGTCCAACAAATTTTCTAAGTTCTCTAAACTTAGACAGTGTCAAAGACTCATGAAATGTCCTGTGATCCAGTAGTACATCATCCAGGGGAGGTACAGGGGACTTTTCCACCTAGCCTCTGCACAACACAAACCCATGAAATGGGAGTTTTATGGACTCTTTCACCCCACCATTCAACAGACACAGTTTGTAACCACTGAGAAGACCAGAAGATCAATGGAACATTGTCAGAATCTACAGTGGTGACATCTTTTTTACTACTTAATCTGTTTCTCTACCACTGTTTTCCTCTTCCCCTCCCCCCCTTCATTCCCTTATCTATCTCCTTCCTTGAACCCCTCATTTACTGTTAAATGAAATCTATACTATTAGCTTTAGCCTATGGTCTCATTTGCACCCTATTTCAGGTAGAGGCATCTCTCTCTAATCATTTTAATAATCAGATTGTAACACTGACCAACATGGTTTCTGCCCAAGCTCGCTTTCAGTCCAGGTACCCTGGAGGGTGTTCTGGGTTCAGTCCACCAGACAAGTGCACACAGGGCTGCCACTTCCTATCAGGAGGAAGACAGAAGTCTTGTGGTGTGATAGTTTCCACTACTGCAAGCCTTTTGCCCAGCTAAGGCTCTTTCTGACACATGATGCTGGAGTGTGATACTGCTTAGGACACATATGTCTGATAGACAGCTGTGGGAAGTGGGAGATCACAGGCAGTTCACTGAGTAGGGTGGTCAAGACCTTCTCTGAGTCCAAGTCCACTGCACAGCATCCTCCTTTTCTATACTGAAGCACTCTTCCTTCTATGACAGGTTGAGGAGTTGTATGTGTGTACTGTTGTGCTTATGTACCCCACCTCAGCCTTGGCCATATTGACCACCGTCAGTGGTCCCCTCTGGCCTCCAATCGAGAGTCATGGAGACACACAATCTATAACGCTGCTGTCTCGTTTGAAACAGCATGCAGAATCAGTCTGGAGGAGAAAAGACACTACAGAAAGAACCGTGTCTTAACAGTACCACCTATGGAGACTTTCTGCTGTGCCTTTTGCAACTGGACTTGCCTGTCTCGCATTGGCCTTATCAGCCATCAGCGCGCTTGCAACTAGCGTGGGTAAAACCCTCCCAAATCTTTGTTTGCAAAGTCTAGCCATGAAGAATGTACCAGAATTTTGTAAGCCAGGATATGTTCACTCTGTTTCTCTGTGCGAGAATTCCCATAATCTCCACCAAGGAGAAGAAAACTGAATTTTGGTAATTATGAAGCTAATTAAGCAAAAACTGCATGACTCCAAAACCTAGAAATACACTCAGTAGGCTTCTTAATAATCCATGGACCAGTAAGGAGCTGACAAGCAATACATCAGTTTTCCTACACAGAATGAATTGATTCTGTCACTGACAAACTAAATGCAATCAAGTTCTTGACTTGAAGCATAAATTGTACTTAAGTCACAGCAGTAAACTGAAGTGCCTGGGAAAAGACTGGTCCAGCAAAAAGCCCCCAGTAAGGAAGGAGAATATAAATATTTAATTTCAATATGTGAAATACATTCCAGGTTTTAGAAATCCATATAGTAGGAATGTTGAGAGTTATAGGATGTCAATATGATATATCCTGTCAGAGGATATCCTGCCAGAGTGCCTGGCCAAGTGATTATTGAGGTGCTTAGGTCCTGCAGCCCTGTTAGACCTAATCTGATCAGAAAATGTATTGGGGTTTTGGTTTTGTTTGGTTGTTTTTTGTTGTTTTGTTGTTTTTTTGTTTTCATATAGACCAATCTTCTGGGTATACAGACATTGAGACAAAAGTCCTTGCAAAAACACCTTCACTTGGGGAAAATCTGCAGAGCATGGAACCTTTGGTACAGGGAGAGGTGGACTGCACCCATGCAGCAGTACACCTAATGCAGATCTAATTGACTCTTCCACTGAAAATGGTGTCTGAAAAGATATGACCAGGGACCTTGTTCTAGAAAGCTGTGCAGAGTAACTTTGGTGTGGTAAGGGATTTCTTCCACAACAGCAGCTGTCAGCTAGCAATGTCATTCATCCCCCAGCTAAAAGCTTTTGTGTCTCTGTGAAATGGTATTAATGAAGACGGTTTTTGCAATGAGTGAAAAGGATGGGAAACACTGGCTGACAGGACGATGAGTTGGTAGAGAAACACATGCCCACTCATGTGCATTGAAAAACTCTGTTGAGGCTTCCTGTGCTGGGAACTGGAACAGAAGGGTGGACTTTCCCTGCCTTTTCTATGAATGTGCACACTGACATTGGGTTTGCTCCTCATTGCTCGGCAGACATGGTGCCAGTGCAGACCTTGCTTATGACTTGCAGCCTGTGGAGGACTAGCTCAGCTGTTGGGAAGGGATTGCCTGACAAGCAAGGATGGTCTGGGGAATCTGATAACAGGAGATACCTTAAGGCAGGAGACTAAACCGTATTCCTTTCTGAGCATACTCAGTCAAGGAGCAAACCATGGAAACCTGCAGAGCAGTCAAGTCCTCTGGTCTCACCTCTATCAACTCTCTGGGCTCTTCTTTCATATGTAGATTGAATTTTATCCAGATGCTCATCCTTGGGCACTAGGACAGTTCATCTCATCTTTGGTGTCCTTCATAAGTCTTCTTGAAACTTTGCTGATTCAAGCCAGTCTACAAGGTGCTTTGTTCATGGCATGGAAATTGCTTGTTATTTCCTAATACATCGATGCCAACTCATCTATATAAGCCCTAGATCCACCACGACCCAGACCAGCTGGCAATTTCCCACAGTTGAAGACAAATTTTCCAAAATATGTAACTGTGTGTGCTGGTTTAGAGTTAAACAGGCAGGAGAAATGAATCCAACTCAGAATGGGATTGCAAGTCAGAATAACAATTTAATAATTTAATAAAGAGATCACAATAAATACACTGATACAGAAGGAAAATCTGTTTGACCCACAAAAAACAGATGTGCAGCCCAGCACAGCGGGGTACGAGCAGAATGGAACTCGCCAACCCCTGTGCTGAAAACCACATGGCTCCCCTGAGTTCAAAGTAAGAAGACAGGAAGAAACCAGCTGGTGAAGATGATGGTTGCAGTCTGGTTGACAGTGGCAGTCACAGTCCTGTTGAGGCGCTGGTCCTCCTCTGGATCTGATGAGAGAGCCCAGTCCCAAAACCCCAAGCTTATGTATGCTTGGGCTCAGATAGGAATGCCCAGTCCCTCCCCCAGGGGGGTAGTTTCACAACGGGTGATTTACTCTGTGAGGTCAATCACGTCATATTTTTTGCACCCCTGATGGTCCATTAGCAGACATGACCCCTCAGGCGGGTGTGAAGGTACTAATGGCTTCCCAGAGGGGAGTTATCACACCTGAGTCATAGCTATGAAGACAGGAAAACTTCCTTATCCCATGGAAGTTCCTAAACACCCGGCCTGTAGCCTGAGGGGTCGAGTGCGCCCTGGGCAACCGCTGCAAATGGGCCATTGTGAGCAGTTCATGAGAAAAAATTACATAGAAGGTTTACAATACACACCCACACAGTGACAAACTGATCCTGGCTACTTTAACCAGGACTTGCTGTCAGAGCAGAAGGTCACCACTGCTGTCATGGTGAGAAATACGGGAATTAAAAGTTATCTTGAGATTGCTTTTTAGGGCTAGGTAGGACCCAATATGCACAGAAGATACATCTGTTGGGAATCTCCAGAATATGGCACCATGCAAGAAGTGATCTCCCAGGTGCGTACTAGTCCCAGAGGCATACTTCATTCCTTAGCTGCTTTAGTCTGGTTGGGTCACTTCGCTTCCTCCCACCTCCCTGGACGCTCCCTCCTTCTTACTGTCTTCTGTCCAGCTGGAAAGGCATATGGGAGGTGTATGCCTCATCTTACTACATGTCCTGAGTGGGAGGCTGTATCAGGGTATCCACCCCAATGAGTCATTTAGGGGAGAGCATTCTTCCTTTCTTCCTTTTCTTTTCATGGAATCTCCACTCTCAGATGGGGTGGATGGCACAAGTCTGGCTGTGTATGCCTACAAATAACAACACTCGAGAGATATTTCTCCAAAAAGGAGGTCTACATGGGCATAGCCCTTCACACCAGTAAGGGATCCTTTACTCAAACCCAGTCATCTTGGGAAGCAGAGGAAGTTAATAACTCTGTTTCAGACAGGTTGAGACATTCTCTTCTGGTAAGTACATGTGGAAAATACTAGACATCAATGTAAATATTCTCTAGCAAGCAGCAATGTGGTCTTAATTGGCAAGACTTAGCTCTGTAAAGATGAAGAAATTTATCTTCCGTGCCCAGTGCTTTTTGAACCACTCACTATGGTAAATTGCCTACATTTTAAAGACTAGCAAATTGACTTCTTTATGCAAGCCCCTTTTGTAAAATGCCTGTGCTTATTTCCATGAAAGCACTTCCTCCACTTTTACTAAGGGAAGCGTGCGGAGATCGAAACAACTGAGTTATTTTTGCACTTTCTATGCACAAAAAAAAAAAAAAAAAAAGCAATTCTGAACTTGAAGAGGTTCCTAGAAGTCAAATCTGTCTTTTGCCAAATGAAAAGCCAGAGGCACATGCTGAAAATGCAACCTTGAGCTGTCTCAAGGCCAGAGGGAGCTTCCTGACCAGCTGGGACAGTAATAGATACAGCTGGAATTACTGTGGTAGTCTCCCAGGTGCAAGGTGTTGATGACGATGATGGTTGCAGTCTTGTCAAGAGTCACAGTCCTGTAGAGGTTCTGGTCCTACTCTGGATCCAATGAGTGGTACCTGAAAATTACATATGTTCAGGTGGGAATGCCCAGTACCTCCCCCCACAGCAGAGAGTTTCACAATGGATAATTTAACTCTGTGAGTCATGGGATATTCTTGGAATCTTTGATGGTCTAGATCACTGCAACTGCCTATTGTGCCAGTCCCTAACAGCCCTTTAGCAGACATGACCCCTCAGTCTGTGTGAAGGTGCTAAAGCCTTCCTGCCACAGCTGAGTCACTGGTGTGAAGACAGAAAACATTCTCATGCCTCTCAGGATTCTTTAACACCCAGCTTGTAGCCTGAGGTATTAGGTGTGCACTGGGCAGCTGCTACAAATGATCCATTATTAACAGTTCATTAGAAATGACACAGAGGGTGTAGAATACACCGTTCTGGTTACACCTACACAGTGATAAATTGACAGCTGTAATTACGACTGACACCAACTCAGTAATTTTGGGGTTGGAACCAGCTTGAGATGTGTGTGTGTGTGTGTGTGTGTGTGTGTGTGTGCGCGCGCGCGTGCGCGTGTGTGTGTGAAGGGGGAAGGTATGGGCCAAACATCAGAAGTGCAGTGGCATTCTGCTCCTTATGGCAGGCCCCTGGAGACCACATGGAGAAGTCCTGGAGCACCCACCAGTCAAAAGCAGCCCAGTAAAACTTCAACACACCACACCTTCTGGAGCCTCTAACACAGGCTTGGATTGGCAGAGACAGTGAGAAAACGGCCTCTCACTCCGGCACAGAACTCCAAAGTGGCCAGTGGGTCAGAGGCCCTGCCCATGTGGGGGTGGCCGTAAGGAACCGATCAGATAAAACCAAAGGCATGTGCTCTCCACATGGTCACAGTGCTGCAATCTGGACATGTGAGAACTGGTCCAATAGTAGCTATACAATCTGCGTCTCACTCTTTCTCCTTCTCTCTTCTTGCTCACTCTTCTCTTTCTTTACTCCTCTCTTGATGCTTTGGGTAACTTAAAGCTGAAGGGATTGGATTTTTACAAAGTGTTGTGGACTAGTATGTGCTGGATCAGTACTGTGGTGGAATGTTTTGTCTAGATTGGTGCCTTTTTTAACTTTTGGTAAGTTTCCTTATTTTCTCACCCTAAATTATCAGTAAAAGTGCCTCTTGTGGCTTATTCCCTTGATGCTATCTTGAAGTATTAAAGAACCCTTTATATAAATAAAAGTAAAACTTCTGGTAAAGCTTGAGGCTTTGAGAGCAGAGCTTTACAATTCCCTACACTCAAAATGAACAGCACACCCACTGAACTAAAAGCAAGTAAGCTGGCAGACAAGCTTTTGTTTTGCTTTTAAAAAAACATTGTTTGCACAAGAAGTGGAGTTTTGAGAGAAAAAATATCTAATTATGAATTTACTTCAGCAGAAAATGTGGGAAAATATTTTAAGTTGTGAAAATATTTTCATTTACCCATTTCATTTCAGCTGCATCAAATGCTGATCATTTCTGAACTGCATTTGTAGTTTAGAATTGTCTTTGAGGAAGAAAAAAAAAGGAACAGAGAAGAAATAAACTATGTTGAAAAGCTATTAAAGAAGCCTGAGGTCAAGTGAAGCCATCTGTTTGAGACTGAGTGACAAGAGTGAGACACAGCAATACAAAAATAATAAAAATCATGTCTGAAGAGGAAGACTAGTGTCTCCTCAGGCAACCCTGCCTCGTGTCCAGCTGAGTACACAGTGACTTCAGGCCATCTGCTGATGCCTCCCTGCCCTATCTGTACAGGGCTTCTGAAGCTGCTTGTGGAAGCATGCAGCCTCACATCTCCAATCCTCCCCAGACATTTATATGTGTGCAATCCCATACTGTGCCAGTAATGCCAAAAGGGGGAGGACTGTAATGAAAGGACATATTGGATGCACAGTTAGTGATGTGACATGACAGTCTCTGACTTCACCACGCCATCTCTGGAGCCATACCCCAGCAATACCCAAGGGACTTAGGTAGGGTCAAAAAGCAACAAAAAGAAGGCATACAGTATGCCAAGCCTGCCCTGTTGACTATGATTTTGGGTGTTTCTCTTTTTTGCTGCCCCAGCTGTGGTGAACCCAACAAGAATGGGAAGACTGACGAGGCACACAGTAGGTCCATGGAATGCAGCATGGCACTTTAGCAGAAGGTACTGGAACTGCAGGGAGAGTGTGGTGCTGGTCCCAGGAGATGAATGAAGGGTTGCCATAGTGCCAGGGACATCTTATTGCATGGACATTGAGGTGAGGGAAGATTCATAGTGAAAATTACAGAGAGGAATTCAGGGTACAGAGCTCTGTCAAGAGCTGTCAATCTTCTTGTCTCCATATTCAGTCTTCCAGATGAAAGCTTTCCCTGATGGGCACAAACATATTTGGGAATAAACCCCTCAGTCTTCTAGTAAGATAACCTCAAGGAAGCCCAAATCTGAGCAGAGATTTCCCTGTGCAAGTATATCCCTCAAATATGATGCCTTTGATTTCACACTTTCTGGCCTCTATCTCTTTCTGATCCTTGCTTCACCTGTATACATACTCCATGTAAGACATGCAATGTAGCAGGATATGCAGGGATTTAAAGAATCTCATTAACACTAATAATTTTAATTACACTGCAGAATGAAAACATATTCTACAGGATCTAAAGCAATGGCTCATTTATATATACTTTTCTCAAAGCTTCCTGCCAAGCAGAGCATTGTGTGAATGACAGCTGAAGAAAAATGTATTTATCCAGGCCATGAGAAGCCTTTACTCCTCTCAGAGTTAGTCACTGAGGAGGGACAGAGAGACTGGAACCACTCAAGGCATTACCACTAGTGACAGTGTTAGGAAAGGTACTGGAAACATAAATGATCTTTGGTTTTGCATAATGTATCTATTTGACCAAATAGGAATGTTAGCATAATGCCAGTTGACTAAGCAGTATGAATCCCCAGGACACAGCTGACTGCAACTGGAAATCAGTGTAGAATCTGAAATGCTAATGGAAGCAGAATTGCTGGAAAGGATTGAATATCTGCTCATAACATTTTTGCTACTTGGAAGGCAAAAGACCCCCTAGATAACAGCAATCTGTTAAAAACAAAATTAATTCCTGACTTTTGTCAATTAGCCAATGCTATAAAACTGGGAGATGTGGATTCCTAACTTTTCCAAAGGGTTGCTATCTAAATTTCCATTGCTGCAACTCGGCATTTTCTCCTTTACAATAAAAGCAGCTAATGTGGGCTTGTCTCCTATTACTATCTGCTGATGAGTAGTTTCACAGGTTTTTTTGATGGTGAGGGAAAATAATTCAATTTCTAGTTCTTGTAAATTTGTCTCAGATTGTCCAGTGACCTAGTCACTGAAAGTTTGGGCTGGTCTTCTATAAAAAGGTCTTCTAGAGCTCCAAAAAAACAACCAACTCTGAACAAGGAAAAAATCTCTGTGTCATACACCAAAAACACCTGTGGTCATGTGGGGCTCAGGGAGCAGTTTGTTTGTGTCTTCAATAGTGCACTCTGGCATCAGAGCTAATAGCATCTGAGCCCTCCCTCTGGGAAATGTCCCTCATGGGATCCTAGAAGTACCACCAAACTTAGCAGCTTCCAGTCTAATTGTGAATACGCCCTCACTCCAGAAGAACAGATCCAGGCTGCAGTTGTTTTCTCTGAGAGAGAAGCAAAAATCTCTGTTGCAAAGTCTGGTGACATCAGAGACAGGGCTCAGTCCGAGTTTTAGTAGATGATCCTGGACATCTTTTATACAGTGTGCAGGATTAGGTAGTTAGTTGGAGAAGTTAGTTCTTTCCATTGTACTGTGGGCAGCAGAATCCATGAAGGAACTTTACTTTTCCATAAAAGAAAGAACTTCTCAAAAGAAGCTTGGAATTGCATAAAGTATGTTTTCCTTGGCCCACACAGAAGGCAGCAAAGCTGAAGATGAAAAATGAAGTAAAACTTAAGTGGAGTGGGCAGGAAAAACTCTTCCAAGGATATTTCTACTGCTTTGGCACTCTCCTTTTCTTCCTCTGAGCATAGTTCTCTGTTCATCTTCTGTAGAGAAGGAAGCAGCATGAGGATGGTGGGTATTCACAACAGGATCTCACTTCAAAAATACTCAAGCAGAGTCCAGCTGATTAAAAGCCAGAGTGAAAAATCCTTTGGCAAGTGAGGCAATGGGGAGTGAAGTTTTGCTTGGTAATGCCATTGCTTTTTAAATGATTCTGTCTATTTTCCAGTCACCTGTTGGGATGGTTGTGGCCCTTAGGTATGTGACAAGTACATTGTAGCAGAAAGAGCTCCACAGAATAAGGGGATAAGTAAGCAGATAGATGGATAGGTGGATGGGCAAAGACACACTAATCTCAAAGCTAGTGCAGGTGTTTTATCAATGCAAACTTGTTCTCAGAGTACCACAAAAGCAGTGAGTGGGAGTGTTTCTGCATAGTTGAGTGCATAGATATGAATCATGGGACATGACATGGACAGACTGAAAATATTCTTTCATCACAACTGAGTGGGTTTAGAGCCCAAGAAGTAACTTTAATCTACAACCCTCAATAGTAACAATACGAGGTTATGCTATACCTCTGGCTGGGCAGAGCAGGAGGTCAGCATTTCCCGCATTAGAAAGAATGATGATACCAGGTTGGTGATGCAGAGTGTTGGTCTGTCAGTTCATGGGTTTCATTTTGCTATTGAAATGGATAGCAACTGGCCATCTTCTTTCCATTACAGGATATTCAGTCCAATTCCTTGGTTTGCCACAAAGCCCTTGTGCAAAGCATGCTGAAAGGTCACCTGGATTGCAGTTGAAATGGGTCGTGATGTAGGGCTGAAGGAACCTGAAATCCACCCAAGCCCCTGTACTTCTCATTACCTTGTCATAGCCTGGATACAACTAGGAGGGAAAAAAAAAACCCAACCTGACACACTGATGGAAATTTGATCACCTGAATCTGAGCTACTCCATAAGTCAAGGTTGCTGACACTGCCACTCACTGGAAAGATGTCTGGAAGGAGATTTGTAGGAGGTTGTCAACTTCTCAGACACTTGGGGAAGATATATAAATGCATGAGATTGCTGGCTGAAGTCAAGTGAAAAACAAAAATAGCCCATAGTCTTTCCAAAACAAGCAGACTTCATTCAAGTGCATCATGTTACCAGGAAAGCATAAAGCATTTTTCTGCAGATGGGTTTACAGTTCACGAATGCATTCAAAGGACAATGATTGCTGGCCCAGGTCAGGGCCTACAATTCAGCAGAATGCACATTAAACTGCCACTTACAATGGCATTCACAGTGAAGAGGAGGCCTGCCTTCTCTCAACTAAGAGCCAATTGCCTGCATTTTCAGTCTTAAGGCTAGGGGAAATTTGCTGCGACATGGGAAATGATCCCAAGGATAAACTGCTGACAGGATTGCTACGTGTGCTATGGGAATGATCTGGGGGAATACTCAGTAAACTGAGCTTCAATTTCTCTGTTTTGATGAGTTTCAATCCTCACTGGGGGCGCAGTGGGAAGCAAAGTTACATCTGTCCACTGTGACAGCAATTTACCACGTCTGAATGAAGATGCAGAGAAATTTCTCTACCCAAAAAAACCTGAACTGCTGTGACAATAACTTAATCAGGTGCTCTGACACAATTTTAAGCATGCAGTCTGGGTAAATTATTTCAGCTTCCCTTACTTTGCAACAATGACTAATGTAAAGTTTAGGTGATCTTTAAAACAAGGTTTTCGTATTGGCAATGCCCATGGCATTGAAATCACCGGGATTGATTGTGATGCAGCTTTGACAGATGGATATTCCAAGTGTAAACATTTGGAAAATCAATAAAGGTAATAAATCTCTGCAGCATATTGGAAAAAAACCCCAGTTGAATAAAGCATTTGGGGATGTTTGGACTGGACACTGCAGAGGACTGCCCTGGAAACAGCTATCATTATTATACATTACATCTGATGATTTTATTTCATTATATGAACCCAGAAGCAAAGCATGATGTGCTGCAAAGTGCATTTAACTGGGAGATGGAAAGAATGCGAGGGGTTTTGTTATTCTGCCTGGTTTATCTGTGAGAGACTGCAAGAATCTTGAAATGGGATACTAGATGTCCAAGTTGCATTTTTGGAAGTGATCTAGGAACAAACCTGAAAAGATTTTGTAAATGTCTAAAGTTGCAGGTAGGTCTACATCTTTTGAGCATTTAGGGTGCCTGGAAGGACTAGATGTACCAAGTGATATTTAATCTACAGGTGCTTTTTGGATATCTCCAGAAGGTTTCCTGCATCTTACAGGATTCTTAGTGATCCTAATTTCAGCTGACTAGAACCTTTGCTGAAATAAAGGTTTGGCCAATCAGACTCTTTGGACCTGGTGACAAAACTACTCTCCAAACCAGGATTTCTACACAAATTGCAGCAGTTCAAAAACATATTTTTACAGTGCCGAGTCCTTTCTCAGGAACAAAAGTGCTCAACTTCACAGACGTTCTCAATAGAGTCAAGGAAAAGTGAAGTTGCACTTGGTAGCAGACTCTGTCCCAGAAATGTAATAATATTTATTCTCATGCGGATGTCACAAATTATAAGCTCCAATCTGGTGCTTCTGAAGTCACTGGAGGGTGGACAATTAGCACTAAGTCCTCTCTATGAAGTATCTTTTAAATCCAGCATCATATTGTTAGAGTCTTCTTTGTCTCAGGACTTAGTTGTGGTTGAGACAGCCCTCAGTGAGACAAAAAAATCTTCAATGACAAATGTCAACAAATGGTACAGAATTGTAGTACTTTGTTAGCTAATTGCTCTAGTTCTTATTTTGTTTCTCCCTGTTTCTCCCTTGTCATTCCTCATCGCCACCCCTGCACTGGTTCACATAATATAGTACCTACAAAGCATTAAAGATTAAAAAAAAAAAAAAGAAAAAAAAATCTGCCAACTACAGTCTGTTCAAAGTTAAAACTTCCAGTTTTCTGGGTAATGCCAGGAATATTTATGGGGATTGTACTTTTCACCACTTATCAGTTACTACAATTTTAGTATTTTTTCCTTGGTGCAGAAATAAGCCTTGTTTCTCAACAGAAGATTCATATATTTGAAAAATGGAAAGTGGAGGGAAAAACCCTAATTATTCTAATTTGTGACTATACCTGGAGGTAATGAACTTACCAAAAACTACCTATTAGCACCTCAAAAAATAACCAGCTCTTAAACTGGAGTCTCTCCAGAGTCCTGTGCCCACCTTTTGATTTTATTTTCTGAAATCAGAGATATCCATTTGCTATTGACAGTCATCCTCTCACAGAATGATCCTGTTACTTTAGCGAAGCCCCAAACATAAGAAATTCTAGCAGACAAATTATCCACTAGAGCTTGATGGTTTCTTTGCAGAAGGATGAATAGTTCTCTCACAGAGTCACATTTCCCACTGACATTCCAATGGTGCCTCCAGCTACCTCCAGGTTTCTCCATGGCTCCCCTTCCAGACCTAATAAAGTAATCCAGCTGTTAAAAATCTCAAGACATACTGAAGCAGTACTGCAACTGCCTTCAGCCATGGCTCCATGAGTGATGGCAGCACTCCTTCACTTCTAAGGGTAGAAACCTAAACCCTCTGTCTTGAAACCATGAAAGCACATGGCTTTCACAGCATCTGGCAGCTTGAGTTTCACCAAAACTCAAAAGCCAGGCACAGATGCCTCTCAGTTTTTCACCATTTTCCCTCTGTGCTGTGTCTGGATGCAGACTACTGTTCCTTTCTTAGACAATCTGCTATTTGGAGACCTCAATTCTGTAAACCACTATTGTCCTGTTTATAAACTGCAGGTAATTTCTCTTCCTCTCTTTCATGAGGATTGTAATATTAAGATGCCAAAATTTTGGTCTGAATAGACTACTAAAACCCATTTTGGTCTCTTTTGGTAAAAAACATCTGTAGATGAGAGATATGTTCTGCATTTCCATCATCTCTGGGCCTTGCCGTGCACCTGCCAAGGCAACCTCCTTTGACAAATGGTTCATTGTGCCTCCAATATGTGCAGAACACACCTTTTGCTCACAGATGCCTCTCCTGTCTGCTGGTTTAACCTGTGACACTTCAACTGTAGTGCCTCTTGCTTGCCACAATACTTTCACTTGTAAAGGTTTTATCTCTTGATTATCCAGTCTAATTTCAAATTTAATCTGTTGCAAATTTTCCAGGACAGCTCATCCCCTTATAACATCATGGTCTGGTAAAGCTGTAACAAGTACATTTATCCAGAAGAAACATCTGATTCCCAGGAAAATTAAAGAGCACTTCTACTTCTGACAATGAAGCATAATAAAAAGTACACATCCCACTGTTGATAAACTGAAATGTCACCATCCTGTTATGTGAACACTACAGCAGTGTTCAGCTTTGCTTTAGTAATATCATAGCTAACGGTCTGGTTCTTTATATGTCTCGGTTAATATGGGAACATCCAAGACATCACCGTTTTTTATTTACTTGAAACTGAACTCTCCTCCATCCTTGCTAAGGGATTTGCATTACAGCGACAGCTTTAAGCTCAAGCACATTTTTTTATTTCCTATAATTGCTCCTGTTGGAGAGTGAAAACCATGATTAAAGACCATGCACACCTTATTCTGATGCTTTATGAAAGTTGTAAGCTTTTATTTTACTGAGAAAACAGTATGCCAAATTTCTTTTCTTGACTAAGTTACCTACTCTGGTTTCTTGTTTAATTGACAAAACCCAGCTCAGCAGGTGCAGAGCTCCTAGCTGTCTTTGTTTTCTGTGTACTGGAGGAATTTTGTTATCTTCTGTGATCTTCCCTGCTCCTTGCGCTCATATCCAAGACAGTATTCACAAATGCCACCATCGCCAGACCTCATGCATATTATACATTCTGTTCTCTGTGGTTGCCTCATTCAAGGTACCTCACATCATTATCACTGCCTGTGTGGCCAGTACTTTTAACATGCTAAGTTGTGCTTTTGCACTGCTAATTGCATCAGTGTTTGTTTGCTTCTAGTTCACATTCCATCTCCTTCAATTGATTTCTTTCAAGGATGATCTTTGCTATGTGAGGAAGTCCAGAGTCATGATCCGTCCTGTGTTATTTTAGTTCCAAACCAAGTATTTCTTCCCCATACAGAGATCATTTCTCTACCTCATCAATAAAAAATAATTATTTCTTTCTTTTGATTTTTTTATAGCAAAGTAAAATTGTACTGTGGGCAGATTGAGCTTTTTTTGAAGCAAGAATTACTTTCTGACCCAAATCAAGAGCTTCATCCAGGAAGCTCTCTTCTGGAGAACAGATGCTAGCATTTAGCTGTGTGTCTAGTGAAACAAAGATCTTGATATGTTCTTGTAATCAACAAATCCGTATCAGTTTTGCTTTTTTAAGTAATGCCCAACAGTCCCATCTTCTGGATCACAGGTTGCATGAAGTCTGCCTTAGATTTGAATCAAGCTGTCATACTTATTCAGCTGACAGGGTCTCCCTGCCCTGTCCCTTTTAAAGCACAATCAAAACAATTCTGCTTCCCAAGATAGCACAACAGCTTGTTCGCAGCACTTTCAGGGTTAATTTCAATTAAGGTTTCTTGACATTAGTCAAGCAAATGTAATCATCCATGCTATTCTTTGGATTGTCACTACTTCTATTCTCTGTTGGTAAGCAATAAAGTATAACCTGAATTTCTAAACCTGAATTTCACTACTTTAGTCAATCCCCACTCCTGTCTACTTACTCTACACAACTAAAAACCAATTCTTGTAATTTCATCAAAGAACAGGGAATTTGCAGGGAAGCTTTGTTTTCTGTTATGAGGCTTTTAAAATCTGTTTAAGAAACATTGTCAGAAAAATATTTTTTTTTCTGGTATTTGATTGTTCATNCTGCTATAGAAGTTCTTACAACTCCACATGAAATTTTTTAACTCTCCACCAGCCATGCTGCTAGCATAGGCTTAAATCTTCTGTAGCTAATACACTCCAAGGTTTTAGAGGTTAGATATAAAAATCTAAACTAATTGTATTTCCTCTCTCACATAACAGAGAATTTGCTTTTGATTTATTTATTTCTTTTAAACAAAATTCCTTTTTGATTTCATTACTTTCTGTCAACTTTCCTGGAACAGGCAGCTGTAGTGTCTACAGTAACCTAATTTTTTTGATAGGTTAAAACACAGCAGTTCAGTCCTCTCTCCTACTACTCTAACTATTAAATTGCCTATACATTGTTAAATTTTTGCTATGTTCTAACAACTGCAAAAGGCTTGTCTGGAGTCAGCATTGGTATATCTTCCAGAAACCACATACTTTTCCCATCTCTCAGCAGGTGAGTCCTATATCAGCCCCAAAGAATTAATTATATTCCAAACTGTTTTAGTTTTACTGAGGCTCCATCGCCAGGCCCCCTTAACATGGCCTCCTCACCCATGTATGACTGTGCATATTTACTTACCCTATAAGGATTTTCTCTTCCATCCACATGCTTCTTCCCTTGAAACCATGCAAGCACATGGCTTTCACAGCATCCTGCAGCTTGAGTTTCACCAACCAAGCAAATGTTGGATGAAGCTCATGACCTGGTAGCTTTAGACTCTGCCTCCTTTTAGCTTCATTTGTTATTTATTTTGCAATTTGAATATTAAGGGAAAACTGGGCAATCCCCACTCACACATTCATGATCTGTCAGTCATCTGTCCACTCTTTGGTCCCATAGCCATGATGGTACTTTCAACCTGAAGAATCCTACATAACCTACTGTTATTGTTGTTGTTGCTGGCTGGACTTCGCGAACAAAGATCTTGGGATAAGCCTGCGCAATGGATTTTTTAGGTGAAGCACAGGGTGCGCAGAACTGGCCCCACTCCCTTTACTCCTGAGGTTCATCTTGCCACGGCCAAGCACGCTCGGACGGTGACAGCGAGTTCCTCCAGGATTTGAACCGGCGTCCTCAGAGGAGGAGCCGGCTCCACAGGCGGGGGCCTACGCCACTCGGCCAACGCCCGCCGCCTCTCAAGTGTAACATCAAAGATTAACATTAAAGAAAAAAAAAAAACACAAAACAACAAACAGAAAAGCAATAATGTCAGGTTGTTGAGCAATCCTGGGAGCCCACGTGGGTCAGAGCACCAGGGGAAGACCTCGCCTTATCCTCTCTGCCACCGAATGACACAAACATGGCACCGCAGCCACGCCTGCAACGGAAGCTGGGGCAGAACCTACTGTTATAGTTTCAAAATCTTTCATGGATTTTTTTTCCTTTCCATTACCAACATGTTAGTTTGGGAGCTGGAGCTCAGTCCCACGACCGGCTCCTAGAACCAGCTAGCAAAGGATGGCTGATAGCTCTCCATCTAAACAGTGCAGATCAAAAACCTAGTTCAAGACAATGAAGCAAACTTCTTGAGAAGCCACAGGTGTTGTGATCCATGCCATGGGTCTCCATAAACTGTTTCAGAGGAGAAGTACTTAGAGCAATTCAGGCTGCGTGCTCCCCCATGTTTAATGCTTTGAAATAATTCCTACAACTTCTCAACATCTTTGGAGAATAATCTTTACATTTCTGCAGCATGGGAAGACAACTGACTGCAACTGCCCCATTTTGTTCCTGTGTCCATGGAAATAGAGCAGTTGGGAAGGCAACAGGACTCGTTCCCCAGGTAGGGCCTCCTATCCCATTGTTCCCAGATGGTAATAGGTGGTCACAAAGCTAAAGCAGGGGTCTGCAACCCTCTACCAAGGCAAAGTGAGCTTGTGTACTGTTCTCACATCTTGTCCGGAGCATCAGAGGACCCAGGGTGTGCAAGGAAGGATGCAGCGATTTCCAAACATCATCAGATTGCATTTGTTTGTTGGCACTGAACCAGAGTAATGGCATAATTCACATTTATGACACATCTGTTTCTCATTCTGGGAAGCACAGCAAACAAATTAATTGAATATACTGCATCACTGGCATGTAATAAACTCATCTGATTGTTAGTCTCTCTCATAAAGACTCAGTCCCTAGGGTCAATATATGACAGAATTGATTCAACTTGTGCTAACTAAATAATGTCTTTCTAGCCTTAGACTTTTTATTCTTGGGGTTGCAAGTTCTCAGGGAGTCTTAGGGGAGCTCTGTCATTATTTGGAGGAACCCAAAATCAAACTGAAGCTATAAGCAGAGTATATGGTGATTCTAAAGCCTGTTCAAAACTCTGCAATAATCTGAAGGGTCTGATTGAAAAAAGATGGTGCAAGGCTCTTGAATTAAGACCCAAGTAAGGATCTGAGGAAATACCCCAGAAAGTACTGTGTACTTCAGCATTGTCTCCCTCCTTATTCTCTCTCCCAAAAGAGAAAATGATAAATGTATGCAGACTTGTAGTATAGGAGGGAATTCACCACAGAAAAGAAAGGAAGAGCGTGAGGTCAAGCTGAAGTTGTCAGTGATCACCACAGATCTCACAATTCTAGGCCAAAATAATACGGATTTTTTTTTTTAACTAAATGAAATAATTTTCAGTAGTTATTTTAAAAAGTGTCATGGGTTTCTGTGGCTGAGTTTTGGTAGGAGGGGGGCTACAGGGGTGGCTTCTGTTAGAAGCTGCTAGAAGTTTCCCCTGTCCTATAGAGCCAATGATAGCCGGGTCCAGGAGGGACTTCCTACTTGCTGACCAAGGCCAAGCCAATTAGGAATCATAGTCATGCCTCTGTGATAATGTATTTAAGAATAGAGGAGTGTTGCGCAGTTAGAAATTCCAGCCATGGGATAACACCACAGACACCAAGGTCGGAGCAGGAGGAGAAGGAGGGAGCCCACAGGAGCAGGAGAGGAAGGACTCAGAGCTATGGCCCCCCTGTAGCCCATGGTGAAGGCCATGGTGAGGTAGATTGTCCCCTTGCAGCCCATGGAAGAGCACTGGGGTGCAGAGACCTGACTGCATCCCATGGAGTGACTCACAGGTCAGCAGATTGGGAAGAACTGCTGCCTAAGGGGTGGGGGGAAGGTGTTTTTAAAACTGTTTTATTTCTTACTCTTTAGCTCTTATCCTGTTAGTAAAAAATTTAAGTATTATCCCCACTCTGAGTCTGTTTTGCCCGTGAAGTTAATCAGACCTCTCCCAGCCTTTATCTCTATTCATGACTTCTAGTTTTTTTTCTCTTTTTCCTTTCCCTCTGGGAAAGGAGGGGCCTGCATCAGTAGGGGTGGACACTGGGTGTTCACCCAAGGTTGAAATGTGTACAAAAGGAAACATACTCTTTCTGAAAATATAAAAGAGAAAAGAATGGTTCAAATCACAGCTCTTGAGAGGCATTGCATTTGTCAGTGGTCTAAGACAAAAATGTCATGCAGACATTCTCTTAAGAAAGAAGTTCATGTGCTATCTTGATAAAACATTGTCATAGGTTTCTGCATCTGCATTTTAGTAGAAGGGGGGCTTCCAGGCTGGTTTCTGTAGGAAGATGCTAGAAGCTTCTCCTGACCTGTGGAGCCAATGACTGCCAGGTCCAGGAGGGATTTCCTGTTTGATGGTCAAAGTTGAGCCAATTAAGAATCATAGTCACACCTCTGTGATAACATATTTAACAATTCAGGAGTCTTGCACAGTTGAAAATTCCAACCATGAGATAACAATGCAGAGAGAGACCAAGGTTGGAGCAGAAGAAGGAGGGACCCCACGCTGGAGCAGGGAGGGAAGGACTCAAAGCTATGACCCTCCTGCAGCCCACAGAGGACCATCGGGGTGCAGAGACCCAACTGCACCCCACGGAGTGACCCAAAGGACAAGAGCAATGGCAGCAACAACAGCCAACTGCAAAACTCCCTTTCCCTGCTCTCTTGAACTGCTGGAAAAAGGGAGGAGTGGGAGGAGAAAGGTGTTCTTGAAACTGATTTATTTCTTACTTTTAGTTTTAGTTCTTATCTTGTTGGTAATAAATCTAAGTATTTTAACCACTCTGAGTTTGTTTTGCCATTATCTTTCAGCTGTTTTTTGCCTTTTCTCCTTTTCCTTTCCCTCTGGGAATGGAGTGAGGGGGGCCTGAAGGTTTGGTTGGACACCAGGTAAAAACTGCCACAAACATTTTAAAGAAAAATCATGCTACCAGCCTTAAATGAATGAAGAAAACCCAAACCACCAGCATTTTGAACTTTGTGTTTGACAGAAATCAGTAGCACTAAACCACTCTCCTTCCATCCCTAAATCCACTCTTTACTACACTGCATTTCTCCAGCTAACAAGAAATACAAAACAATGCTCACCATGAGCAGCTTGACCTGGGAGCCAGGACACTTGGGTTCATCTCCCTCATGAAAAAGCTGACTTGTGAAGGCTTTGAGACATCAGATCCCTACACTGATATGTAATAACAAAGTACAGGAAGGGTTGAGTTTGTTAAGATGCCTAAGTTCTTTGGCAGGGAAGATGTTAAAATTATTGTGAAATAAAAATGCTGTGTGTACTGGAGTGTACTCTCCCAGTGCCTGCAGTCCAGACTGAGGAGATGGAGAGAGCTGAAGGAGATGCTGATAACCTAAGAAAACCACAAGACTCCAAGATGACAGTTGTTGTTGTTGTTGGTTGGACTTCACAAACGAAGATTTTGGGATAAGCCTGCGCAATGGATTTTTTAGGTGAGGCACAGGGTGCGCGGAACTGGCCCCACCCCCTTTACTCCTGAGGTTCATCTTGCCACGGCCGAGCAGCTCAGACGGCGACAGCGAGTTCCTCCAGGATTCGAACCAGCGTCCTCATTGGAGGAGCCGGCTCCACAGGTGGGGGCCTACGCCACTCGGCCAACGCCCACCACCTCTCAAGTGTAAAACATTAAGGAAAAAAAAAAACAAAAAACAAAAAACTAACAAACAGAAAAGCAATAATGTCAGGTTGTTGAGCAATGCTGGGAGCCCACGTGGGTCAGAGCACCAGGGGAAGACCTCACCTTGTCCTCTCTGCCACCAAATGACACAAACGTGGCACTGCAGCCACGCCTGCCAGAGATGATCAGTGGCAGCAAAGATGACAGTAACTTTGAGTCAGATATCCTCAGCACAGGATGGTCACTGCAACACCTGAAAATCATGAGACTGCTGGGACTCCTCAACCCTAAAGTGTCTTGAGTCATCCTCTGGGGAACAAAGAGGTGAGCTAGGACTGTAAAGACAGGCTGAGGCTGGAGCGAGAGTTAGGAATAACCTCCATAGCACCAAAGGGAGGCAGGTAGGAGAAAAGAATAAAAGGAAAAAAAAAATCCCAAACTGGAAACTGAATCTGATGTCTCATATTAATAGTATCACCAGGTTTGAATGTTAAATAGAAGAGGAAATTTCTGCAAATACACTCTTCTATTGCTTAAAAAAGTTCTTAAATGAGAACCAGAAGTGATAAAGGAGATGAGACTCCATTTTTAAGCAGATCTTGCAAAAAATTAGCAGTTCTTAAAGTTAGTATTTCTCAGTATGGTTAGTATAAGACGGGACTAAATTTTTTTTTTTTTCATGAAACCTGCTAGCTAAAGTTGTAACCCCACTTCAGCAAAGGAAGGGCGTGAAGAACAGAATCTGCATACATCCAGGTGTTATGATCAGGTTCTTTAAACTTATCAGAGAGATACCTTTGTCCACACTAAGGTGCAAATGAGACCATATGCCAAAGTCAATAGTATAGACAGATTTAACACTAAATGTGAGGTAGAGAGAAAGAAACAGGAAAAAGAGATAGGGGGAGAGAAAGAGAGGGACAGATTAAGTAAAATAAATATTATCACTCTGCAGATCCCAATGACATTCTGTTGATCCTCTTCTTGTGGTCTTCTCACTGATGGGTTTAAGCCATTAACCATTTCAGACTGTCACACCAGGCCATCAATTTACCTTTTCGGACCCTTAGAACAGCCTTGTAACTGAGGCCCATGGAAGAAGGATCATTTCTGAGGGTCTTCATCCCTGTTATCCAGTCCTGCATCACCTTCTACCACCCTACATTTGAGAATAGTGACAGTGAGAAAGGACAAATACTCCTCTCCCAACAGCATCAGTATGTATGCAGCCTTTATTACCCCTGCAGGGGTGGCCACGAAAAGCAAGAGGAGGGCAAACCTGTGGGTGGCACCCCTGGGGTATCCTGCATGGGGAAGAAGGGCAGCATGAAAAAGCCTCGGCCCGTAGAACAGAGCTTAGCAGTGACCTAGGCAAATGAGGACTATGCAAATCACAGATAAATATCAGCTGCTATCTTCACCTTTAGACAGCAGTGTAGCTGAGTGTCCTGTGGCTTGGGGAGCTCAATACTGGAGTTTGTAAAACCACGTGCTTGTATCTGTGTCTAGTCCCCTCACTTATAGCCCTTCTTCTGACTCATTCCAGATGTTTATAGCATAGAGTTGTTGTTGGCTGGACTTCGCGAACGAAGATCTTGGGATAAGCCTGCGCAATGGATTTTTTAGGTGAGGCACAGTGTGCGCGGAACTGGCCCCACCCCCTTTACTCCTGAGGTTCATCTTGCCATGGCCGAGCACGCTCGGACGGTGACAGCGAGTTCCTCCAGGATTCGAACCAGCGTCCTCAGAGGAGGAGCCGGCTCCACAGGCGGGGGCCTATGCCACTCGGCCAACGCCCGCCGCCTCTCAAGTATAACATACAAACAGAAAAGCAATAATGGCAGGCTGTTGAGAAATCCTGGGAGCCCACGTGGGTCAGAACCCCAGGGGAAGACCTCGCCTTGTCCTCTCTGCCCCCGAATGACACAAACGCGGCACTGCAGCCATGCCTGTAACATGAGCTGGGGCAGGCCCCAAAAGGTGGCAGACTAGCAGAAACATGAAGTATATCTCAGACTGGGTCAGCCTGCTCCTGAGCCGTACAAAACACTATGAATTGTCGGACCATCACTGCAATTGTAGGACACTTCAAAATTTACAAGGTAATCTCTAAGATATACTGATTTAACAACTTCTAGGACCACTATGTATTAAAAATGGAACCACATGGGTCTATTACCTCATGTGTTTAAAGTGTTTGTTCATTGGTACTCAGCCACTCACTCCATCTGATATTATCACTATTTCCTCATGTGTCCCTCTGCCTGGACTGCACAGAGGGAATGGCAAGGACACGTATCGAGTCTAGTGGTGAGATTTTTATTGTAAATAACAGTTCCCCTTTCCTCCACGGGATATTAGTGGCTAAATCTCCAGAGCCCTGTTTCTTGGGCTTTTCAAATAAAATTATGGCACCTCACTTCTCCTAGGAAAGAAAGGAAGATAGGAGTGTGGGGTCACATCCCTGCAAAGAGTGCAGTGAACTGCTGCAAGTTTGTGGTTTTGTTGCCACCTCTATGTGAGAGAAGGACTTAAAGTTGCACAGTGTCACAAATCATCTTATTGACCTGGTGCCTTACAATTGTAGTTTGGCTGGCAGGTGAAATGGATGGATCAGGAGGATTTGTGGGTTGCTTACACAGGGTGTCCACTCTGTCATTTTGTTGGCTTAGTTTTACCACATTTTTAAAGTGGTTGGACATAGTTCTTTGAGGAGAGCCAAGACTTACTGTAGTCACTCTCTATCAATCATGTCCAGAAAATAAAGCTGCATTTTTCTTGCAAAGTACTTATCAATGCCTATTTTCAACAATCTCACGGAAAACTATGCATTTCTGCTTCTGTAAGTGTCAAGCAGAAGAATTACTTAACAATAAGCAGAGAATTTGCTCTCCTGAGAAGGTGTATTAGGTTTCTGTGGCTGGGTTTTGGTACAGAGTGAGGAGGAGAGGGGGGCTGCAAGTGGGCAGCTTCTGTGAGGGGCTACTAGAAGCTTCCCCCATGTCTGGAAGAGCCAATGCCAGCCAGCTCCAGGATAGACCTGCTCCTGGCCAAGGCTGAGCCAATCAGGAATGATAGTAACAACTCTGTGATAACATATTTAAGAATGAAAAGAAGTTATTGCACAGATGAAAATTGCAGACAGAGAAGAGCTGAGTGAGAACACATGAACAACTGTGCAGACACCCAGGTCAGTGGAGAAGGGGGAGAAGGTGCTCCATTCACCAGAGCTGAGGTTCCCCTGCGGCCTGTTGTTTTGCGGAATAAAACCCCTATAATCCAGTGAGGTTATAGAGAGGTGTGTTTATTCCAGGCCTGGGCGCATGGGGGATTGCTCCTCCAAAAACATGCACACCTGGTTGAGCTAACAAAGGGTTTATATGCAACTAAGTTATACATATTCATTTTTCTTTTATGCATAAACATTATTTCCTTAGAGAAGGCAGGGTTATTATAATGAGTCTCAGGAACTGATTTCCATTTTCTCAGCCCCGTGCTGCTTCTTCTTGCGCGTGCACAGTTCCTCCCGGTAATTCAGGGCCGGGGTCTCG